>ML660776.1:5260030-5546068 GCA_007570785.1 Antilocapra americana | reverse complement strand
CCCAACACAGCCCGCCTTCCAGCTCCTATTCTGCATAACACTGAGCCACCACCCATCAACCAAACTCCCCTCCCCCAAACAACTTCCCTTCAAGAAGCCCTGATTTTCATCCGAGAGGTTAAGGCGGTAGCCAAAGAACTCGCCGACCTGACTGTCTCCGCCCCCCAAGAGCTGTTAGCCTTCCCAGTAACTAGGAGCCAGGCTCAGCCTCCGCCTCGTGAGGCGACAGACTCTCAAGGCCCTGAGCCCAGTGCTCACGACCCCCACTTAGTGATCATGATGAAGAAGAGTCAGAACACTCGGCTTCTGATGATGATGAGCCCCCGGTCCCACCATCCCCCCATACTTACAAAAAGCTCAGTTTAAAAACGTTAGAAAAGGTCAAAGCGGTAGTGGCCAACTACGGCCCCACTGCCCCCTTCACTGTTGTCCTGATTGAAAACCTTAGTGATCGATGGCTTACACCCAATGATTGGTTCTTCCTAGCCAAGGCTGCCCTAAGCGGCGGTGATTTTATACTCTGGAAAAGTGAATATGAAGAGGCTTCCAAACAGTTTGTTGAACGCAATTCGCGTAAGCCCTCCTCAAAAGGTTGGACTCTCAAAAAGTTCCTTGGCTCTGACCCCTACCAACATAAGGAAAAACAGCCTCAATTTCCCCCCGGGTTACTAACACAAATTCAGTCAGCAGGTGTTAAAGCGTGGAAACGCCTTCCCCAGAAGGGCCCTGCCACCACCTCCCTTGCAAATATCAGACAGGGCCATGATGAGCCATATAGTGATTTCATTAGTCGCTTACAAAAACTGGCCGAACGGCTTTTTGGCTCTGGAGAAAGCGAAAGCGCCTTCCTTAAACACCTCACTTTCGAACAATAGACATTTTGACAGCCACCCACCGGGCGCTTAACACCTCTAACCCCAATTTAGCCCAAGACTGCTGGCTATGTCTCAGCCAAGGCAAGCCCATGCCCCTGGCTGTCTCCGTTAATACATCAGACCTCAACACCATTGACCAAAACTGCACTCTCGGCCTGCCCTTCAGGGTCCAACCTACACTGTTTTCATTCTCCCCCTGCATCTACAAACACCCGCGCAATGATTGCACAGATATCCCCGTTGGCTTCGCTGCCTTTACCAACTGTAGCTCTGTGTTTAACTATACCTCTAGCTACACCACCCTCCTATGCCCCGGACCAGGAAAGGCATTCGTTTGCGGAAACAATCAAGCCTATACCGCCCTACCCCCCTCATGGACAGGGCTGTGCGCCCTAGCCACCCTGCTGCCAGACATAGATATCATTCCAGGAAATGAGCCCGTTCCCGTTCCCGCTTTTGACCACCTTGTGGGACGGCTCAAAAGAGCCCTAGCCGTTATCCCCTTGCTTGCTGGGTTAGGAATCTCTGGAGCGATAGCTACGGGATCTGCAGGCCTAGGTTATGCAGTTGATTCATATTCACAGCTCTCTAAGCAGCTCATTGATGATGTCCAGGCCATATCCAGCACCATTAGTGATATCCAAGATCAACTAGACTCCCTAGCAGAAGTAGTCCTTCAAAACAGACGAGGCTTAGATCTTCTCACCGCAGAACAGGGAGGTATCTGCCTTGCCTTACAGGAACGCTGCTGCTTCTACGCCAACAAATCCAGCATTGTCCGAGATAAAATAAAAAGGCTACAAGAAGATCTAGAAAAAAGAAGGAAAACGCTAATAGAGAATCCCTTTCTGACGGGCCTTAATGGACTACTCCCCTATCTCCTTCCCCTTCTTGGGCCCCTGATCACTGTCCTCCTGCTTCTCACCTTTGCCCCCTGGGTTCTGAGGCGTGTCACGACACTTGTCAAAGACCAGCTGAACGACATACTAGGGAGACCCATCCAGATCCACTATCACCAGTTGGAAATGCTCGACCATGAAAATTATCAAGGCCCTCTCCCACGGGAGCTGCATGACTCTCGAGAGTCTGCATTGCGGCCAGTTGCTGCAGTGGACACCGCTAGGTGCGCGACAAAGGACCGCAAGGAGGGGCCTCCACCAAAGAGGCCACTCCCGAGCCTCCTGCGAGGTGAGCCAGCTTGCATGGAGGTTGACACCCGAATCCTCCCCTCCAAAAGAGGGTGCCATTGAAGCTCTACGCAGAGCTCAGGAGGAGCTTGGCCACTGCCTCCCCTAGCCAGTCAATGTCCAAACAAAACCAGACTCCTCGCCTTAAAAAACAAAAAGGGAGGAGATGTTGGGGCCCGGCCGGCTGATGCGATCAGCCAGAGCCATTACGGTCGGAACGCTGCAAGCCTGCTGCCATATAAGGCGCTGATTACGTGCCAGCTATACATTCGGCTGGCAAATCACCAAAAGGATCATCGGCGAACATATATCCGAAAGGCCAATCGCCCACAAGACACGTATTCCCTACATGCCTGTCAGAACTCCCCCCTTCCTTTTCCCACTCCCTCCCCTCCTCCCCATATATAATCGCCTTGCGCTCAATAAAGTTTTGCAGCTTGATCAGAACCTTTGTCTTGCTGCCGTTCTTTGCACCTCTTGTCCCAACCCCTTCATCCGTTTTCAGGTGGATTTCGGAACTCCCGTTGATTGCTCTGCGGGCCAGAGCGACTGCGCCCAGCTAGCGGCCGGAACAATATATGTTTATGAGTTTATTTAACAGAAATTAAATTTCTGGTATTTTGAAGGTACAGTGCTTATATTGTCATGACATACAGAAGGATGTAGCCTGATTCTTTCTAGGAAATGTAGAGCTTCATCAGGAAACTGTAATGCTCATAAATTATTGTAAGTTGATTTAAGAGAATTGGATCCTATGTATTAATACTTTATAAAAGCTGGAAATCAGTTTTCACTAAAATTCAATTTGGTTCAATTCAATCAATGCTTCCCGACTACTGTCACCAAACTACTAACTTTGCTTAGAATTATGTGAGGCTTCTGACAGAGTACAAAAAGAAAATAAAGAAAAGTAAACAAAGATATTTTCTTCCCTTACTTTAGGATATTAAGGAGGAAAACAGGAACACACTGTTCAAATAACTGAAAGACATTCCAAGGGCTTTTTCGTTTCAGAAGCATTCTCTACTGTATAAAAAGTGGAAGCAGTGACAGATTTTAATCTCTTGGGCTCCAAAATCACTTCAGACGGTGACTGCAGCCATGAAAATAAAAGACATGTGCCCCTCGGAAGGAAAGCTGGGACCAGCTTGTGGTGGCGCCAGTGGCTCTAATGTCCGACTCCCTGCGACCCCCTGGACGGCAGCCCATCAGGCTCCTTTGTCCATGGGATTCTCCAGGCAAGAGCACTGGAGTGGGGTGCCATTTCCTTCTCCAGGGGATCTTCCTGACCCAGGGATTGAACTCAGGTCTCCTGCACTGCAGGCAGATTCTTTAACATCTGAGCCACCAGGGAAGACCAATGACCAACCTAGACAGTGTATTAAAAAAGCAGAGACATCACTTTACAAACACAGGTCAATATGGCCAAAGTTATGGTTTTCCCAGGAGTCATGTACGGATGTGAGAGTTGGGTCATAAAGAGGGCTGGGCGCTGAAGAATTGATACTTTCAAATCGTTCTTTATTCTCCAGTCTTCTCCAAATTGTTGTTCATTTAGAATTAACTTAAATGACAAAGAAAAAAATGTCTAATCAGGTTACCGAACAATTCCTGAAAATGGCAATGTGGCTCATTAAAAGGATGGTAAGAAGTAAAACACAGTGGAGGAAGAGAAACAAGGACATCGTTAACAGACTGAACTCACAAAAACACACGGAAGGCCAGAAGGCTGGAGAAGGCTCTGGAGAGTCCCTTGGGCTGCAAGGAGATCCAGCCAGTCCATCCTAAAGGAGGTCAGTCCTGGGTGTTCACTGGAAGGACTGAGGCTGAAGTTCCAATGCTTTGGCCACCTAATAGGAAGACCTAAAACTCTATTTTAGGAGTGTAACTATCTCCTAGCAATCAACAGGGTCAAAGACCTTCAAGTCTTGATACTGTATAATCTGTAACCATGCCAAAATGTGTAGAGTCAACACAGACACGTTAGAACTCAAGGTAGAACTGCATGGTGCGTAAAGTGAAGACTTTCACGGCAGCTGTGTGCACATGAGGGAGGGCTACATCATCAGGGAAGAACTGCCCTGGGCACAAGACAACCTGGTACCTATCTGCTCCAAGGCACATAGAATTCAACACAGCAGAGTGATCGGTTAACAGGAGTGAAAAAATAATGACAATTAGCACCCCATCATACACACACTAGTCTTTCATCCACAGTAAAAAACGGCCTTCAGTGTATTTTTGTACGTTCAGTATATTAACATTATACTTGTTTCTCTTCCTCTACTGTGTTTTTCTTCTTACCATTCCTTTTAAATGAGCCATGGGCCATTTTCAGGAATTGCTTGGTAACCTGATTAGATATTTTCTTTTTCTTTGCCATTTAAGTTAATTCTAAATATGCTGTCATTAATCCAAAATGCTTATTTAACATGCCACGGTCAGGTAAAGCTCATTATTCTGCACAAGTAAAACTATTTTCTCAGCCTCTGAATAGGTTAACAGAAGATGGTATATTTTTACCTGAATAATGCGTGTTCTCAATTATAGTAATACTTTCTTTAACTGCATTCTTAGTTCATTGTGGACATGTTATCCATCTGTTACATAGATACTCAAGGCAAATCATGCTTTCCTAAATAAAACTTTATTTTCAGAGGTGAAGTTTTAGGTCCTTTCATAGTCTATAGATTGCCTAAAATATGGAACATTAAAAGATCACAACATTGGCACACAATAATTATGAAAAAAACAAGATTCATTTTATCTCTATTTCTGTTGGAGTGTATTATTATTATTTTACATTTAAAGTGCTGGTTTTCCCTCCTACAAAACGTGTGTGCTGCATAACAATGTTTTGAGTGACCCAGAAACAACGTTATGAAAACTCATTAGCACATAGATGAAGGTAACAGAAACAAACTACTTCATCGTCTCATTTAAAGACCACCATTCTGTGCTAACAGGTAGGTGCATTCTGACAAGACAGGGGTACAATGTTAAATAGTATAAAAGTTGGATGAGACTTGAAACCCTCTGCAGAGGCGATATACATGCATTCTATTGTCAACTTCCCTAACACGAAGTCATCAACTCATGTTTTTATTATTATTATAGTCATTGTTATTAATTATAATGACCATAGAACCTATTACAAACCTTCATATTAAATATCTCTTCAACAGGGGACATCTCTACCTCCCACCAAGGTATCTTTCCTAAAGCAGGAGTATATACCACGTTTGGAGAGCAACCCAGATATTGTCAGGTTTGAAGTTCAGCGAAATCTACTAACTTGAACGAGCATCATTAAACTATAGACTGAGGGATTAATAATGAACAACTGACAAGCTAAATACAGGCTTGTCAATTTTATTTATCTTCTCAAAGAACCAGCTTTTGGCTTGGTTGATTTTTGCTATGGTCATTTTTGATTCCTTTGCATTAATTTCCGCCCTGATCTTTAAGATTTCTTTCCTTCTACTAGACCTGGGCTTCTGCATCTCTTCCCTTTCTAGTTGCTTTAGGTGTATAGTAAGGTCATTTATTTGATTTTTCTCTTGTTTCCTGAGGTGAGCTTGTATTGCTATGAACTTTCCCCTTAGCATTGCTTTCACAGTGTCCCATAGGTTTTGAGCTGTTGTGTTTTCATTTTCATTCGTTTCCATGCATAGCTGAATTTCATTTTTAATTTCTTCTGCGATTTGTTGGTTATTCAGCAGTGTGTTGTTGAGCCTCCATATGTTGGAAGTTTTGAGAGGTTTTCTCCTGTAGTTGATATCTAATCTCACTGCATTGTGGTCAGAAAAGATGCTTGGGATGATTTCAATATTTTTGAATTTATCAAGGTTAGATTTATGGCCCAGGATGTGATCTATCCTGGAGAAGGTCCCGTGTGCACTTGAGAAAAAGGTGAAATTCCTTGTTTTGGGGTGGAATGACCTATAGATATCAATTAGGTCTAGTTGGTCTATTGTTTCATTTAAAGTTTGAATTTCCTTGTTACTTTTCTGTCTAGTTGATCTATCCATTGGTGTGAGTGGTGTATTAAAGTCTCCTGCTATTATTGTGTTGTTGTTGATTTCCCCTTTCATATTTGTTAGCATTTGCCTTACATATTGTGGAGCTCCTATGTTAGGTGCATAAATATTTATAATTGTTATTTCTTCTTCCTGGATTGATCCTTTGATCATTATGTAATGTCCATCTTTATCTCTTTTCACTGCCTTTATTTTAAAGTCTACTTTATCAGATATGAGTATTGCCACTCCTGCTTTCTTTTGGTCTTTATTTGCATGGAATATCTTTTTCCAGCCTTTAACTTTCAGTCTATATGTGTCCCTAGGTTTGAGGTGGGTCTCTTGTAGACAACATATATAGGGGTCTTGTTTCTGTATCCAATCGGCCAATCTTTGCCTTTTGGTTGGGGCATTCAGCCCGTTTACATTTAAGGTAATTATTGATAAGTATGATCCCGCTGCCATTTATTTTATTGTTTTGGGCTCCAGATTATCTATCCCATCGGTGTTTCCTATCTAGGAAAGATCCTTTAGCATTCGTTGGAGGGCTGGTTTGGTATTACTGAATTCTCTCAGTTTCTGCTTGTCTGAGAAAATTTTGAATTCTCCTTCAAATTTGAATGAGATCCTTGCTGGGTAGAGTAGTCGGGGTTGTAGATTGTTTTCTTCCATGACTTTAAGTATGTTTTGCCATTCCCTTCTGGCCTGAAGCGTTTCTGTAATGCATGTTCTTAATGATACATTTCAGATGTACTCTTAAGTGAAAAAGATTGCATAATATTCTTAGCTTTTGATGCTATATAAAGAGAAAAAGAAAATTTGTGTGTATTACAGTAATTTGTTAATGTCTCCTATTTTAAATCCAGATTAGATTCTTATACTATAAAACAGAAAGTTAAGCCTAAAAGTGAAAGCAAGAAGGACTCTGTTGGATCACCGGGCACAGAAGCCTTTTTGTAGACTCAAGAAGCCTTTTGCAAGACTCAAGCCTCCATGACCTTCCCTGAGCTCCAAAGGGAAGATTTAAATAGGGACTAATCAGAGGAAGAGCAGCCAGGATTGAAGGGACCAGAAAAGCAGAGAAGTTCATCAAGACTAGAAGCCCAAAGACCTGAGATGAGATTGTTGTTGCTGTTCAGTCGCTCAGTCGTGTCCGGCTCTGCGACCCCGTGGACCGCAGCAGGCCAGGCCTGCCTGTCCATCACCAACTCCCAGAGCTTACTCAAGCTCATGTCCATTGAGTCGGTGATGCCATCCAACCATCTCATCCTCTGTCGTCCCCTTCTCCCCCTGCCTTCAATCTTTCCCAGCATCAGGGTCTTTTCCAAAGAGTCAGTTCTTTGCATCAGGTGGTCAAAGTACTGGAGTTTCAGCTTCAGCATCAGTCCTTCCAATGAACACCCAGGACTGATCTCCTTTAGGATGGACTGGTTGGATCTCCTTGCAGTCCAAGGGACTCTCAAGAGTCTTCTCCAAAATCACAGTTCAAAAGCATCAATTCTTCAGCCCTCAGCCTTCAGTTATGCTCCAGATGAGATTAAGGAAGTACAAACCCTGTACCCAACCTAATCTTATCAGTAACTCCACCTTGGAGCCACTGTTACAAATCCCCTTATCAAATCCCCTCCCGGGGTGGGGCACATAGTCGAGGGTAGGAGCCTGCTATGTCCCTCTTCACCTGGCAAAGCAATAAAGCTATCTTTAACACTTCACTCAAAACTCTGTTTCTGAGATTCAATTTGGCACTGGTGCACAGGGGCCAAGTTTTCAGCATCAGAACCAATCTAAGATATTGTTTAAATACTTTGTTCCCAGAGCAGAGTACCAAAAGCTGTTCAATAAAACAGATGTGGGGTTTCTTAAAAAGAGAATGCAATTTAGCATTAGGGCAAATTTTCCTTTACCTTAGATGAAAACAGATGAGGTCAAAATTGGTAAAAGAAGGTTTGTAAGTAAAAACAATAAAACAAAAAAAGACACTGATTCTATATGCCATTGTAGAATTAAAACAAAGTCAAATGTACAGAATACACATTCCCAATTTTTAATTTAAATAGTTAACCCAAAAATATTCCCTAAATAATTTACAGCTGCAAATTTAAAGACCATTTCAGTGTTGGAGAGTTACATATTTTTGCAATAATTAGTCCACATAGGAAGTTTATATTTGTTCTAAAATCAAACAGGATCCTGTGGAGCTCCTGGCCATGGAAGACTTTCAGTCCTGTGTTTCATGACTCCAGCCTCCATCACCTTCCCTAAGTCCCAAAGGGCAGATCTGAAACAATCTGGGAAGGGAAGAGGGCTTCCTTGTGGCTCAGTTGCGGGAGACCTGGGTTCAATCCCTGGGTTGGGAAGATCCCCTGGAGAAGGGAAAGGTGACCCACTCAGGGATGCAAAGAATAGGGAGGCCCAGGCAGGAAACAGCTGCGCAGCCTCGGGGTGGGCTCTGGGTCCACCCCAAGGCATACACACAGATGTTTGTTCTTCAGGCCAGAGAAAGGCCCTTGGGCTACTTGAAAGGAGACAGAGCAGCTCATCAGGAAGACTAGCAGAGACCAGGAATGGGGCCGTGCTCACACCCTACGCTCACCAGTAACCGCACCCTTGACCCACTGCTGCAAAGTGTCGGTCCAACTCTTTGTGACCCCATGGACGTAGCCCACCAGCCTCCTCTGTCCATGGGATTCTCCAGGCAAGAACACTGGAGTGGGTTGTCATGCCCTCCTCCAGGGGATCCTCCCGATCAGGGATGGAACCCAGGTCTCCCGCACTGCAGGCAGACTCTTTTCCTGTTTGAGCTACACAGGAAGCTCCCCGGGTACAACTCCCCCCATCAGATCCTCTCGGGTTGCAACACAGAGTTTCGAGAACAGGAGCCTGCTATGTCCCCCTTCGCCTGGCAATGCAGTAAAGCTCTTCTTTTCTACTTCTGTTCTTTGAAATCTGCCTTAGTACTGGTGCACACAGGCTGAGCTTTCAGCATCATTCCTGACCAAGATCACAGTTTTCAATAAGTATGGTTCCACACTTTAACCCTTTTTATCAGCTATAATTTAAAATGTCCATGCATGCTGCGCAGGCTATACAGAGACTAATTCCTCCATAATATTTCTTTTTATTTAGATGTTAGTCCTTAGAAAAGGGCAAACTCTAGCTCTGGTTTCATCATGGTAATCAAAGACTGGATTAAAGATATGGGTACATTTCTACACAGTAAATAAATTAATTTACCATTAAATAAATATATTCTTACTGCTAGCAAAGCTGAATAAAACTCCAAAGTGTACATACGTGTGATTCATGTAAAAAGTAGTGTAAGCAGACAGGTTAGGGGTTTCCCGGGGAAAGAAAACCAGGAATGCCTTTCTTGACGTAAGAGAACACATTTTGGCCTAAGCACTTTGTAATCTAAGCCTGACTACAATGCTGGTCCTTGAATGACTCTCAGTAACTGAAGATCTTAAGGGAGCGAATGAAGAAACAAGGAAGCAGCAGGCAAGAAACAGCAGTGCAGCTTTGGGGCACAGCCCACAGTCCTCAAGAAATGTATCCAACAGCACAGCTTAGAGTTCTACAGGAACAGCGGTCCCCACCCAGGCAGAAGATGGAACGATGCTGTTGGCCATCCTGACTTTGATCAACTAAAATTTGAACTCTGTTGAACTTTTGCCCCAATTCGAAAGCAGCGAAGGCCTGTATTAGAAAAGAAAAAATATTTTAATTTGAAAATCTAATCTTCCATTAAAATGATATTAGATTATCGATTTCAAGTAATAATCTAATTTAGAATTTCTAATTATAAAATCAATAATCTAATTTAGGTTATTTAGATTGTTTTATTAATCTAAATAAATTTAAATTATTTATATTATATTAATTTAATAATTAATTAGATTAGTTAATAATCTAAATTTATTTAGATTCATTTAATTTAGATTACTGTATTAAATTTAGAACCCCGTGTCTGCTGCTTGGTGCTGGAGTTACTTTGAGGAGATACCCCACGTCCAAGGGCAAAGGAGAAGCAAGATGGTAGGAAGGGCGAAACTGCATTCAGAATCAAACTCCATACTCCCCAGAGATGCTCAGAGGGCTCAAACATACCTTGTGTGCACCAGGACCCAGAGACTCCACAGAGACTGAGACAGAACTGTGTTTGGGTGTCTCCTGAGGAGGCATGGGTCAGCAGTGGCCTGCCGCAGGGACAGGGGCTCTCTGGGTGCAGCAGACCAGGATACGGCATAAGCCCTCTTGGAGCAGGTCGTCAGTTAATCCACCATAGTGATCCATGCAAAGAAATAGAGTAAGACAATAGAATGGGAGAGACTAGAGATCTCTTCAAGAAAATTAGAGATACCAAGGGAACATTTCATGCAAAGATGGGCTCAATAAAGGACAGAAATGGTATGGACCTAATAGAAGCAGAAGATATTAAGAAGAAGTGGCAAGAATACACAGAAGAACTGTACAAAAAAGATCTTCACAATCCAGACAACCACAATGGTGTGATCACTCACCCAGAGCCAGACATCCTGGAATGTGAAGTCAAGTGGGCCTTAGGACGCATCACTAGGAACAAAGCTAGTGGTGGTGATGGAATTCCAGCTGAGCTGTTTTGAATCCTAAAAGATGAGGCTGTGAAAGCGCAGCACTCAATATGCCAGGAATTTTGGAAAACTCAGCAGTGGCCACAGGACTGGAAAAGGCCAGTTTTCATTCTAATCCCAAAGAAAGGCAATATCAAAGAATGTTCAAACTACCACACAATTGTACTCATCTCACACACTAGCAAAGTAATGCTCAAAATTCTCCAAACCTGGCTTCAACAGTATGTGAACCATGAACTTCCAGATGTTCAAGCTGGATTTGGAAAAGGCAAATTGCCATCATCCACTGGATCATTGAAAAAGCAAGAGAGTTCCAGAAAAACATCTACTTCTGCTTTATGAACTATACCAAAGCCTTTGACTGTGTGGATCACAATAAACTGTGGAAAATTCTTAAAGAGATTGGAATACAGACCACCTGACCTGCCTCCTGAGAAATCTGTATGCCCATCAAGAAGCAACAGTTAGAACTGGACATGGAACAACAGACTGGTTCCAAATAGGAAAAGGAGTACATCAAGGCTGTATATTGTCACCCTGCTTATTTAACTTATATGCAGAGTACATCATGAGAAATGCTGGCTGGATGAAGCACAAGCTGGAATCAAGATTGCCAGTAGAAATATCAATAACCTCAGATATGCAGATGATACCACCCTTATGGCAGAAAGTGAAGAAGAACTAAAGAGACTCTTGATGAAAGTGGAAAAGTTGGCTTAAAGCTCAACGTTCAGAAAACTAAGATCATGGCATCTGGTCCCATCACTTCATGGCAAATAGATGGGGAAACAATGAAAACAGTGACAGACTTTATTTTCTTGGGCTCAAAATCACTGCAGATGGTGACTGCAGCCATGAAATTAAAAGATGATTACTCCTTGGAAGGAGTTATGACCAACCTAGACAGCATATTATAAAGTAGAGACATTACTTTGTCGACAAAGGTCCATCTAGTCAAGGCTATGGTTTTTCCAGTGGTCATGTATGGACTATAAAGAAAGCTGAGCACCAAAGAATTGATGCTTTTGAGCTGTGGTGTTGGAGAAGACTCTTGAGAGTCCCTTGGACTGCAAGGAGATCCAACCAGTCCATCCTAAAGGAGATCAGTCCTGGGTGTTCATTGGAAGAACTGATGCTGAAGCTGAAACTCCAATTCTTTGGCCACCTGGTGTGAAGAACTGACTCATTGGGAAAGATCCTGATGCTGGGAAACATTGAATGTGGGAGGAGAAAGGGATGACAGAGGATGAAATGGTTGGACAGCATCACTGATTCGATGGGCATGAGTTTGAGCAATCTCTGGGATTTGATGATGGACAGGAAAGCCTGGAGTGCTGCAGTCCATGGGGTCTCAATGAGTCAGACACGACTGAGTGACTGAACTGAATTGAAACTTCCACTTTACAAAACTAGCAAAAAAAATGAGGGACAGAAAATGTATATGATTTACCAAAACATGTATTTTGATAGTGGTAAAAGCTTTTATTTCAAGTCTGGGGATCCCTCCTCTCTGTTCTATCACTTATTTCTAGGGGAGCTGCACAATGATGTCCCCCTCCTGCCTGGATGAGTTGGGATAGACATGGACCGGGGAAGAGCTAGCGGCCACTTAAATGTTTCATTTCCTGTTAATACAAATTAATCAAGCATTTGTCTTCAAGACAGTGAAAGAACAAAATATACATTATCTCTAGTGAGAGTTACTCTCTGCATTCATTTATCCTTTCAAGTAACTCACCCTTATTCCATTCATTGAACACCTACTATGTCCCAGGCATTGTGCCCAGCTGGGTATACATGAAGAGCAAAATAGCTGTTCTACAATGAGTCTCAGGTGGAAAATAGCCGAGGAATCTTGAGAAGTTTTCTCATGTTTCATGTGGTTTTAGGTATCATTTGAAATCATTGGAAACTCAATTTTCCTATTTTGTAGTTTAAAAAAAAAAGCTTTGAAAAGATTCCATCTAATGTGGAAATAAAATTCTGCACAGCTACAGCATGCTGCAAGCTACTAAGCATTAGCGTCTGCCTAAATGGTCTTTCTTTCTCTAATTGCTTTCTTCAGGGTTGCTAATCTTCCAAAGAATCATTGTTTACATTATGCCTTTGCCCATTAACCAGAGGAGCATTTTTTCCCACCCTTTCCCCACTCTGAGGAAAACTCTGAGGAACTGTTACCACAATTAAAGCTCAGTTTAATTTCTACGTTCCATTTGCATTTGCAATAAAACACCCCGACTGTGGCTCCTGGAGGGTTTTACGTGCCAGGGGATCAAGTTTGTTCTGTCCTGTGTGACCTGTTCAGAAAGAAGGCAAGGCTTACCACGGAGGACACCAAAGCTCTCAGATCCCATAAGCAAGGTCATTTTGGATGTTCTGTTTGCACAGGAATACACCTTGTAATAGCTACCCTGCTTCCTCTCTCTGTGAAGCTGAGCATCAACCCAGCAAACACTCTGCCCGAATACCTGCTGCCGCCTGCAGTCAGGTCTCAAAGGCACAGTGGTTCAGAATTTTGATCCACTGAGGAAATCAATTCAAGAACAGACGCCCTCAATCTATAGTCCATTCTCTGAGCCAGTGGTCCTAGGCAGCGCGCACGTCCCCAGAAACGTGTGAGATTAGAAGGATGACAGTGGCGTCTACAGACTTTGGTAGTTATTGAAAGTTAATTAATTTAACTGGACCTTTCCCTGGAGCTGTAAGGCACAATAGTACTAGTGATAACTGATTCTGGAGAGCCTCCGAAACGGTTCAAGGAAAACACAGCTGTGCTGTGTAACAGTTCTTGTTTGCTCTGGATTATAAACTATTTTTAGTGCTTAGTTAATAAAGCTGATTTTCTTAAGGGGCCCGCAGTAGAGTGCATGAGCTGGCGTGTCAGATGCTGTTGGAACTGGGATTCGCAATGGATGAAGCTAAGAAAATTAACTCTGCTAATGCTGCTTGATGTTTAGAGCTGAGGCATTGGTTTTGCCTGCTTGTGGAGATAATTCATGGAGGTGGTTGTAGTCTGTTTCATGGCTTCCCAAAATAAACCTACTTTTGTAGTCACAGATGGATTATTAAAGGCTATCTCACTTTATTTTATGCATACTACTTCATTAATTGAAATTATAACAGCAATAAATGACAATTTCAAAACACCATCATAAGCAACATACATAAATGACTCCTTGTAAGCGCTTTACATGTATGTTTCCATTTTAAGACGACCATCGTTCCCTGTTTTGGCATCTTTGATGTTAACTGTATGTCTTAAGAGCATATCTTAGAATTGGTGACCTCTTGCGTGCCTGCTGAGTCGCTCAGTCAGCCCCGTCTGGCTCTTTGCAGCCTTAGGGGCCATAGCCCTGTGGGCTCCTCTGTCCGTGGGGTTCTCCAGGCAATAATCCTGGGGTGGCTTGCCAAGTTCTGCTCCGGTTGGTCTTCTCAATTCAAGGATCGAAGCCACAACTCTCCCGGCTCCTGCAGTGGCAGCTGCGTTCTTTACCACTGGCGCCACCTGGGAAGCCCAGTGACCTCTTGGGTTCGGTGAAACAGGGCCACTGAGGTCCTCTTCTAAGAAACCCTAAAGGAAGTGCTTTTAGCCCCATCTCCTGTTTGAGGAAACTGAAGCACAAGGAGCTCTTAAGTAACTTTTCAATGTGATATAGTTAATAACTAGCAGAGCTCTGATCTAAATGTGAGCGATCTTGCTCCAGATCCAATTTCATCACTGAGATCTTGTCTCGTGGACTCATGAAGGTGTGACTCAAGTGCCACTTGCCCAAGACCGCTCCATAAGAAACCACCACTGTCAGTGTGACGTTGACCCTGCCAGTATGAAGATGGCATTTATGTGCATCAGATAGAAAATACAGGGTATTCTGTGTGCTTTTACAGGAGAATGTTATCACACTATGCAAATATTTCTTATTTCCTTTTATCATTCAATAATAATTTTTGCATGGGATCCTTTTAACTTGGTAACTTCTTTCTTAATTGCAGAACAGGATTCCATTACATGAATGGACATATGGGTGATTTTCATGTTTACACAGTTTAAAAGAGCCGTGTAATGAAACATTTCAATGTTGTCATTTAAACAAATTATTGTTTAGATATATACCAAGAATTGTAATTACTGGGTCATGGATACCCTTCTATTTGCCTTTCAGAGGATTTAAATATTTTAGCTATAATGTACCAAATCTGTTACATAGCATTTTTTCCTAAGAGTAACTCTTTATTAAACTTGTTGTTTCTTAAATTCCTTTGAACTGCTTCTCTGTTCAGAGTCTTTTACAGCATCTCCAAGCCCTGTGACATCAGAGGTCAATGTTTTGGAAAACGGCCTTCCACAGACAGGGGTGATGATGGTTTGGGACGGCTCGAGTGTGTCATGTTTACTGTGCATTCTGTGTCTATCAGCATCGCATCAGCTCTGCCCCAGGTCATCAGGCATTAGACTCTGGAGGTTGGGGAATCCCTGCTTCAGACTACCATATTTAATTCAGTTCATGCATACCCTCAAGATATTTTGTAATAAGAACTCTGCTGGCTTGGAGAGCAGAGGGCTGGAACAAGACTTAACTGCCAAGAGGAGTTCTCTTGTGACATACTACCACAATCAAAGCAGGTACCCCTGTTATTTTTCATCATTCAAAGTCCTCTCAAATTTGTAAAACAGGGCAAGACAACAACACGTTCCTGATTACGAATGATGCTAACAAGTAATCAAATGATGTGATAATTTATCTCTTATTGAATCAGTAAGATCATAAATGGGGGGAAATCTTGTTTTTCATAGTCTTTCAGCACAGGGAGGTTAGTCCTTTAGACTCCACACTGTTTTCAGGAACGATCCCTGCCAAAATGCCGTGTGGTCTGAAGGCCAGAGCGTGTGCTCAGGAAAGGATGCGCAGTATTCGTTTATTGCCGTCACTGGGATCAGAAGGCTCACTCTGCTTTATAGCTGCTTCCTGCCTCTGTTTTTTTTTTAATTTAATTTAATTTAATTTTTTTATTGGTTTTGCCATACAATGCCATGATATCGCCATGGGTTTACATATGTTCCCCTTCCAGAACCCCCCTCCCTCCTCCCTCCTGATTCCCTCTCCCTGGGTCATCCCAGTACACCAGCCCTGAGCATCAAACCTGGGCTGGCAATTGATTTCACATATGATAATTAACATGTTTCAATGCCATTCTCTCATATCATCCCACCCTTGCCCTCATCCACAGAGTCCACGAGTCTGTTCTATACATCTGCGTTCCTTTTGCTGTCTCGCATGCAGGGTTCTCGTTACCATCTTTCTAAATTCCACATATATGCGTTAGTATACTGTATTGTTGTTTTTGCTTCTGGCTTACTTCCCTCTGGATAACGGGCTCCAGTTCTGTCCACCTGCCTCTGTCTTTGATACAGCTATTGAGCATTAAGCACAGTTATGCCATCATGATACCTCATATGAGGAGCGGGGCTGCGGTCCTGAAATGGTGTAGGCTTGTGTGCATTAGCTGATCGGCTCCAAACCAAACTTTCTTCAAAGGCAGGAAGCTCTTAAGACGAATTTATTAACTGAAGTATCAAGTCCTTCACACTCTCTAACTCCAGCACTTGGCTCACAGCTGCTGTGACACACAGAAGCACGCCCATGGAGCAATAGTCACAGGGTCAGGAGGCCTAAATGTAATACAAATGGTTGTCTCTGAGCCACTGGTGCTGCATTCAAAAGGGCCCCAGAGGGCCTCCCTGGGGAAGCTGCTTACAGACGTCAGCCTCAGAGAACGCACAGGTACGCGAGCTCTAGCTGGGTTCCCATTTCCCGGGCTCGGGCAACGGTCAGAGGGGATGTGAGCTGCCAGTCTTTCTTCCCCCTTAATATCTGCACCTTTCAGGGGAAACAAAGTAGCAGTAAGCAGGCAAATCCTTCCCCTATACTCTACTGAACCCTTAAATCAGTCTACTTTGGTTTGGCCAAACGTGGTGATAAAAGTGACAAAGCAGGGAATCCCCTGTTGCCCAGGGCTTAGCACTCCCCACCCTCACTGCCAGGGCCTGTTTAATACCGTATACAAGCTGAGTGCACAGTCAAAAATTAATTAATTAAACTATAAAAATAACGTATGAAGGGTATGCAAATGACATGTAAATAAGGCCTTGGAAAGTGTTTCCAATGTGCATGTGGCTTTCCACCCCAGCTTCTTCCAAGGCTCCAGAAGTAAAAAATGACTCTCTCGGCAGGATGTTGCTCCTCGAATGTGGTCTGAATCAGCACAGTCTCACCTGCGAGCTTGTTAGAACACCAGAAGCTCTGGCCCCGTTCCAGAATTCATAAATCAGCACTTGCACTTTAACAAGATCCCCTGATTCTCATATACTGATGTTTGAGAAGCATTACTCTATATCATAGAGTCAGGACTAATTTTGTTTGTAATTTTTATTAGACCAAGTACATGAGCGGTTGGAACATGGTGTGTTGTTTAGCTTAACTATGTGGACGTTTTTGTACAAAGCATAGCCTTTTTGGAAACTTCCCCAGTTTCTCTAGTCTGTCCTCCAAAAAGTGTGCAGGAACTTCTAGAGGAAAGTAAAAAGTAATTAAGGAAAATTGTGCTTATAGTGTTTACATTTAGAATATTTACTCTGGAGAATGGAGTATAATTGACCAGTTCTTGCCATTTAACAAAATCCTCATTTAAAGATGCTTCTGAAAAAAATGTTATTTATGGTTATTTGAAGGTGACAGATTTATGCTTTGTCTCCTACCATATTAAGAAAAAAATGTGACGAGAAAAATGCCATACATCATTGATGGGTTAGTTTGTATAAAAGATCATTATCTCATGGAGGACCCTGCTTTGGTTTATGTCAGAGAGTGTTTTGCCTATGTTATCCTCTAGGAGTTTTATAGTTTTTGGTCTTATGATTAGATCTTTGATCCATTTTGAGTTTATTTTTGTGTATGGTGTTAGTGTTCTAGTTTCATTCTTTTACAAGTGGCTGTCAGTTTTCCCAGAACGACTTGTTAAAGAGATTGTCTTTTCTCCATTGTATATTTTTGCCTCCTTTGTCAAAGATAAGGTGTCCATAGATGCATGGATTTATCTCTGGGCTTTCTATTCTGTTCCATTGATCTATATTTCTGTCTTTGTGCCAGTACCATACTGTCTTAATGACTGTGGATTTGTAGTATAGCCTAAAGTCAGGTAGGTTTATTCCTCCAGTTCCATTCTTCTTTCTCAAGATTGCTTTGGCTATACGAGGTTTTTTGTATTTCCATATAAATTGTGAAATTATTTGTTCTAATTCTTTGAAAAAGACCTCTGGTAGCTTGATAGGAATTGCATTGAAAAAGATGCTCAACATCGCTCATTATCAGAGAAATGCAAATCAAAACCGCAATGAGGTACCACTTTACACCAGTCAGAATGGCTGCAATCCAAAAATCTACAAGCAATAAATGCTGGAGAGGATGTAGAGAAAAGGGAACCCTCTTACACTGTTGGTGGGAATGCAAACTAGTACAGCCACTATGGAAAACAGTGTGGAGATGCCTTAAAAAACTGCAAATTGACCTGCCATATGACCCAGCAATCCCACTGCTGGGCATACACACAGAGGAAACCAGAATTGAAAGAGACACATGTACCCCAATGTTCATCGCCGCATTGTTTACAATAGCCAGGACATGGAAGTAACCTAGATGCCCATCAACTGACGAATGGATAAGAAAGCTGGGGTACATATACACAATGGAATATTACTCAGCATTAAAAAAAAATTCATTTGAATCAGTTCTACTCAGGTGGATGGAGCTGGAGCCTATTATCCAGAGTGAAGTAAGCCAGAAGCAAAAACAACAATACAGTATACTAATGCATATATATGGGATTTAGAAAGATGGTAACGAGAACCCTGCATTCGAGACAGCAAAAGAAATGCAGATGTATAGAACAGACTCGTGGACTCTGTGGAAGAGGGCAAGGGTGGGATGTTATGGGAGAATGGCATTGAAACATGTTAATTATCATATGTGAAATCAATCACCAGCCCAGGGCTGATGCCCAGGGCTGATGCACCGAGATGACCCAGGGGGAGGGAATCGAGAGGGACGAGGGAGGGGAGTTCTGGAGGGGGAGCATATGTAAACCCATGGCAGATTCATGTCAATGTATGGGAAAACCAACACAATAAAGTAAAGAAAATTAAAAAAAAAATCATTATCTCACCCTTTGGTCGAGATTAATCACAAAGTCTTGGCAGTCTGTCTCCCCATCAAGAACTCTATTTTTTTATTTTACAACTATTTGTTCTATAAGAATTAATCCATGAGGGAAATGTCAAATTTCTTTTAAAGTTAGAAACATGTGTTACTATCATTTAAAATAACCTTTGTATGCTTAAAAATATAGTACCAAACTCCTTTTTCCTTCATGAAAAGGAAAAGCATTTTTCTAATGAGACAGTATCTAGCCAAATTGATCATGTCACTTACATATTCTAAGTCTTCGTTTTTACATCTATAAAATGAGAAGGTTTTACCTGAGATGAGGTTTTATAATATACATTCAGATAAAAAAATATGATGAGACAATTCTACCATTTGTCTTCACTCATGCTATTTCATGATATGAAGGAACACCTACAGTTTAGCAGACTTTGCCAAGATTCCTAAAATCTGAAATGATGCAGGCTGTAAATAAATTTACCGGAAACGATGAGAAATGGCTTTCAGTGAAACAAGATGCTTTCTGCAGAGCAAAATAAAGCATATTGACTACAAAATGAAGGTCATTTCATTTTTATTGTGTTGCATCAAATCGTTGCACCTGTAAGAGTAGGATTTATATATTAGGAAAACGCGGTTGCTTGCTGAAGCAAGGCATTTCAGCAGCTAATGCAGGCTGAACCCAGGTAAGGATGGCTGGTCTCAGACAGAGACACGTTATCCCATCTCATCCATTTTCCTGTTCTCAGAAGGAAATCATAGCTCTAAAGTCAAATTTCTTGTATTTCAAAGGGAATCACCTCACGCAGAGTTTATGGCGCCCTAAGTGCACGTCAGCGGGGGACGCTCAGCCCTGCATGGTCTGGCCGCGAGATGCAGGCGTGAGCAGTGGGCCCCCACCAGGCGAGAGAAGACAGGTCGGCTACCTGATTGCCCACTACCATTTTGCAAGGAAAAATAAACACTCAGATTGCCAAATTAAACACTTAGTACAACCATTACTAAGAATTCTATGCAGTACTGCTGGAGCAGAATGCCCTTTATCCATGCAAACCTGACCCTGTCGTTCGTGAATGCACAGGCAGTCTCCACGTTGTGAACAGAGCTCTAAAACCGTCCTTTTAAAGTTGGCTGTTTGGAATCTGAGATACATTTTCCCATAGACATAGTGTTTTACATGATAATTATATTCTCTGGTCAAATGTGAAAATCCTTTTCAACCCAGTGTGTTACTAAACTGAAATTCTCAAGCATTTTGTACAGAGTGTGCCTTGAAAATCAGAAGAAAACTCTCAAAGTAGCTTTGCCAAAGTGAGAAAAAAAAATGCATTAAAGTGTTAGTCACTCAGTTATGTCCGACTCTGCAACCACATGGACTGTAGCCCACCAGGCTCCTCTGCCCGTGGGATTCTCCAGGCGAGAATACTGGAGTGGGTCCCTTCCTGACCCAGGGATCAAATCTGAGTCTCCTGCATCGAAGGCAGATTCTTTACCATCTGAGCCACCATAGAAGCCCTACTACCGAAGTACAGCACTCCTTTATCACTCTTACTACCTGAGTTGCCCTTCTTTGCTTCTAACCCCTACCTGTCCTCTGGAATAGCTTCATGGCCTTGACCCAGATATTAAGCTGGTTCCTGACTCTGGTTTGTGATGTGTTGGAGCCAGTTTGTACCAGTCCATAAGAGCTAATTTTTTAAATATCCAGGAACTTTTGCATTCCAGTTGCTTTACATAGCCAACATTAAATATTAATTATCTATGCTTATAATTCAGTTCAGTCACTCAGTCGTGTCTTACTCTTTGAGACCCCATGGAATGCAGCACGCCAGGCCCCCCTTTCCATCACCAACTCCTGGAGTTTATCCAGACTCATGTCCATTGAGTCGGTGATGCCATCCAACCATCTCCTCCTCTGTCATCCCCTTCTCCTACCTTCAATCTTTCCCAGCATCAGGATCTTTTCAAATGAGTCAGCTCTTTGCATCAGGTGGCCAAAGTATTGGAGTTTCAGCTTTAGCATCAGTCCTTCCAATTAAGTAATATTAAATAAAAAGTGCTTACAATTAAGTGATATTAAAAACAAAGGTAATTCATGGTTGGGACTCACTAGCTCTCCATTATTTCACTATATTTTACTAGTACCTATTCTCTTGAGGTTGTTGATGTGCTACTGCCTGCATACTGGAAACAGTAGACAGCAATGTGGTCCTCCAGAAATCTCTCCAGCTCCAGGGACAGTCACACGTGTTGGGATCTTGAAATCAACACTGATGGGGAAATGTACACCAGGATCATCAGCAAACACTACAAATCATGGACGGGTTTCTTTGATTGTCGACTGGTAGGGGAGAAAGAGAGAGACTTTGAGAGAGAGAGAGGTTGATTTTTTTTTTTTCTCTTATATTTGCCTGTGCTGGATCGTCGTTGCTGTGCTTGCCGCGAGCAGGGCTCCTCTCTGGTTGGCGTACGCAGGCCTCCCACTCGGGGGCTTCTTCGCTGCGGAGCGCGGCTTCCAGGGCACACAGGAAGATGCCAGGGCTAGGATGCGCTGCGGTCGATGAGATCTTCCCAGGCCTGGGATCGGACCGGTCGCTCCTGCAGGGGTAGGCGGCCTGTTTACCACCGAGCCACCCCAGAAGCCTGAGACAGGTTGATTTTAAAGACTTCGTTGAGACACTTGTGGAGGCTTGCTAAGAAAAAAATCTACACAGCAGGTGGGCACTCTGGAGACCCCGAGGGCAGGTCCAAAAGACGCAGCCTGGCAGAATTCGTCCTTGTTTCTATTAAGGACTTTAATAAGATGAGACCCACGCACAGCACAGAGGGTAATCGTCTTACTCACAGGCCAATGATTTAAATGCTAATCTCATCCAAAAAAGTAACTTCATAGAAATATCCAGAATAAAGACTTCCCTGGGGGCACAGTGGATAGGAACTCACCAGCCGATGCTGAGGACATGGGTTCAGTCGCTGTCTGGGAAGTTTTCACAGGCGGCGGGGCGAGGAAACCGCGTGCTGCAGCTGCCGAGCCTGCAGAGCCCGCAGAGCGACTGACGCCCGGGCGCCCACGGCCGGGGCTCCAGGGCCAGAGAGGCCCCGGCGGGAGGGCGCGCGCGGCCCAGCTCCCGCACCCGGAGAAGGGCCGGGTACCGCGGCCGGGACGCAGCCAACACCAGCAAGGAAGTGAGAAACACACGCATGAGTAAGTAATGAAAGAGAAACACCCAGACCACCGCTGACCGACTGCCGTGGCCCCCACAAGCTGACATACAGGACTACATACTACATGCGTAACACACACGAGCGCGCGCGCATCTCCTCCTTGAAGCGCCTCTAAGGCCGCCAGCGCACGAGCGGGCCCCTCCCCGGTCCGCCGGCCTCTGCCCGCCGCTCAGCTCCCGCGCGGCTGCAGAGGTGCCCTGGCGGGCGGGCGGATGGAGGGCCTCCCTCCTGGGTGTGCAGCGTGCGTGCTGAGACGCCGCGGCCGCGCCCCACTCCCTGCGGCCCGGGGACCGCAGCCCGCCAGGCTCCTCCGACCGTGGGGTCCTCCAGGCATTGCCATGCCCTCCTCCAGGGGGTCTTCCCAACCCAGGGACCGGACTCACGTCTCCTAAGGCTCCCGCATGGGTTGGCGAGTTCTTGACCCCTAGCTCCACTTGCCCAGGGTACTTCACTCACCGCACGGTGACTGGATGCAGCAGCTGGGTCCGGGTGGAACGGACACACGGACCAAAGAAAGGGGAGGAACTTTCTGCAGAAGTGAGTGACCTTCGGAGGTGAGCTGCCCGCATCGGAGAGCCTCCAACCTCCCTGACCGTCACCCTCTCTCACGGCCTCCCTGGGACTGGCTCTACCCTGTATCCTTTCTGAAGAGACAGGGCCTCCGGTAGAAGTGTGATTGATGGCTCAGAAAACCCCAGCGATGTTTACACTTTTGAGCTTAGTGTCGTTAGATGGTAGAGGCTTCCTTGTCTCTATAGAATTGGAGTGGCAAAGAAATGGAAACACGGACAGTTGGTACATACGGACGGACCTCCCTCTGGTGTACCTTTGGCAAGAACCCTAAGTTGGTGAGACCTGAGTTCAAGTGCACGATTAGCCCAGCTCTGAAGAAGCGCACCGAAGGATGAGGTGCATCTGTATTTTTCAACAGTTCTTCCTACATAACGACGCTAACTTCACCTTGAGCTGTGGTCATGACTGGATCCACAGTGTCCCTGTGGGCCCCTTCCAGCATATTCTTTCCTTTGTATGTGTGGGCCACCTGGCTAGAACGTCTGTCACCCCATTCGATGTCAGACTTTTTCAAAAGGCTTGGCAAGGCCTCTTCCCCCGCCTCACCTCTCCAACGAGGTCCCTCTGGAAGCAGCGCTTATTCATTCATTCCTGTGGATGTTTCCAGTTGCACCACAGCACGCCCCGCCGGAGGGAAGGACAGTCCCCACCCTCTGCACAGGGGCTTGGGGGGACGCGGCTCATATAAAATGGCATTTGGGGGAGACTTTTATGAGGACAAGATTTTAATTTGGGTTGTTATAGCTTGTAGATTCTCAATTGTAGCATGACAATCTACTTCATGTATTCAAATGTGATGAAATATCTTTAATTTTTGTGGATTTAATCTTAAATACCAAACTTGTTTCTGAGTGTGCCCTTCAGCTGTCTACTACCAATAATTGATTCTAACATTTTGGAAATCATTCAAGGAACCATAACTGCACTGTTTAATGACACAATTTATAAAAGTGATTTTGTGGAATGAAGAGACAATACTTGTGGCTGGAGAATTTAGGAGAACAAAAAACAACAGCAACAACTAAAACCTTAAAGTCTTAAAAGTTGAGCATATTGACAAATGCTTTAGAAATAAACATTAAAAAAGAAATTCTAGCTTTTGAGAAACATTTTTATAACAGTTATGTATCAGCTGCTGTGTGGGAGGGAGACAAAAATTGACAACACAGATGGCATTTGCTCTCCTGCAAGTTGTTTAGGGGCAAAACAGTGTGATAAAAGCAAAAATAAAATAAGTAATATGAATAACAATCATTCAGAAAGGGGAACAGGAAAATTTTAAAACATCTAACAAAACGGTTAAAGTTTCATATAGGCTCTGATGATTTTTAGACAGAAAATGTATAGAAAAGATACTTCTAAAATGGCCACTGTCTTTTTCTTTATCATTGAGAACAATATAAGAAATTGAAGAAAGAGGAAAAAGTATAATGAATAAATTGCTAAAATGACTTACAATGTTGCTTTTAAAAATTATAATAGAATGTTTCCAGATGGATGACATATTTCAAGTGAAAGCATATTAATATATTATAAAATAACAAGCATTTAGTGAAGAAAATTACATCACAATGAATAAAATTACTTTTAACATAAAGTGATGAAATGATTAAGAATTTACTCCCCTTTCTTTTTTTCCCTCTTATTGAAGCTCAGTAATTACTCCTTCTGTCTTTGGAGCGATCATCTCCTCAACATCTTTCATTCTACGTAATTCTTCCTCTAGGTAATTCTTCTTTCTTACAGTGGAGGAAGATGTAAAAAAATTTGCACCAAGAATAACAGTTAAAAATTGTCTAACTTGAAAAATGTTCATTAGGTAGTAAAATAAAAACCTGGAATTGAGGAAAGTGAGCTAGTCTAGACCTTTAGATTTGCAAGTGATTAGAGAAGAAAATTTTATTTTGGGCTATATGGCCAAGAGCAAGAAGGTGGGAAAAAAGGTGTCAAGGAAGAAAGATGTGAACCACAAACCTGTAATGAAGGACAGAGGAAGAGGAGTCTTTGGGAAGAGATGGAGCAGGTAAGAGAAAAAAGAAGAGAGGAAGACAGAGAAGGTGGTGGGGGTGCATTGTAAGAAGGAGGGGGTGTTCCCAGGGGTCCAGTGAGATCCAAATATGCCAAGGAGTGCTAGGTTCTTCGAACTGAACATTGGGTGATGCAGTCACGAGCTTAGCAGTAATTTCTTCAGACACTTTTCAATGCGACTGTAGCCAAAGCAGACGGGACTGAGGCCTGGAAGGTACTGGAGAGCAATGGACACAACCTGTCCAGACTCTTTTTTTTCAGGGAAGTTGGCTGAAACGGCAAAAGGAATGACAGGCGAGGGTGGGCAGGAGGACAGACATCAGTGAGGACAGGGAACCTGAAGCTGGACTTGTTTTTCAGATCGGCCAAGACCCCCAACTGACGGCAAAGGAGCAGTGGTGAGCCCTCCCACGGGGGGAGGCCGGCTCCCCTGTCAGGACCTGAGGCGGCAGGGGCAGGAATGGGCTATTCCCGACTGACCACCGGCCTCCAGCCTAGCCCCTGACCCCAGAGAAACCACAGGATGGCCGGACAGACTGCTCCCGCTCCCCTCTGGCCAGTGGACAAGGCCTCGGCCTGCCATGACGCAGGCAGCAGACCATCTCCTCCAGGTGAGCGGACGGCAAGGAGCCCCGCGGCCCGCGGGAGCCTCGGCCAGGACACCCCTGGGCCCGAGGATGGCAGCAGAGGAGCCCCGGCCGGGCGCCCGCAGGAGGCCCGCAGGGCCCGCAGCCCCCCCGAGGCCGGCTCGGCCTGACACCCGGCCGGACGGCGGGCCGAGCGCCGCAGGCTCGCCTGGGAGGCTGTCCGCGAAGGGCTGGGTCTCGGCCGCGGGGCTGGACGCGGGCCGGCGGCCCTCAGCTCCCGGAGATTACGAGGCACACCCTTCCCTCCCGCCCCACAGAAGCGCTTGGCCCCGTCTGCCAGCCCTACAAGATGCAGTGCTGGTGATCAGAGGGAGCCTGGCGACTTCTCAGCGTCCCTCCACCGGGAGGACTCATCCTGGGGGAGGACTGCAGAGGTCCCAGGCAGAAACATGCAAGCAAGGAGCGGTGGGGAGCAGGGGGGCGTCTTTTCCTTTCTCGTGTCAGCCTGTGCTCATTCCAGGTCGTCCGTGTCATTCCCTCCAGCTCCCGTGACGCAGGACCACAAGCTGAGTGGCTAAAGTTACAGAAGTTGACTGTCTCAGTTATGGTAGGCCAGAAGTCTGTGACAGGGTGTCCTCGGAGGATACCTGGGGACTGTCCCCCTGCCTCCTGCTGCCCAGGTCCTCTGGTGTGTGGCGGTCTAAGTCTTCACTGGCAACTGTGTGCTGAGTCCCTGCCCCCTTTTTTATTTTTGGTTTTATTTTCTAAAGTTTTTTCTGAAATATAGTCAATTTACTGCATTGGAGCAGGAAATGGCAACCCACTCCAGCGTTCTTGCCTGGAGAATCCCCGGACGGCAGAGGCCGGTGGGCTGCCGTCTAAGCAGTCACACAGGGTCGGACACGACTGGCGACGGAGCAGCAGCAGCAGCCGATTTAGTGTGTTAGTTTCAGGTGTACAGTAAAGTGGCGACTTTATAAGTATGCACAGACATGTACAGACAGACACACACCCCTATGAGCTTCCCAGGTGGCGCTGGTGGCAAAGAACCTGCCTGCCAGCGCAGGAGACTGGGAGGCTCACGGCCGATCGCAGGGTCGGGAGGAGCCCCTGAAGGAGGGCATGGCGGCCCACTCTGGCATTCCTGCCTGGGGCATCCCGTGGGCAGAGCAGCCTGGTGGGCTGCAGCCCCTGGGTGAGCACAAAGGTGAGGACCCCAAGAGGCAGCGGCTTGGAGGTCCTGTCGGGTCCGATACCACAGCTGCAGCAGGAGTCCCCCGTAAGCAGTCCACAGCCCAGACTGACGTCACCGTCGGCTCCCTCGTGTGTCCGTAATAAACACGAATAAATTCCGCACTTACTGCTGACCACAGTCACGTTAGCTGTTCTCATCAAGGCGGGAAGGAGAAACCCGACGTGCACGGCGCCTGCTGCAGACGCCGCGAAAAGCAAGGCCAGGGCGTCCCTGCCGGCTCAGCGGTGAAGCGTCCGCCTGCCAGTGCCGGAGGCGCGGGTCCGACCCGGGCCGGGAAGATTGCACATGCCGTGGAGCAGCTAAGCCCGTGCGCCGCGACTGTCGAGCCCCGTGGACCCAAGGGCCCGAGCTCTGCCTCGAGAAGCCACGGCGGGAGACAGCAGCTCTGCCACTGCGACTGGAGGGAGGCCCGCGCGCGCAGCGAAGACGCAGGCAGCGAAGACCAAGTGAAATCGCCAGAACGTTTATTAAGGAAAGCCCCAAGCGAAAGGAACCCAAAGAATGGTCGACCAAGGCAAGCTTGCAAGTCATAAAAACCCACGTTAAAGCAAAAACTTAACTGCGTTCAGAGGATAAAAATGAGGCATCAATGAGGCCAGCATGCATATAGTTTGGAAAGCCCACCGAATCTTAGTGTTCCCTTATTTAATCCTATGGTCTTAGGCAGTTTCTAGAGGAAGCTCCTCTACACTGTTCATAGGCGATGATGAACATCTACTCGGAATCCCCAAGGAGGGATGTGTACGGGGAGGCCCTGAGGGCATGTCGTTCTAACTCCGCTGCCCGGAAAGCTCGGGGCAGTGACCTGAGGTGGGAAAGGAAAGGAAGGGTCCATCTGCACATCTTGAAGCGCAGATACGAGAGAAGGGTGTGAACTGTTCGAACATCCTTCCCTCAGAGGGGTCGCCCCAGCCAACCTGGTTAACATACTTGCCCCTACTTTCACGTTTCAACCCCCTCACCTGCGTTTTTCCCAAAAGTCCTTATCACAACTGGACACTGTCTTATGTGGTTGTTTATTGTCTTTCTTTTTAGCAAGAAGGTAAACGAGGCAAGCAAGGGTTTTGCCTGTTTCACTTGTATATATCTCGTGCTTAGAGCAGAACCTAGCCCACAGGAAACAAATGTTCGCTCAAGAAGTGAATGCTGTGACTTCATGGCAATGGCGAATATCCAGCTAATGTTCTATCTGAGTGGTCAATCAGTTCGAAATCAAGACGAGAGGCCTTGAAATTTCCTAATTATCTGAGTTACATGGTGCAACGAGGTGATGTTCTATTATCAGTATTAAGAAGTGGTATACGTGTAAAATTCCAAAGACAGTAAGTTTCTGCTAACTTTAAATCTATATTAATTTCCCAAATTCAGTAATCCATAGACGAATTATCTGTCATTGATGTGATTTAGCAAAGGTCCACTCTGTGGGCTTAACAGAAGTTGGAAATAGAGATCTAAGCTGATCGTACCATACTGAGTCAAAAGAATACTATCAACGGCAGCGAAGATTTTGGATTCCATGTGTGCAGGTAAAATATCCATTTTAATTCAACTGCAATATATACAGTATCTATTCAAGAGTGACTGCAATTTACTTTAAAAAATAAGTACTGACTTCCCCAGTGTTCCAGTGGTTAAAAATCTGCCTGCCGATGCAGGGAACATAGGTTCAAACCCTGGGCCTTGAAGATTCCACATACCATGGAGCAACCAAGCCCACGGGCCTCAACTACTAAACATTGTGCACCCAGAGCCTGTGCTCTGCAGCAAGAGAAGGCACCCCCATGAGAAACCTGCACCCCACAACCAGAGAGGAGCCCCCGCTCACCACAGCTAAGAGAAGGCTGTGTGCAGCAGAAAGACCCAGTGAAGTCAAAACTCAATACGAATTTTAAAGAATGAAGTATCAGTGCCTGTTTCACAGGGTAGGAGTCAGTCTGAACACAGCACGACTAAAAACAGTGGAAAGCACATAGGATGGCGCGTCACCTTAATACTGAAACCAGGAGAAGCTGCATTGTTAGAGAAGGAGAGAGACAGCTGCCCGAATTTCTCAGACCCTGCAGTCTACAGCCTTGAAAACCCACGGGGTTCGGCGTAGGAACCTCACGGGAATGGCAGCCATGATTGCCCGCCTCAGGGTTGCCCAGACAGATTCCTCAAGGAACCCCAGGATATAGCGAGTCAGAAACGCCACTCTCAGAGCGCTCTTGCCCTTCACTCAGCGTTGACTCACCTGTGCTTTGTCCTCACTAGGTTTAAGATGAGTATCCTTACTGATTTACTCTGGCAAAACTGTTGGGACCATATGCACTGACTTCTTTCAAAATACCCTTGAATAAGTATCAAGATTAAGATGTGGTGGTTTTCTTCCATGACAAGCGCTATTTATATTCAAAGGAGCTAAACACAGGATTTTAATGGAATTTAAATTAAAAACAACGGAAAAGACACTGGCTCTCTCCATCAACTTTCAGTCCTTTTACCTCATTGGGTCCATGACCCTCCGAAGTTAATTTCCAAGAACTATTTATTTGCACAGCTAGAAAAGTCCAGTCATGAAAATCAGTGTTTTTCTAACCACAGGTTGAGACCAATTTCTGGATCGGTAAATCAATTTTGGTGTTTCATGTCTCACAAAGTGAAATAGAATAGAATAGAATGCAAACAATCAGAGTCAGTCATATGTTGTAAAGATTAAGGATTTTTGGAAAACGTCTTGATGGCATGTATCTACATCTGGTCTCCTGCCAAGTGTGCCTTTTATTTTGTATACTTTCTTAATTAATTAATTTTTTTTCTTTACATTATTGTGTTGATCTTGCCATACATTGACATGAATCCGCCATGGCTGTACATGTGTTCCCCTTCCAGAACCCCCCTCCCACCTCCCTCCCGGTTCCATCCCTCTGGGTCATCCCGGTGCACCGGCCCTGAGCACCCTGTATCCTGCACCAAACCTGGGCTGGCGATTCGTTTCACGTACGATGATTTACGTGTCTCAGTGCCGTCCTCCCACATCCTCCCACCCTCGAATCAGTTCTACTGACGAAGTGTGCTTCTCAGAAGGGATTCCCATCACGGAAGTTTGGGAACCACTGGAGTGGAGCTGAGCATGGGGCTGAGAGGCACGCAGGCCTGAGGCTGCCTCAAACACTCCGTCTGACACCGACTAAGCACCCGCTGGGAGCCCCAAATTCCTCCTCTAAGATGACAGTGACAATTCCAAGTGGTGAAATGGAAAAATATCGGTAGATTTAGAACCTCCTTGAACATGAGACAGAGCAAATTCGATTGACCTCCCATCTCCGTCCTATCTGCTCTGTCGTCGAGATGCCTCATTCCAAAAGCGAACTGCAGATTTAAGGAGGCAAGGGACACACGGCACAAAGTTCAAAACACTGGCGAAAGCACCAGCCCACAACAGCAACACAAAGAGTGTCCTGCCCGTGGCAGCCAGACAACTCACTCATCAATGGTGCCCAAGTCATCAGCCCGTTCGCCGCTCTGCACCGTGCCTGGGAGCGGGCGTGGCAGGTGCACACCAGTGAGTCGCGATCCCGTGAACAGCATTTTAAGAGGCCAGACAAAAAATAACTTGGCATTTATGTGAAATGTGAAACCCTTTAAGTGTTTTAATGGGTCCTCAGATAATTTAGCTCCTTGAAAGTTTTTCCACTGAGCTCATTCAAATTAGTTATCTAGGGAAGTCCATCTGAAATTATAATGTGCTCTGGGAGAGAGCCTCCCTAGTGCCCTGAGGGTTGAAAGCTGCTTCATAAGAAGGACTGACACTGAGCACTGACGACAGTCAGGAGTCTGGTTTGCAGGTCCAGGACGTACAGCGTCAGTCGAGACTGTCTACAGTTTATCCAAGCCCTGCTATACATTTCAGCACCTGCGTTAAGGCAGACACCCATGTCTGCCCTGTGTGGATTTTCAATAAGAACATCATTTGAGACTGAATTTATTTTTTCATTTTATCATCCAAAAAGAAAATTATTTTGGTTGTACAGGCTGTAGATCAGTCTAAAGAGAATCACTGTCTTAGATAATTCACAGAAGCGGTTTTCCAATAGATTCGAAGCTTTCTGCTGGACCTAGCTCTGGTGGACTTGGCTATGAAAGACCCAGTGATAGGATGTGCGTGTGTGTGCTTCTGAACAGTAAGACCCGTGTTTCGCATTTCCTAGAAATCTCTAACACTTTTGAACTTATAGATTCTTACATATCAAATCATCTTTTAAAAATGCCTTACTCAACAAAACCTCTGACTTATTTCCCTTCGAACAATAAAAGGAAAGACAACAGCTTTATATACAAAATAATCAATTAAAATGAAAAAATTCAGGCCACGAAGTTATTAATGAAATATTCCTAATGTCATTGATAATTGTTTTAAAAACCAATATGTCATAATTAACTAATCTATTTGTCTAATATCATGGCTTGGAAAACATGCTTCTAGAATAAATAAGTTGGAAGATTATACTATCATAAATGCAAAGCAAAACAGCTGAACCAATGTTTCAAGCCCCCAAACACCCATGATTTTTGGATATCCTCTGTCTTTCCCATTTATTCTCTCCCTTTTCTATAATATAACTTGTCTTTGTGGTACAAACAAACGCAGAAGCTTATATGATTTCCTTTGGGATTACAGAATAGTTATTACTTTAGAACTGACAAATTCACTTCATTTTAAATGTAAAGGTCTATTTTACAATTATTTTTAAATAATGCAGCTTGTAAATGGTAATAATTCTCTACACCCATGGTGTATGGGCTCCCTCCAGTGGCTAATTAAGCACCCACAAATCTCTTGAAATGGTCATTTTAAATCACTGTGCTAATATGAGCAACCATCAGCCATGGTTTCAACATTTCTGACGTTAACTCTTGAAACAGTGAGTGTCAGGTGAGCATGTGGCCGTCAACGATCCATCTGTCTACTTGTTTAACAAAAAAATGGCAGAGCTTAAACCATATGCCAGGCACCATGCCAAGCTCTGGAGATTCATTTCTGAGGCAACCTCTCCCAGAGCTCTATTTGCTTATGTAATTATTTTAATTAACTTTGTTGGAGTATAGTTGCTTTGCAATGTGCTGTTAGCTTCCACTGTGCGGCAAAGTGAATCAGCCACACGCACACACACACACACATACACACACACACACACGCACACGCACACGCACACACACACACAGACAGACACACACAGACACACACACACGCGCGCACACACAGACACACACACAGACACACACACACACAGACACACACACAGACACACACACACACATGCACACACACACAGACACACACACGCACACACAGACACGCACGCACACACACAGACACACACAGACACACAGACACACACATAGACACACACGCGTGCACACACACGTACACACGCACGCGCGCATGCACACACACGCACACAGACACACAGACACGCACACACACACACATGCACACACACACGCGTGCACACACACAGACACACACGCACGCACACACACACGCATGCACACACACAGACAGACATACACGCACACACACACGTACACACACGCACACATGCACATGCATGCACATGCACAGACACACACACGCACACAGACACACACACGCACACACACGCACACATGCACACGCACACACACACACACGCGCACACACCCACACGCATGCACACCCACACGCGCGCACACACACACACACACACACACAGACACACACGCACACACACACGCGCACACACACTCCCTCTCCTTTGGATTTCTTTCCCATTTGGTCACCGCAGAGCGCTGGCTGGTTCCTTGTGCTGCACCCAGGTTCTCATTATCGATTTTATGCATAGTATCAATAGGGCGTATGCCTCAATCCCAGCTTCCCAATTTCATGCTTAGCCGCTCAGTCATGTCCAGTTCTTTGGGACCCCAGGGACTGCAGGCCTCCAGGCCCCTCCGCCCATGGGATTCTCCAGGGAAGAGCACTGGAGTGGGTCGCCATGCCCTCCTCCAGGGGATCCTCCAGACCCAGGGATCGAACCAGCGTCTCTTACGTCTCCTGCATGGGCACGTGGACTCTTCAACCACCAAGCCACCAGGGAAGCTCCTCTCTGTCGAGAAGCTCAGTTTAAAGGGGTGACATAGATGTGTAAACGCTCCCGAGCGCCACCTAATGAGACAGTGAGGTGGGGGCCACCGCAGTGGCAGCGCAGGGCGGGGAGGAGGCTGCAGGCAGGCCGCGGAGACTTCGCAGCAGCTGGCGGCTCGGGGGTTGGACATCCCAGGGGAAAGGAGACAGTCTAGTCAAAGGCCCAGAGTCATACGTTCGTTCAGAATACAGAGGGGTTTAAGTATTTCCATGTGACTGCTTATAGATGCCCCTTGCTAATTTGTAACAGAATCCATAGGAATATAGGGGGTCAGCATGAGAAGGGCACAAGGCTTCCATGACACAGCTGGAGTGTTCCCGGGGGATGGACAATGAAGTGTTTTCCAAAAGGGGGTGAGATGGACATATTTCCACGTGAAAAAAGAGAATTGTGTGGCGGTGTGAGAAGCAAACTGGGACAGGGCCTGAAACCAAGTTCAGGGAATTCAGCCGGATCATTTTAGGCAGAAACAGACAGACAGATTATAAGAAGGAAGTGAATGCCCGCGACTGCAAACTGGAAACAGGCCGACTGAGGCAGAGCGCTAGCGTCTTAGGCCATGCCAGAGAGAGGGAAGCGTGTCTGCGACGGCTGCTGGAAGCCCGGTGTCCATTAGACTCAAATTGACATCCAACTTGTAGAATGTCTAAAATTAGGAAATTCAGTCTCGGGAAATTTATATAATATTATCAGTGACAATTACATTAACAAGCAAAATAGTTATCTGGACCATATTAAAACTAAATTGGGGGCTGATTGAGGGATTCCTCTCTTTAACATTGGGAATAAGTAATGTTCCCTTGTCGATAAAATAAATTTTGTGACACTCTGCATCTACGAGAAAGGATGTTGATGTAAACCAGGAAAAGTGGAGCTTGGGAAGCCCGCAGTTCTAGCACCTGAATTGTTTACAAACATGTGACGCGACCTTTGGGAAGTACTGAGGTTTTGATCTATGTCACTCATGGCTGCCCCAAAATTCCATACTTTGGTAGCCCCCACGATGTACATGACATCTTCCCAAAGTAGAGTGAACAAACTTTACTTCTCACAGCTTCCCCTGATACTAAGCCACGCACATGTGAGTTGGGCTCTACAGTCAGATGTCATTCAGGGAAGACTTTTTAAACTGAGACATGAAGAGGCAGCATGTCTTTGGAACCAAGAGTTACGGGAGCAGCTGCCCTGTGGGAGCTCCCTGCCTGGAGCAGAGACTGAGTGGGCTTAGAGCAGCGAGTTTTGTGAGGCTATCACTACGGCAAGATGGCGACAGAGCCAGAAGTGCCTCCTGAGTGTGGTGAGGGCCGGGGGTGAGTGACGTGAAACAGGACACTCTTCCTGACACTCATCCTGGAGGCTGTTTCTTTTATTTCTCCAATGCATTCTTAAAAACGTTGGGTTTAACCTAGACAGAGGTGAGCCTGTCGTCTGCAGCTGAGAGTGTTGACCGACACACAGAGGATCAAGCGTCATCGAAGGCAGCGGAGTCTTACGGGAACAGGAAGCTGGGTCAGTGTTCTGGCAGTTGGGCTGATGGACAGCGAGGAGACAGTTACCGTCAGAGAACGGAGCGTTGGGAGTTCATGAAACAGCCACTGCGATGGCCACCAAGGACACACGCAGAGCCCACGGAAGGCCAGGCTCGGATTACGCAGAGGCTTCGGGAGGCCTGCCACCTCGGGCTTTCATAGTTCAGGGGCTTTTAAATACCCGGATAAGAATGCTTAGCCCAGTGAACATAACAGTGGTTCTCCCTGGCCATATGGCCATTTCAGAGAACTCATGTTATTGAAAAAACAGGCAAAAGGGGATTAATACATTATCTGGGTGACTGATCTTGATCATCAAGCGAAAGTAGAGTGCTTCAGCACATTTAGGGAAGAAAAACATATATCGAACCCAGGAGATCCAAAGTGACTCTTTGGGGTATTTATGGCCTCATTTTCAGAAGTCAGGGCTGTGGCAACTCTCCTGACGGTCCCCCTCCTTTCTGTGTCACGTATTCATTTACAGATGCTAGTTAATTACCCTTTTCCTACCTCGCTTCGCCTTACTATTGTATATAGGGTGTTCTGATTACGGCCAAGTCTGTAACTTATTTCCTAGATTTCAGTATACTGAGATAGGGTCATGGCTGAGCAGGAGAAATGAATATCCAGCCGAGGTTCTTGATCTGGAGTTATGTGTGTACAATTTCAACTATGGGCTTCCTCAGTGGCTCAGACAGTAAAGAATCCGCCTGCGATCAGGAGACCCGGGTTCGATCTCTGGGTCAGGGAGACCCCCAGGAGAAGGAAATGGCAGCCCACTCCAGGACTCTTGCCTGGAAAACACCATGGACAGAGGAGCCTGGCAGGCCACAATCCCTGGGGTCACAAAAGAATCAGTCATGACTTAGCAACTAAACAACAACAGCTTCATCTATGAACATCATGATGATTTAACTAGATCTGAGAGTTGAATTTGATCACTGGGTATGTAGAAAAGGAGGGAGCTAAATCTGATTCAAATCCAAAATAAATTAATTAGCTTTTGTTGCTAAGGTTTGTTAGCTTTAAAAAAGCTGTACCATCTAGCTTCTATCTTTGTATCAATCAAAATTCTTTCCTCATTTTTACCTACCTAAAGTTTCATTTTACAATATAGATGACTAAATCATAAACAGTGGGATTGTATTTTAGTTCATTGAAATGTTAGACTATGAAATATATGCCTCAAAATGTACAACTTTCCATTCCTCTAGCATTTAAGTATTACTTTTGAGGACAATTATTTTAAAACTAAAAAAAGGAACAGTGCACGATAAAGATCTAAAATTACATTTCAGAGATGTTCAATCACACAGAAAAATTTCATTATCACTGAACAGCAAAGACACCTGGGCACACATTCCACTAATAACCACCCCCCCACCCCACCCCAGAGACCTAGCATGATGGCACCACTCTCTACTCAAGTAGCTCATTGTAATGGACTTCTCCTGATATAGGTACTTGAATGTAATTTCTGGAGAGTTTCATTTTCATTGCTGTTGGAAGACAAACTTCATCCATAAACACAGAATAAATCGCTGTTCATGCATAAACTACTTCCAGACTCTCTCTTCTGTGTAGTTCAGAATTTGTAACAGCAGTATCTCCAGTCATCGGGCATACATCAATTCCAATGTTTCAGCGCCAAGTCACATGAACTAATGATCACAAAAAGGACAGGGGACTTTATCAAACGACAGGGGTCCTGATGGTCGCTGTTCTCCAGACTGACTGACCTAGGAACTCAGGTGTGACCAGCTTCCTCCAATCTTTCAGTCATTTCCTTTACGGCTGGGGGCAGCCACAACTCCAAGCATCCCAGATGCAAAAGATAAGGTCCAAAGAGGAGGCAGAAAGGAAACCTCACTCGTAAGCCAATCCGAGGGCCTCTCAAAGGCATAGCCTAAGGGTGCACAGACCAGAAGTCCTGTGGCCCTAATCCCAACACAGACCATCAAGAAAGGATGAGGATGCTCCGATTAGAACCAACACGACTCTTCCTCCAGTGATCCCCTCCAGGACAAGGGGGTGGACCCCCAGGTGATAACAGCCACTACCTGGAGACATCTGTGGTTGTCACAGCTTGGAGGGGTGGGCTGTAAGGGGGTGTTACTAGAGTCTAGGAAGAGAGGGCAGTTATGAATCCTACAATGGACAGGGCAGTCAGGCACAACCAAAAGCTGCCTGGCCCAGGATATATGCAGTGATAAAGCTGGGAAACCCTGTCCCAGGATTTTGTTCGCCTTCCCCGGTTGGCCTGCCTTTTGTTAAGTGGATAAAATGAAGGTGCTAGGAGCAATAACTCAATAGTCTGCCCCACAAGGGAAAAGAATCTATGAAGCAGTGGTCCTCAAACTGGAGAAAATGCCAGCATTTTCTGGAGGGCCTGTTAAACCCAGATGGCTGGTTCCCATTCCCAGAGATGGTGATTCAGCAGTTCTGGGGTAGAGACTCCAAAATTTGCATTTCTAACAAGTTTCAAGGTGATGTTTAGCTTTTGGTTCATACACCACGGATGAGAACCACAGTGTTAGATCATGCTCCAGGAGACGGGGGATGAGCATTCATTAGACTGTGACGCTGGGCAACTAAACCTCTCTGGGTTACCGCTTTCTCCTTGGTAAAACAGACAATTAACTAAAGGCATATTGCTTTATACTTGGTGAACACAGACTCTTCTGTAACCAAATTTCCCATTGAAATGAACTCCCCCCGCCCAGGGTACTGGTACTGTGTACTAGACAATCAAGACAGTGGAAGGCTGTGTTCAAAATATAGTAAAATTTGAACCATACTAAAGAAAACACAGAACCGCTGAAGTTCTCCTAAGTGAGTGTCACAGCCCTAAGATCAGATGAGGCTGTGGAGCTCCACGTGTTGGACAGCTGGCAAGGTTCTCATCACGGCCCTGCACTCAGACGCAGCATGTGACAACTGCACACGGCGTCTAAGCAGGCTGTTTACACACTGAGGAATGCACACTGCTCCTGGGAACACGCTCAACCTGGCCAACAGAGAAACGCCAGTTAAGGGAGCCGAGAGACAGACTTTCTAGGTTTTGACCAAAAGGAAACACTGGATGTTGGTAGATCAGGGACGCTCGCTGGGCCCACGACTGACACGATCTGACAAATTTCACTGTAGAAGGAAGACAGGATCTGAAGACAGATCGAATTATGTGAAAAAACCAAACAGGAAATAAAATGAGATGGCTATTAGATTTATGGAAGAAAGATAACCAGCCTCAAAGCAGGGGAATGTTTAGCTATTTCATTATGATGGTGTTGATGGTGATTATAATCTACCTTGGTTCATTAACACACTGAAAGGAAAAGGAAGAGATATTAGAAAAACATTCACTTAAATATGTCAGGAAAGTAGGCAATAAGCATACTTTAGAAGTGCTCATTCAGGTGTACAGGAAAAATAACAAAACAATAGACAGAAAACTCAGAACCCACAAGTCACTCAAGATACTATGGAAATAAAAGCTAAGAAAGGGAAAATGAAAAAATAAAAACAGTGGTATTCGGGTCAAGTCATTGTGCTCGATTTATTTCCACACGTGATGTGAAAAAAAAACTCACATTTTATCGCAAGACCAGAAAAAATTTGAACAGAAAATTGCTTCTCTGCCCTTTGATCTCCTCTTTCTCCCCTGCCGTGTGTGGTCCATCTGCATTGTGCATGGATCAAACCTCTCCCATGGGCAAAAACTTGCTTAAGCATAGAAAGCAACATTTTCCTAGCATCAACAAGATGACTCCTTAAAAATAAGATTCTTCCTTGACCTTTTAAGGGCCATGATGACACTGGGATCTGGATTGTGTAAGCTGTCAGCAAAGCCCTCTGCCTATGTAACCATGCCCTGACTTCTGAGGGCGGGCGGTTCTCAGAGCTTTCAGAGATGCTCTTACTGGGTTATATTCTTCAGTTTGGCTCAAATGAAATTTTCTATTTCTTTTTCAGATCAGCTGATTAATTTTTTGGCTGACAATACAGACATGTAAAAAGAAAAACAACCCATTTGTTCACTAGGTAGGCCTGGTAAAAAGTCTCTAATGATTGTTTTGAACAGGGTTATCAGGACTGGTGATTACTAAATTTCTGTGGCTCTGGATATCACTGAATTCAGTGCATACCACAACCACCTTGGGAAAGCATTATATCTCCATTTTACAGAAGAAGACGCTAATGTTGGGGAGATGGACTGAACAGTCCAACCTCGCCTGGCATTATATCTCCATTTTACAGAAGAAGACGCTAATGTCGGGGAGATGGACTGAACAGTCCACCCTTGCCTGGCATCAAAGCTACTCTACTACTCCAGGCTCCTCTGTCTCTGGAATTCTCCAGGCAACAATACTGGAGTGGGTTGCCATGTCCTTCTCCATCACTCTCTCTCTCTCTCTCCTATATCTCTTTCTGCTATGATTTTGGTGTTGCCCTTGGATGGTGATAATAAACTTCATACCATTAATAACTAACATTTATTGAGTAGCAAGCGCTGTGCTAAGCAAACTGCTTGCATCATCCCATTCAGTTCTCAATATAATCCTGTTATCTATTCCATTTGTAGATGATAAAGGCAGGAGGATAAGTTCAAGGTCACAGACTCCCACAACCAGGTTGGCATAATTTCAAAGCCTGCATAGAAACCACTTTCTCTTATTATGTTTTTTAAAATAGCCTTTTTTTTTTTTTTAAATAGGAAAAAAGAAACGGGGAAAAAGTCCAGAGGGAGAAACAAATTCTCTACTTATGAGCATCTCTGAAAGGGGTTTTGGGGACTTTGTTAGAGATTAAGGCCCCTGTGGGAAGACCCTATCTGCCTTGATTTAGCTCTTAATTTCCACCCTCATCTCCAAACTGTAAACTCTGCTTTAAATTACAATCTTCATTATTAAATTCATCAATGGTTTACTCTCTAAAGTTTGGAAGACAGTGAAAAGTGGGAATTCAAATGGCTTTTTTTTTACTAAAATGTTTCTTTCTTTGAATAAGGTCAGTGTTATTTCTTGAATTCCAGCAAGCATCCAACAGCCATCAGAAAGACACTCTCTGAAGTTAACAGTGAATAAGAAAACCCTTTTAAACCTTAAAAGAAATAGATGAAACAGTCAATACTACAGATCTAAAAAGTTGCCAGTGGTGACTTTGCATTAGATTTTGTAAATAAAAAATCCCTAATATAGTCATTTGTTCACTATCTCACTGCAGTAAGCACATGGACAGGAAATGATAATCACGTCTGAATACTCACAACTGTCCTTAATATTCTCTCAAAAAGACAACACTGAGTATTTCCCCAGGGTCTAGTGGTGAATTCTAGAACCTGCCTGCCAACGCTGGGGACACGGGTTCGATCCCTGGCCCAGGGAGGCTCCCCATGCCCCAGGATGACTGAGCCTGCGTGGGCACCTCCCGACGCTCGTGCCCAGCGCCGGTGCCCCACAGTAAGAGGGGCCACTGCGATGGAGAGGCTGCATCCTGTGACACAGAGCAGCCGGTCCACTGCGCCCAGAGAGGGCAGCCCGCAGCGAGGACCCAGGACGGCCATGATGCTCACACTTAGGTAATACACAGAAGAGGTGGCGACCTGTATATTACGTAGTGATCAACGGCTGGCTTGTATTATGTGCATCCCGGGCACCAGGCTTTGTGCTACGCACTTTAAAACCACTGCCATTTAGTTCACGGCACATCATCATCTCCATCTCACAGACAAGGGAAGTGATGGGTGAGGCAGTCTAAGTGATGGTTACGAGATGGGATGGTCTAGAATGGCTAGGTACTCTGCTGGCTGATTGAGTCAGGATTTTATTCTCTAACTGTTTGGTGGCAGAGCCTGTATGCTCACCCAGTGTATTAAACTACATAACAGCTTTGTAGAACGGGGTAAGAGTGAACGACATCAGGACACAAGGTAGTAAGGCCCAGGTCAGCAGGTTATTTTAAGGGTAAAAACAAAGGTAGGAGACTTTGATCACAGATGAAAGGTCTTTGCAAAAGGACGGAAGGCCCTGATGAGCCGAGAGCCCAGCATTAAAAGTCCCAGGTGTGGGTCGTCACCCCATGGTCAGCTTCCAAGAATGGCAGGGTGCTCAGAGGTGTCTGTCCTAGGCGATGCGTGTCCTAATCCACTGGGTGACAGGCTTTATCCTAAACTTCAAGTTTCACCTTTCAATAGAAGGGTGTCCTCGTTAATCCAATGCTGGGCCTATATAAGCAGAATCTAAGCTGCTTTTCTCCATAGCAAAACATCTATAGAAGGACAAACTACCTACTTGCCTTTAAAACTCAATTCATCACATATTCATTCTAAATTTAGTGCAAAACCTTTAAGGCTACACAATGTTGAGCACAGGTCACAATAACTCATAAAGTCTTCAAACTTTTGATCACTCAACAAGCGATAGCTTTTAGTCTGATGGGAATAGATCCAGTTATCTAACATTATGTTCTGTTCTTCCATTATAGAGAATAAAATCATTTATAATGAAAATGAAATGAAAGGAAGCAGAATTAAATGGAGTTTGGAAGGAGGAATTCGTGGAGCTTATTCAATAATCAACCAAAGGATACCACTGAAATTTACTATATGTATTTATTTTTAACATTTTGGTTTTATTTTCTAGAAAGCAAGGCAATGATATCCAAAAGAAAATGACATTAAAAAATATTTGTGATACAGTTATTTAATAAGAATAATTAGCTGCTTTATTTTTTATAGAATCATGATGGTCTTTGTCCTTTAATTTAGCTTCATCAATACAAGAAGTTTCTTTGGTTTTTCAGACCATGACTCAAACTTAATCACTGGCCTGGTGTAACAGTAACTGAGTTTCTAGCAGCCAACTTTAAGTACAAACGCCACCTCGCTGCGCCAGCTTTGCAAGCCCACACCTCAAGGATGAGGACACCCGTCACGCCATGACATGTGGTCTTGAGACCATCTGAGAGACCAAACCATCGTCCTCCTCAGAGAGGGGTGGTCCACTGCAGTGACTGGTGATGTGCACGAGCTCCTCAGCCTTCGGGCAGACACCGACTGTCGGAAGGATCTGGAAAGGCGTTCTTTCCTCTTTCAAAACAACATCACAGAGTTAGACATGTGTGTGAGGAGGCTCACATCAAGTGAGAGCCACTGCCAAGGGCAAAGCACAATATCTGATGCCGCGATTCAGTCATTTAAAGAGGTCACACTGGCTACCGTATCACACCCACGATGGGCTCTCCTTTAAAAAGACCCTCGGGGCCCGCCAGGCCGGCTTAACCGCACCGTCTCAGACAGGCGGCAGGCCAAGTGCCCAAGCAGGCAGACTCTGAAAACCAGAACGGAAGGCTGTCCCAGAACTCCATGGGGTTGATAGAATTTTTCTGTAATTTGATTGTGGTAATGGTTATTTGGTTGTGAATATTCTCAACATTCATTGAACCATACATTTAAAATGAGCATGTTTCATTGTATGGAAATCACACCTTAAGAAAGTTGACTTTAAAAAATGGTGGCTGTCCACGCTGACCATGAACACACGCTGCTGCTGCTGCTGTTAAGTCGCTCAGTCGTGTCCGACTGTGCGACCCCACAGACGGCAGCCCCCCAGGCTCCCGTCCCTGGGATTCTCCAGGCAAGAACACTGGAGTGGGTCGCCATTTCCTTCTCCTATGCATAAAAGTGAAAAGTGAAAGTGAAGTCGCTCAGTCCTGTCTGACTCTTGGAGGCCCCATGGACTGCAGCCCACCAGGCTTCTCCGTCCATGGGATTTTCCAGGCAAGAGTACTGGAGTGGGCTGCCACTGCCTTCTCCAATGAACACATGCCTCTCTGGCAAAAACAATAAAGGCCATGGAGTCAGTTCTGGGTGCACACAAATAAAGATTAAATATAGCATTTAAGACCTGTGCAGTCATGAGCAGAAGGACGTTCTGGTATGCAATTGGGGATGGTAGTCGAAGATCTATTGGAAACTTCATCTTACACTCAACATGAGCCTTTGGAATTTGCTTTCTCCTTTGTCAGACCAATCAGAGTGTGTTAGCATGCTCAATGGTTTCTAAAATTTATATCCCTGTACTCGTTGGAAGGAAAGTTATGACCAACCTAGACAGCATATTGAAAAGCAGAGACATTACTTTGTCAACAAAGGTCCATCTAGTCAAGGCTATGGTTTTTCCATTGGTTATGCATGGATGTGATAGTTGGACTATAAAGAAAGCTGAGTGTCAAAGAATGGATGCTTTTGAACTGTGGTGTTAGAGAAGACTCTTAAGAGTCCCTTGGACTACAAGGAGATCCAACCAGTCCATCCTAAAGGAGATCAGTCCTGGGTGTTCATAGGTAAGACTGATGCTGAAGCTGAAACTCCAATCCTTTGGCCACCTGATGTGAAGAACTGAGTCATTTGAAAAGACCCTGATGCTGGGAAAGATTGAGGGCAGGAGGAGAAGGGGACGACAGAGGATGAGCTGGCTGGATGGCATCACCGACTCAATGGACATGGGTTTAGGTGAACTCCAGGGGTTGGTGATGGACAGGGAGGCCTGGCGTGGTGCAGTCCATGGGGTCACAAAGAGTCAGACATGACTGAGCACACACACACACACATTGAAAATATATCTAAGAAGTGTTCCTTATGAAGGTCATTCTCCTACATATGTAATATGTACTTCTGTATGTACTAAGGGGCAATGTATAGTCCTAGGCGTCACCTTGATTGTGTGGCCTTGGCAAAGTACTATCATTTCTCTGGCGCTACCTCTAGTTTTGCCCCTGTAATGAAGGGTTAGCCTAGATAATGCTCCATGACATAGGAAAAAAAACAAACATAATACATCCTTATCTCATGGATTTGAAGTTCTGTTCTTATTAACTGAAACTTTTCTCCTTTCATGCCTGCCTTTGTTGTTGTTGTTCAGCCACTAAGTCGTGTTCAACTCTTTGCGACTCCACGGACTGCAGCACACCAGGCCTCCCTGTCCTTCAGCGTCTCCTGGAATTTGCTCAAACTCATGTCCATTGGGTCAGTGATGCCATCCAACCATTTCATCTTCTGTCACCCTCTTCAATATCTTCTTTTCTTTGGCTATTCTAGATGTGGAGAAAGTTACGGTGCTAATGGGATGATGAGAAAAATTTCAGGATCTCAGTAAGACAGAGCAGACACTGAAAGGACACTAGCTTCTTTTGAGTAGACTGGATTTGATAGGAGGAATGTTCTAGAAGTTGGAATTTTTAGGAAACCATTAGAAAGAAAAAGAACTATTGAGGAGGGAAAAGTATAAAGGAAATGAAGTCATGACTCATCTCATTAATATTTTAACAAAAGATATATTCTAGTTTAAAATATCTTTTATTGGAACGAGTTGAACCCATCTTTGTCTTTTGTGAACATAATCATATGTTTTAGAAATTATGACATTAGGAAATTTCGGATTTACAATCATCGATTATAGTGTCCCCACTCAGAGCCCCAGAACGGTCCAGTATCTTAACTTAAAATACAAAAATAACTAAACCTGTCTTGATTATATTACTTTTGTAAAAGGCAAAGGCAAAAAGCAAAAAACACCAACTTCACAGAGCCATTACTCTGCGTATTTAAGCCAAGCTGGGATTACTACTGTAGAGGTGAATACTCAGACAGCAGCAGCATTTTCTCTTAGCACGTAGAGGCTAAATTTTATCCAAGGTTGCATTCACTCACAGACTCTAACCTGTCAGCATCAGGCAATCTTTCTCAATTTCAAACCCGAGCACACTTCTCAACCTATGAAGAGCTGATAGAATAACAGATTTGCCCAGGGGATCTAAGCCCCTTGGAGGCTGGAGGATAAAACATAAAGTAAGGAAAACAAATGACAGAAGTACAAAGCATTGGAAAAACTACCGAAAGCACGGACACAGGGTACAAGGTGGTCACCTGTCACTTCAACCCCATCCAGGGGCAAAGAGCACTCAAGGACCATCTCAAGCATCCTGCTCAGCGCCGTATCTACTACTGATTAAAGGAGTCAAATTTGGTAAAGTTGCTTGTTGACTTGCTACACTCATTATTTTCTGTAATTATTCTAATTGGAATATAATTGCTTTACAATGTTGTACTTTCTGCTGTACAACAACATGAATCAGCCGTGTGTGCGTGGGGCGTGGGGCGGGGGTGGGTGTACCCCCCACCCCTCCAGGCCGTCGCAGAGCACCAAGCTGAGCTCCCTGTGTGTGCGTCAAGTTCTCGCTAGCTGTCTATTTACACAGGGCAGTACGGATACCGAAATGCTCCTCTCTCAATTCACCTCGCCCTCTCCTTCTCCCACCTCTGCTGTATCCGTAAATCTCTCCTCTATATTTTCGGCTCTATTCCTGCCCTTCAAATTATACATACTTTACTTTTGTCTGATAGTAGTGCAATCATTTTTTCCTCTGAAACAGGTAACTCCAAAATATATAACCTTTTGGACCCTTACCTATAATTTTAAATAAACATTAATTATTATTTAAATGAACATGAAATATTTAATTATCTTAAGCTAAAATTTGTTTGTTAAATGATTATATACCTGATTTTTCCAGGGCTCTCCAAAGTAGTCATCACATCTTACTTTTGGTGGCACTAACAAATGAGTGAAATGAAATAAAAGAATCCACATGTTTATACTATATCTGCCTGACAACTATGATCTTACTTTTTGAAGATTAAATTTTAACAAGAGCATCAAGATGTTAAATGGAAATCAAGTGTTTTGTTTTAAAGAAAGGCCGAGACACACGGGTCATGGGTGTCAAAGAAGCCTCATGAAATCAGCGTCCACCCCACAGAAGGCACGTTTCCCTCTAGTGGAATGCACGTCCCCTCCTAGACTCAGCTCAGCTCTCATGACTCAGAACGTGGCCGCTGCCTTTGCAAGAGTGTCAGCGTTCCCCCAAGGAAAGGGATTTCCTTCAGAGCATGTGGTTCCTCTTTCGTCAAAGCACGTGCCATTCTGTATCCTCATGAACCTGCTCACACGTCACCGCTGGCTCTTTCTCAGCTTCACAGCCACTGTGAGCTCCTGTGCACGCCCACTGCTGACTGGCCCAGCCTGGGCGGAGGGTGAACACTGAAAGGCAGACAGTCTTGCTCTGTGACTTGCAGAGTCTAAGCTGGTCACATCCCAGAGGAGCTTCATCGTGGCTAGCGTCAACCCTGCCCTCTCAAGGGAGGTTCGGTTCAGTCGCTCAGTCATGTCCGACTCTGCAATCCCAGAGACTGCAGCACGCCAGGCCTCCACGTCCATCTCCAACTCCTGGAGTTTACTCAAACTCATGTCCATTGAGTCGGTGATGCCATCCAGCCATCTCATCCTCTGTCGTCCCCTTCACCTCCCGCCTTCAATGTTTCCCAGCATCAGGGTCTTTTCCAATGAGTCAGCTCTTCGCATCAGGTGGCCAAAGGATTGGAGTTTCAGCTTCAGCATTGGTCCTTCCAATGAACACTCAGGACTGATCTCCTTTAGGATGGACTGGTTGGATCTCCTTGCAGTCCAAGGGACTCTCAAGAGTCTTCTCCAACACCACAGTTCAAAAGCATCAATTCTTCATTGCTCAGCTTTCTTTATAGTCCAACTCTCACATCCATACATGACCACTGGAAAAACCACAGCCTTGATTAGATGGACCTTTGGTGGCAAAGAACAAGGCCCTGAATCAGTGATGATGCCAGGACACCCCCTGGCTTCACTGCTACCTCTGACCTGGAGAACCTTGACTGAAGGACTTGAAGACTGCCTGCAGATCTTGCCCTGTTTTCTCCTTTCTCTTCTGATCTCTGCAGTGACCTGGCCTCACTCTCTCTTTGGCTTCTGTGGGCAGCACCGCTCTATCCCTAGGCCCAGCCTTGGCCCCCAGACCACAGGTTTGCTCAGAGACTCAGGCTGTTCAATAGCTAACTCAGGGGTCTGGCTTCGGGATACTGCTCTTGCTCTCACCCCTGGGCCCTGTGTATCCGCCACACCACTTCGGCCCCTGCTCAGCTGACACCAGTTTGAGCAGCTGAAAGGACTTCTGACCTGGGATCAAGAGGAGGCACCCATATCACTTCGCCCTGGTCAAATGGCCATCATCAAAAAAAAAAAAAAAATGCAAACACTAAATGCTGGAGAAGGTGGAGAGAAGGGACCCTCTTGCACAGTTGATGGGAATATAAATTGACTCAGCCAAGTTGATGGGAATATAAATTGACTCTATGACCAAGCAATCCGATTACTGTGCATACGCCCTGAGAAAAGCATAAAAGACACACATACCCCAATGCACCTGGGGAGTTCATCTTTCAGTATCCTATCTTTTTGCCTTTTCATACTCCTCATGGGGTTCTCAAGGCAAGAATGCTGAAGTGGTTAGCCATTCCCTTCTTCAGTGGACAATGTTTCCTCAGAACTCTCCAGTAACCTTTCCTTTCTCCCAACACCTGCTTCTTGAGTGTTGGCTTTCAAGTGGGCAGCTGGACCTTAGTTCAGTAGCAGTAGGTCAATTTCAGCTCTGTGTTAACTCTAGAGTTTTGCCCCACTCTGTTTCCCGCTGCTGAAGAGCTAGCATTGTGGCCTCCCTCGTCAGAGGGCTGTCAGAGCAGACTGCAGTGACCAGCACCCATCTAACATCGGTCTGTGATCCATCAGATGACAGGAAAAGACACCTCCCACTTGCCATCACGGATGCTTACTGGGACTCACATCGCTTCCCTAGGCAACACTGGTCTCTTAATGTTGACTTTTCTTTCATTTTTCATTTATTATACAATAAATTTCACTTTAGTGAAGTGTGTGCGTGTGCTAAGTCGCTTCAGTCCTTTCTGACTCTTTGCAACTCTATGGACTGTAGCCCGCCCGGCTCCTCTGTCCTTGGGACTCTCTAGGGAAGAATCCTGGGGCAGGATGGCACTTCCTCCTCCCAGGGTCTTGTGGTCCAGGGATCGAACCTGGGTCTCTTATGTCCTCTGCACTGGCAGGCAGGTTCTTTACCACTAGCGCCACTGGGGAAGCCTGTGTGTATGCATATTTACACACATATATAGACACACACACACATATACACTCAGTAAAATAAAAAAAGTGGTGTAGCCATAACTGTACCATCCAGAGTCAAACACTGCTAACAGCACGGTGTATACTTCATACTTTTACATCTACAGTACATAAATATAAATCATGACTATGAAAAATGGCATTGAACTACCCTTGGAAATCTCTTTTACATGTCAGAAAATCCATTTCCATGTCAATATATATATATATATAGTTTTAAGTAACTAGACTGTATTTCCCTGTATAGATGACCAATGTTTATGTGAGAAATTCCTTAAGGCTGGAATTTAGGTAATTTGCATTTTTTCACAATTACAAAGAGCACTGCAATGGAAATTCTGATCATAGATGTGCATTGGTCAGGTTAGAAAAAGTTTACAAAAATATAGGAGAGGACAGAAAATGCTGCTGCAGGGTGTGTCAGCGCTGTGCTCTCTGGCTGAGGCTCTGGGCCGAGAGCCCAGCAGGACACGAGGGCAGGGTAGTCCAGGGACGCGCCGGTCAGGCACAGAGCGCCCTCCAGGCCTCTCCTCACAGAGGATAAAGCAGGGCCGAGAGAGGGCGAGGCCTTTGAAGAGCAGAGACTTTATACTCAACATGAAGAGGAAAACCGTGCTTAAAATGTTACTGACAAAAACTGCGAAAAATAGTTCATTTACTTTTTAATTCATTTTATGAAAATAAGGACTTTCAGAAACAGGGAAAGAAAGATGAAACTGAGATGGAAGTAAATGTGTTGAAATTTAGATGGGTGGATAGTGAGAAACTGTAAGGAAAATTAAAACATCATAGGATGCAAAGCTGCCTTGGAAAAGGAAAGAGTCTGCTCTATTGATGTGCCTGGGGAAGCAGGCAGCTTTTTTTTCTCTTTTTTTTAACTTTTATTTACAGGTACCTTTGCTATTGAAAATGATGTGATGTTGTGAATTCATTTACTCTAGCAAACCATTCCGGATACCTACTATGAATACCAGCATTTGAGGATAAATGCTGAGAATTCCAGTTTATGAAGGAATTACCTATAGCAGCGAGGGTAACTGGAAACATTGTAACAGGCCGTTTTCAATCTGAGGCTGGGACGGGGCTGCTGGGACACAAGGACCAAAGGATGAGCTGCACAGAGTGAGGAGGGCTTCCTGCAGGATGTACCCGCAGGAAGGCGAAGAAGAACTTGCGAATGAGGCAGACTTGGCCAGACTGCAGAGGGACGGGAAAACCACCAGGGAAAGACAAGAGCCTGGGCAAAGCTCTCAAGACTTGCAGATTCTTAGTATACCAGTTACTGACATCGTGAGGGATCATTTTAGCTCCTTAAAATAACCTTGCTGGAGAAACCCGCATACCCACGAGTCAAAGTTATGACAGTCACAGCTGCTAAAAAAGGATTGTGTCACTACAAAATGTGAGGCTTATTTTTTTTCCATGGGCTAGCTCTAGTTTACATAGTAAATAATCCCCATTTTTTTTAGCCTATTAAAAAGTTACAGAAAACTCAAATTAATATTTTTTTTAAATATTTTAAGAAAAGGCAGAAGTACAGTTTCCAATCTTTAAATTGCTTTTTCTCTGAAGGTCTCAGGGTCTGAACAAAAAGTTAATTGCTCATTCATATTTCAAGTGTAGAAAACACAGATGTTCCATTTCTTTAAATAACTTCACTTCCTACAGAATGGGCCACGTCCTCTGAGATATAAGTTCATCCAGATAGAATATGGATTGCATATGGAAGCAATCTCATCCTATTTTTGGAAGGATTTGACAGAACGCTGCACAAAATACAACCTTCCCCCCGCCGCCAACTTTTTTTTTTTTTTTTTGTATGCAGCAAGTATTCAGCTTAACAACACAAAATAACTCTGATGTTCTGAGAATTTGGCACCATTTCATTTTCCATTATGTCAGAATGAAAAGGGACCAAATATTATTGATAACAACATTAGAAAAGCTTGTCCTCTTGGCTTATGAGCAGGTGGGAATCATTACTGGTAATAGAATTTTTGTAACAATCATTTTATCTCCAAATATAGCTGAACACTGAGCTCCATAGGCAATTTTAAAGAGAGATGAGGGTGGTAGGTGGGCATTCAAATTCTGTTTTATCCTTGGAACCTCCTGGCCAAGACTCTGAAGGAAGTGCCCTGCGGTCTCTATCCCACTTCCACGGGCAGACACGACCGAACCGGCCTGAGTCTGGGGGTCACAGTCAGCTGGGAAGGGCACTGTATGGGGAGTAGCATTCTGAGAAGGCCCTTAATGCTGTGAAGGTTTTTTGTAATTACTAAAATTGAATGGGTTGCCATGTCTTTGAATGCAAAACGCGACCACAAATGAGACCATATTATGCACAAAGGGGAAAATGAGACTAGATATAGGACAAGTCTTTCATAAATCATGAAGTATTAGAAACCCACCTTTATGAATGATGTATGAATAAATATGTTATTATTTTTATATGGGATAAGAATTTACAACAACTTTCTTTTGAGCCTTTGACAACAAATAAAACTAAACATGGCTGGAGAAAAGTATTAAACTGCAGCTAACTGCTGCATTTGAAAATGTGTATAGACCCTACTAGCTATGGGTTAACCGTGCATTTAACACACACACACGCACACATTGCCAACTGCCCTTCTCCTTCCTCAGCCTTCATCCTTCTATTTCCCCCTCCAACAGGACCACGCTGCCAGTAAGAGCAGTGTGTTAATGTGGCCGTAGCTTCATTCAGCCATTTAGTTCATTGTTGGGAACGATAAGATTTGCCAGGCATTATATCTAATCTATGTTATTTCCAGATCTCTGAAATCAGTAAGACACTGTTAAAAACTGTTAAAATAAGCATCTTTTAATTTCTCAGCTCAACAATATTTTAAGATGTCAAAATACATAGAATTTTCACTTCCTTTGCTAAAAATATGAATACAAAAATAATGGAATTTACTACTTTCAGGAAATTATTTAAATTTTTATTTAAAAAATAGTGTCTAGCTGCTTTAGTGCAGTGAGTTAAAATACTTTTCAAGCCCAACCAGCAGTTCAACCACACAGAGCCCAAAATCACAGCATCTCGCAGATAATAGTATTCATGTACAGATATGATTGACAGGTCAAAGTCTGAATATGGAAATGTGGGAAGTGATAAGCTAGGGCAGGGGGAACAAGGAAGGTTTTTCTGGGGAACACCACAGAGAACCCACAGCCACTGCATGCACGCCCTGAGTATAAGATCATGGCATGTGAGAACAAAATAAATGTGACTCATAATTGCAGAACGTAGAGCAAGCAGGCTTTCAATTCAATTTTGTTGTAGAATTTAATCATATTTGATGACTAAATGTTTATATACATTTGTCTGAAATAAAAAAATAAACATAGTAGTCTTTAATTAGTGTTTGGAGAACTACATCATATTTTCTGAAATTCCTAAGAATGAAATGTGTGTACACATTGTGCTATGTGAGGAGAAGAAAGTGCTTCTCTCCATGTTTTTATTTTATATTTATTTTTCAAGTTTGATTCCCTTTTTAAAATTTGTTTTCATTACTTAATTTTTTAAACTGGAGGATAATTGCTTTACAATATTACGTTGGTTTCTGCTGTACAACAATGAGAGTCAGTCGTAACTATTTATGTATATAGGTATATATATATAGAGAGATAGGTATATTCCAGTTTTTAAAACAATAGAGTTTAACAATCTCCTACACATAATATTGGAAATATTCTAAAACTCCAAATGAATTTTCAAATGCTCATGCCTCCTCAATGGCTTCCCTTGTGGCTCAGGTGGTAAATAACCTATCTGCAAGGCAGGAGATGGGGGCTTGATCCCTGGGTTTGGAAGATCCCCTGGAGGAGGGCATGGCAACCCACTCCAGTGTTCTTGCCTGGAGAATCCCACGGACAGAGGAGCCTGGTGGGCTACAGTCCAAGGAGTTGCAAACCGTCCAACATGACTTGGCAACTAAACCACCAACACCATGCCTCCTAAAACTGGAAATATTTAGGTAATGATCAACTTCAACAGAATTGCTATTTTTAAATAAACTGAAAAAAATATAGGATTATTTGTGCACTTGTTAGCTTCCGTTCTTGTCATACATGCTATAGAAATAGCAGTAGAGCTGATTACTAAGATGCTCAGTGAAATCAAAGGAAACGTCGGGGGTTGGAAGCCCGCGGTTTCACGGTGACAGCCTCACTGTGACACGGTCGCCGTGTGAGGGGCCGCACACACACTCACGTTCACACTCGGCCGTCTGCAGCCACGCGCGGCAGGAGACTTCCCCCGGCCCCTGACGGTCGGCGCTGGCGACGCTCCACGCCCCTGCTGTCACCTCCCAAGGCTGCCCTGAGAACCGACGGGTCTGCATGGCCCCGAGAGATCCCTCAACAGGCCAAGCCGCCGCTCACAGCAGTCCGCGCTCTTGCTGAAAGCCGAGAGCTACGCTGCGCCGCGGTGGCTTGCTGTTGCTGTCTTAATACTTGGAATGTTCTTAGCTTTGCCGATCTATGGAGACGCCGTGACGTCTAACATCGTGTACGCTTTAGGTATGCAGCGTGACGATTTGACACGAGCATATACTGTGAAATGACAACCACTAAAAGGTTAGCTAACACTTCCATGAATACCTTTTTTTGCGTGTGTTAAGAACATTTAAGACTTTTTTACCCTTGTCCAATTTTTATTTCCATTAACAAATCATGAAATATTTCCCTATTTAACAGTCAACTAGTTGTTTTATTAAAATTGGAGAGATAGGAAGGATTCACCGTGTCTCTATAAGTAGGTATTTATTATGCTTGGAAATCATGCCAAGGTTTGGAGAAAATTGTATTTTATAGGGGGTTTCTAAAAAAGAATTACAGTTTGATCAGTTTTGTTGAGTTTCTCCAAAATCATAGAAGACAGCAAAATGAATGTTTGTCAATATACCAAACTAAAAATAAAATTGAGAGAGATTTAGGACTTTGAAAATATAATTAGTGAGAACTGAAACCAAAATAAGGTCTTATTTCTGTGTTAATACCTGACACAGACTAAATAAAATTTAGCTAGTTTCTTGCTCCAAGGAATACTTGCACTTGGAACCCAAAGCTCTAAGTCAATCGCAGAGCATACTCATCAAGGCTCAGTTTGTCTATCGACACTCACCTCGGGACCCCAGTACTGCTGTCCATACCAGAGCACTCACCTCCTCGTGGGACCTGTCAAAATTACCCATCCTGTCCCCACCAAAGCTTAAGTACCCAGCCTCGTTTCCTTTTCTGAGAAGTTATGAACTCCCGGCAACGTCCTCCCTGGCCGCAGTAAGTCCCGAAAACTCAGCTTTGCCTCACTCACAGACTTCTCTAGCGGACTTGCAGAGCGCTGACGCCAAGTGTGAAGACAACACTCCTGGTCTCTGGGGGCTTCCCCAGCGGTTCAGCAGGTAAAGAATCCACCTGCTGTGCAGGAGACACAGAGACCCAGGTCCAATCCCTGGGGCGGAAAGATCCCCTGGAGGAGATGGCAACCCGCTCCAGTCCTGCCTGGAGAATCCCAGGGACAGAGGAGCCTGGCGGGCCACGGTCCACGGGGCCACAGAGTTGGGCACGGCTGAGCGTGAGCACGCTGCTCACACTCAGTGCATCGTGGTGTCTAGAGAGACGAGACAAGGGTATCTTTGGTCCTCTCGATGTTAAAAGGTAAAGTGCGCTTCCCACTAGTGGACAGGTGAGTCTGAATATGTGCGAGGAGACTAAACCGCCAGGCTTGGTCTAGGAGCCGTGTCCCGTTCAGGGTGACCCAGGGGATCACTGCCTAGAGCATGCAAGCCAGAGCCAGGTGTCTGACTGCGCATCAGGAGCAAGCAGGAGCCCGAAGAGCTTTCCCCACTCTTGGACCTTCCCCCACTCTTGGACCTTCCACAGGAGGAAAGTCCAGCTTATCACGTTACACAGCATCGACCAGAATCGTGTGAAGCAAAGGTCTGCGGGAGGAGGACGGCCACCCGCGCTTCGGTCAGTGTTGACCGTGACCTGTGGAGTACAGTTCCTGCACCTCTGTCTCCTACACACAACCATCTCCTCAGTTACATGTCCGCTGCTGTATGAGGCACAGCGGAAAAATTCAGCACCCTCCATGTACCCAACCTCATGTTAGAAGGAGCCAACTACAGCCATTTCTGCATTCCATATTGCTAACTCATTCAAAAGCATTGGCCAAATGACAACCACGTTCCAGGTACTACTGCCATCCTTAAAGTGACAGCTTCTCACACTCCTATCAAAGAGGGGGATTTCTCCAAACGGTTACTCATATCAGTTGCTTATTTTGTTTGTCTTTGGGAAGCATCTACATCAAGAATCTTGTCTTTACTCAACTGTAAACCCGGAGTCGTTTGCTGTTCTTTTTGCTCATATAAAGTTTATCATGTTTCTGGCAATTGGGATGAAAGGACCAAATGTTTGGCTTACTAGAGAGAGATCAGAGTTCTTCCTCGGTGGGGATTAGCAATCCCACCTCCTCCCAGCCTTTGATCACAGCGCTAATTCATCACAAACCCAGTCATAAGGATCCATCTGTTTCGATTTCCTCATCAGTAGCTGTTAAAATTAGACAGGGTTTGTGGGTTGGTTACTCTTATTCTCAGTCACAGTAACACGAGCCCTGAAGTGATCAGCCTGGACTGTGTGGCTTTCATGCAGGGCGCACAGATTTGCAGCTTCTTTACTTTATCAAGGCTCAGGCTTGCAAGGCAGCTGTTAGGCATTTAGTTAATAAAATCCTCTTCCTCTGGGCCTCTGTGCTTTGTCCACTCACAGGGAGACACATGAGGCTTACAGTTTAACACCGAAAGTGATGCCTCTTCTGTTTGGTTTGGTCGTGTTAATGAAGCCAGCTCCAGATCTTAGGGGGCATCCTCCCTAAAACTAGCCAGTTCAAGCAAGACCAAGTTTGGCCACTGTGTTTCTTATTTTAATTTTCTAAAAGAGGGTAGGTGAACGCTTTCTACTGTATTTTTGAGATGAATCCTGTTGACTTCAAGTGTTAGGAAGTAAATGATCTTTGAATGTACTTAAGCCCGTCTTCCGCTCATTGCTTCTATTTGATGTTTCCCGGGGGGGGGGGGCACGGAGAGGGGGGAGAAGGGTCTTATCTGTCTTTTTCAAATATTGAAGAAATGAAAATATATGAGATTAAACCTTTTCTCATTTGATTGTGTCCCGGCCAAAAGATCATATCAATGAAAACTCATTCAAAGGCCTCATTAAAATTCAGTCCCTAGATGAGCAAACTTAATTGGCATGAAGTCAAGATACATAATTATTTAAATGAGGAACATTTCTAGAAACCAAAGATTATGATGAGAGGCATCTATTTACATTACATCATTCCATTGTGTTGGATGTTACAATAAAGACTGTGTATTTTTGCTAAAAAGAAAAGGAGATATAAAATTATAACTCTAGCATGTTTAAAACAAAAGAGGTTTATTTAAAATATATTAGTTGCCCTTTGGTTCATTTGTATTCAAAGGAAGATAAAGTCCTTCTTTTATGAAGAGTTTCTATCAAATCTAACAATATTGTGATAAATTATCCTGAGACTTAGCACAAATAGCTTTGAACATTAAAAAATGAATGGTAAAAATGGCAATAAAATGTATTTTCAAATTAGGATGTGTGCATATATCACAAACACGGTGAGAAGTTTGAGACCCAGTTCATGGGAATCAACACAACCATACTCAATAGAAAACCTGAGTGAAAATTATCTTGAGAACTGGTAAAAGCACAGACGCCGGTCTGCTTCTCAACACCCGGTGTACATCCCTGTCCTCCCACCCACGTAGCGTATTCTTCTTGGCGCCCAGGGTCTGAGGCGGTCGCCTGGACAGTCCTCAGTCATCCGGGCACAGGACACCCCCTTCAGCATCTCAGGACAGGGTCACGTCCCGGGGACCGCGCCCACGCCGGGACGCCGACCCCCGCTTCCCTCCCCGAGGGGCGCCTGCGCCGAGTCCCCTCGCCGCGTCTGGGCTGCGGGCGCGGGGCGCGGGGCAGGGGCGGGCGCGGGGCACGGGGCAGGGGCGGGCGCGGCGGCCAGCCCTGGCACCCCGGCCGTGCCTGGCTTCCCTCTCTTCGGCCAGCTGCCCGCGCTCCCGTTCTCCTTGCTTTAAATGTTCCGTTTCCCACGAGCAGGTGCGATGACCGCTGTCCGCGTCGGCGCTCGACGCGCGTGGCCGCGGAAAGCGGCCGGTCCGTTCAGCAGAGCTGAGGTCCGGAGACGAGCGGGCGCCCCGCGGCCCCGCGGAGAGGGCACCGGGGGCCCTGCGGCGGGGGTGCCCGAGCGGCACGGCGGCCGCTCAGGGTCGCTGCCCCGGGAGTCCGGCGGCCGGGGGCCTGGCGGGCGGCAGCGCGCGGGCCGCAGAGGGCCGGGCAGGGCTGCGCGCACACACGAGCGCACACACATGCACGCACACACGCACCCACAGGCACACTACTTGCACACGCGCGCGCACACACGCAGTAAAAGGCGAAGACGCAGAACAGCAGCAAGGCGGCGCACACGCCTGAACCCCCGAGCGGGCCCGCGGGGCAGAGCCCGAGAGGGCAGGGCACGAGGGCAGAGCCCAGGAGGGCAGACCCCCGGGGGGGGGGCAGAGCCCAGGAGGGCAGGCACGAGGGGCGGGCCGGGGGCGCTCGGGGCACAGCGCTGCCCACGCCGGCTGTCCCGTCCGGGACGCGGGAGCAGGGCGCTGTTTGGAGACACGTCCCCCCCTATGAGTCTCAGTATACACGTCAAGGGATAATTTTGAAATGAGGTTTTCCGGCGGGGACTATCATGGCTATGCTTCTTACTATACCAGCCGGTGGCAGCTGAAAAGCTAAACTGGTTCCGTAAGATTCTAACCTAAAACCGAAAGAGACAACCAAGTACCCACTGGGCTTTTTTTCAACCTTCCTATTGACTATCAGGAATGGTTCTTTCTAAAAGTCCGTGAATCTTGAGGTTATTCTAGGCCGCACCAAAGCTTAAGGAACATCAAAATGTTAAAACTCTGTAGTCGGGTACCGTTTCACTACTTGAAGGAAACAAAATTTTAAATCAGTAATAAAAGAATAAAAAGTGAAGAATATTTGGAAAGTAATAAAGGTTTTACTGATCAGACGTCATCAATTTAAGTAATGAATATTGTGTACACATTTTGGTAGTATTCGAATTTAACCTCACTTTATGTTTTGTCAGCTCTTCAAACTCATCTCCCACATCATTTATTTAATTTTTGGGGGGGTTTTGATTCTGTCCTTGGCTGCTTCTGATCATAGTTTTAATTGTATGTTTATATTTATAATATTATATTTAATCAAATAATACCTAGTTCACACTTTAGAGATCAGAATTAGCAAAAGAATAACAAAAAGATACACATATGCCTAAACCCAAAAGTCACTTTCAACCACCAGTAAAATGCTTGGTATGCTCAGTCATTCATATGTAGGCATACGTTTTTCCAACATAGCAGTATAGTGCTTTCTGTTATTTCTAATTTGAACACTCAATTGTTAGACTTTGCAAGTAAACATTTTCTGCAAAAGTAACTTCAATTAACTCACAATAATTATTGTAAAGTTCTACAGAAATTTATCTACTCAGTCTTTCATTGTGTGATATTTGGGTACTGGAAGAAGTTGTTACCAATGTTGCAATTACATTGGGGCTTTTATTTAAGAATGTAGCAATCAGAATCAGTGACATTTTCAGTAGTTTGTAATTCTAAAATTTTTTTCCTTAGTATTTCAGGAAATTGTAGGTGGTTTGTCTGAATGATAGAAATATTTTTATTTCTCAAATTAGAGAATGTATGTGAAACACTCATAGCTGTCATTTTGACACTTCTGTCAATAACTTCAGTAATCAGCATATCTGACACAACAGATGAAAACCTGTTCATTTCTTTTGACATTTTTCCTCTCTTCCTCTTTATTCTAATGTCATTTTATACTTCTACAATATTTTTCTTTTTATTAGCTGAAGAGTGTGATGGTTAAGTCATTTTATCTTCCTTTAATTTTTAATCATTTAAGCTCAATCGCCAGCTTGCAGTGACTCTTGACCAGGAGGTCTTGAGATATTAATCAATGTCATTATCTTCAGGCCCAGCCTTGCTGTTTATTAGCTCCAAGGTTATTTCAAACACTCACCTAGATCCTGATATCTAAGAGGAAATAGTCAAGTCCTTCCTACTTCTATCAAATAAAGACAGCCTTAATTCAAAAATCTCTCCACTGCTATCAGATGGCTTCATAATGTATTACATGGTATCAGGAACTTGGTCTTTTATAGTAACATCTGTTCCAATAGCTGTCCCTCATATCTTTTCTTTGTTTCATTGTAAAATTGCCGAGGGATTTAGAGAATGTTGAAGAATAATGTCAGGAGTCAGTCCTCATTCATTCATTATTCAGCAAGCGTGGGTGACTGTCAGCTACGATCGGGAACCAGGTTTGGTGCTAGGAGTCCAAACATCAATGCCCATGTTGGCTGGCACTCAGGAGGTGGGGACCCTAGCTGCAGACACAGGCAGTTTCAATCATAATGCATTTGGAAAGGTGCAACCCTGGGGCCTGAAGGGGCCATTCGGGAGCTCCTCCTCTATCCCCTAGCTGTGTAATGGGGGACAGATTAATTTGCCCAGGCCTGCGGTCAAATGCAGAAAATGCCAATGGCACCTGAACATAACCTAAGGAGACAGCAAGAGGGCTAAACAACACAGATGCAAAGTGCTTAGCATAGACGCGGCACACAGTAAACACTCAATAGATACAAATCACTACCGTACGAACAGTGCCACCGCTGATGGGAGAGTGAAACATACAGCCTTCGGAGTCCTGGGTCCTGAGGGGCTTACGTTGTCTCTTGATATGGGGAAGGCTGTTACTTTAGGGATAAAGAGCTCACCTTGAGGGAAACAAGGGAGAGGGGGCTTCAGACAGAGGTTAAAGCTAGAACTGAAGCGAGGAAGGGTGAGACAGCACGACGGGGCCGTCCAAACACAGGACCTTGGCGACCCGTGCTCGGGGCGGGCTGGGGTTGATTGGGAGCGTGAGATTAGCAGAAGCAAACCATTAGAGAGTGGATGAACAACAACGGCCTTCTGCACAGCACAGGGAACCGCAGTCAACACTCTGTGACAAACCAGTAGGAAAGGAATATGAAAACGCATACGTACCTACGTATGCACAGCTGAATCACGCGCTGTACAGCAATGATTAGCACAACAGTCTGAGTCAACTATGCTTCAGTAAGACAGAATTTAAAAAAGAGGATCCAGGTCACAGCTAAACGAAATGGGGGCGGTTTACATAAAGCCCTGTGAGCCTGAATCCGGGGTTGGCCAATTCTGCTGTAAAGATGACTGATGCGTACCTCAGTCTCTGGGAGTCAAGCGAGTTTCCGTCACGGCTTCTCAGCTCTGTCCTGCTGGTGGGAAGGCAGCTGCGGACAAGACGCAGACAGCCAAGCACAGCTGTGCCCCAAGAAAATGTTACTGACAGAAACTCAAAGTTGAATTTTATAAATTTTTATGTGTTACAAAATATTATTACCGTTGTGTTGATATTTGTACATATTTAAAAACATCTAAATTCCACTTTTTCCTGATGGACTGTGCATAAACAGTCTCTGGGCCCTTTTGGCTGCAGACCCATAGATTTCAGTCTCTGTACAGTGAGTCCCCTACAAATAGGCGCTGTTTTGGGAGTACATTGGTGAGTCCAGTTTGTCCTTAAGTCCAACACAGTTAGTCTAGGTACCCAACTAACACAATTGGCCGTGTAGTAATAACGGATTTTTAATACTTTTCATACAAATAAAAAGTGAAGTGAAAGTCACTCAGTCGTGTCCAACTCTTTGTGACCCCGTGGACTATACAGTCCATGGAACTCTCCAGGCCAGAATACTGGAGTGGGTAGCCTTTCCCTTCTCCAGGGGATCTTCCCAAGCCAGGGATTAAACCCAGATCCCCCGCATTGCAGGTGGATTCTTTACCACCTAAACCATAAGACATAACAACAAATACAAAAAATAAGGAAAATATTCTTTATGTTAAAGTACAAAAAGTACAGTAGTACAGGGCAACAGCTGGCATCCAGGGACTGGCACTGAGTGACCAGGTGAGAAGCGATATTGCCTGGGGAGGGAGGGGACGCGGGGCACGGAAGAGCTGAAGGGCCCTCAGCACAGGAGACGGAGGGCCCGCCACAGGGCCACTCGCGCTTGACGTCGGTGGACACACGTCCGCATCGTTGAAAGTTTGCTACCTGAAGGTGTGTCTGAAGGGGACTTACTGTATAGTCAAGCATTGTTCATCGGCTAAAACATTGCCTTGACTGAGAAACACGCTTAACGGTATACCAAAATGTACCTGCTGAATAATCCTAAGAAGAAAGACAAGACAGAAAAATCACCAAGAACCCGCGAGCGGCTGACTCTCAGGGTCACGGGTTTCATTCCATTACGCTGTGCTTCTTATTCCTTCCAGGCCTTTCAGACTGAGCATAAGCTAGTTTTGAAATTATAAACTACAGCTGTGATATATGTCTATGTACTCAAACTTCCCCGGCGGCTCAGTGGTAAAAATCCACCTGCCGATACAGGAGAGACGGATGCGCTTTCTACCCCTGGGTCGGGAAGGTCCCCTGAGCAGGAAGTGGCAGCCCTCTCCAGTGCCCCTGCCTGCAGAGCCCCTTGGACAGGGCAGCCTGGTGGGCCGCAGTCCACGGGGTCACCCAGAGTTGGACACAAGTGCCCAACTCTTGGCCCTGAGCTCGCAGGCACGCATTCTCAAAGTTCATTGCCAAGCGGTCCAAAGGGTCTTCAGGATACGTTCATGTCAAGATAAAATCTATACCCCAACCATATTTATTTCTTTTACAAATCCTTCTATAATTTTAAGCTGCGTAGAGTAAAAAAATGACTGATCACAAGTGAGTTTGAGAACTTGTATATATAATCTGTGTTAATATTTCAAACTTTTCCTTCAGAGTGCCACTTCTGTGCTCACATGCACAATTATTCTAGGGAAGGAATATCAGGTAGTAAACAGCCAGTCTAGGACATTATTTCCATAGGTTCATGGATGTGGGGGTAAATGCTGATCAAAGGGATACCAAAGGAAATTCAAGGTGTGTGTGGGGGGACAACGGGTTCTTACAGAAGCATAAAATTAGGAGGAAAGTTTTAGTTATCACATCTTAAAGTAACAAAAATAGGCAAACAAACTCTTCAGAAATAGAAAAGTTCAAAATGAAATATGATACTCCCTAAGAAACATAACCAATTCCAAGCTCACTCCTTTACAAACATTTATTAATCTCAACGACGGGCTGGACATCGATAGAGTCGCTGAAGGTAAAGCTGAGGTGTCACCACTTTAGTGGGAAACCTTTCCAGCAGCGACTTCAGTGTGGGCACCAGGTACAGTCAGCGTGAACGTCGCATGCGGGGCAGTAACACTGGTGAGAACAGGAACTTCAAGAGCTCAAGGGTTTGCAGAAGATAAAAAAAAATAAAGCTCACTGCTTGCAAACATGCTTTAGAAAACCACAAGAAGCTACACATTATTAAAAATACTAGTGACATTCACAGTGCAGCCAGACTCACAATCAGCATAAACCAATCTGTTTGTCTCTGACAACAGTAAAGAGCTGAAATAAAATCAGAGGAGAAAGATGGCATTACAAGAGCGACTCAAACATAAATGACTTATCAATAAAGCCTTAATGAAAACTCTGCAGCACCTTGTTCAGAGAAAAGAGTATTAGAAGACATCAAACGAGGCCTAAGTAAGGAAGGGCTCTCTGTCATAACGCATGAATTCCCTTACAATGAAACTATAAGTTTACTTCAAATTTAATCTAAATCTCAGAAAGTACTTAGATGATGATAAAATTGCGTGGAAGAGAAAAGGGCAAGGAATGATGAGGACAATTTTGCTGATGAACAAGACGAATGGACGTGCCCTATCTGACAACACGTGTCACTATGAAGGCACGGCAATTTAGAGTCTGTAGAACTGACACCAGTATGAGATGGATTAACGGTGGTGGACAGGGACTTCCCTGGTGGTCCAGTGCTTGAGAATCCGCTGCCAGTGCAGGGTTCGGGGGTTCAATCCCCGGTTTGGGAGCTAAGAGCCCACGTGGTGCAGGCACCTGAGCCCACAAGCCACGGGTACGGAGCCCACGACTCTGGCAGCAGAGAAGTCACAGCAATAGGAAGCCTGGGCACACTCCTGGAGAGGACCCCGGCTCGCTGAAACTAGAGACAGGCCTGCACAGCAGCGGAGACCAAGCCCAGCCACAAAGACATTAAAAACCAAAACAAAACTGTAATGGATAGCCCTAGAACAGCATAGGGAGTCCAGAAACAATGTTATGTTCATTAGTGCTTAGAAAAAAAAGCAATTTGAAAATCCATCTGGGAAAATACTCTCAGCTACATAACACAATGAGTTGAGGGCATGCTCAGTCACTTCAATCGTGTCCGAGGCTTTGTGACCCCATGGACTGTCGCCCTCCGGGCTCCTCTGTCCATGGGATCCTCCAGGCAAGAAGACTTCAGTGGGTCGCATTCCCTCCTCTAGGGGATCTTCCTGACCCAGGGATCGAACCCTCGTCTCTTACATCTCTTGCATTGGCAGGCAGGTTCTTTACCACGATAATACACATATAAAATCTCTACTTTTCTATAGATATTTTCCTGGTAAAGAAACAGAAGAAATTAGCTGGGCTCTGACAAATAATCCTTAATCTGCATTTTGGCGCAAGAGAAAGAAACTGTTTTCAAACCTCAGCCTGATTGCATTGTTTATTACTCAGTCCCAAGGCTATGGGTGCTCCGTTCAGAGGCCTTAAACCTTTGCTGCCATGCCACCCTTTTAGCAGTGAGCACCTGACGTTCCCAACTAAACTGTGGAAGAACACGTAAGTGGGGTTCCCTGAAGATGCTAGAAGGATCCCCCGTCTCCTCTTTGCCCAAACGTCATGGAATCAGCTCAAAGTCCTCAGGTGCAGTGGTTCCTCTTTCCTGAAAAGCACCGACTTCCTAAGAAACTGCACCCTTACCCACAGAGCCGTCAGTGATGTGGCTACTGTGGAGAAACATGGTATTTTCTGGATTCGAAGAACATCTGCAGAACCAGATTTGGCGAGAATATGGCACTAGTGGCACAGAACCTGCCTGCCAGTGCAGGAGAAATAAGAGACCTGGCTTCGATCCCGGGCCAGGAAGACCCCCGGAGGAAGGCACGGCCGCGCACTGCAGCGTTCTTGCCTGGGGAGCCCCGTGGGCAGAGGGGCCTGGGGGGCTCGAGTCCAGAGCACTGCACAGGGTCAGACGCGGCTGCAGCGACTGAGCGCAGCCTGCCCTAGAGGCGCTGGGCGCCAGGGCGGCGATGAAACGGGCCTGAGTCTGCCTGCCCTAGACCAGGGACTGGCACAGTGAGCAAAGTGAAGCAGACAGAGGAGAGAGCTGACGTGTGACATGTATGCAGACTCTGAAAAGAAATGGCACAAATGAGCTCATCTAGAGAACAGAAACAAACTTACAGAGGGAAGGGCACGGGGAAGGGGCGTTGGGGACTCCGGCGTCCGTAAGTGCACACTGCCCTATTTAAGATGGACAACCAGCACGGACCGACTGCATACCACAGAGAACTCTGCTCAACATGCTGTAACAACCTGAATGAGATGGGAGTTTGCAAAAGAATAGATGCACGCGTGTGTATAACTGTATCCTTTTCCTATGCACTTGAAACGAATACAGCATTGTTAATTAACTACATTCTGATAAAAAATAAAAAGCTGAAGAGAAAAAAGAGTCTGCCTGACCTTCTAGAATGAATACTCCGTCTTGCTAGTACTGCGGGCAATATGAATACAGGCATTTGTCAATATTAATTAAACTATACATTTACCACCCACTTAATTTCTTATGTAATTATATCTCCATAGAAAAAGATTTTCAAGGGAAAAAACAGTGTTTGTGCGGGAGGAGTGGCCTTGGTCAAAGAATTTGGGGAACTGTTTCTTTCTATTACCAGTCCTTGGTCTTGGAGACTGCATAACACACATGAATATTGAAGTCTTACAAGTGCTACAGGAAGACTTGACATTAGCCTTGTTAATGCCTAGTGTGATGCTGGCATGAGGAGATGCAGCAGACAGAATTTAGATCAGAAATTAATCCTTGTATTTATAGCCAGTTGATTTTCGGCAGTGATGCCAAGGCAATTCAGTGTGACCAGGATAATGTTTCAAAAATGTATACTAGGAAAATTGGAAATCCAGTTGCAAAGGATAAATTTCAACCCTTGTATTACACCATACACACACAGACACACACACACACAGACACACACAGACACACACACACACACCATCTCCCAAATTTACTAGCACCCTAAAGGTAAAATGTAAACTATAAAACATATTGGAGAAGATGTAGGGAAAATCTTCAGGACTTGTGACTAGGTGAATATTTCTTTAATATGACATGAGAAACATGATCTATCAAAGAATATAATTTTTACATCATCAAAATATAAAACATGTGTGCTTTAAATAAGCACATTAAGGCAATGAAAAGCCAAGCAAGAGGAAGGGAGAAAATATACACAAGTCATGATGGCTAAGGACTCGTATCCAGAATATGTAAAGAACTTTACAACTTAGATATTAAAAGGCAATTCAGTTTTAAATATGGGATACAGATCTGAATACCAAGAAAAGATATGCAAACTGCTAATAACCATAAGAAGGATGCCTAACATCATTAGTGATTAGGGGAATGCAAGCTAAAACTCCAATGAGATGATATTTCACCCAATAGAACAGCTATAATCCAGCAGACAGACAGCAGCAAGTGCTGGATAGGCGCAGAGACACCAGGCCGTCGTGAATAGCTGGTGTACGTGTAAAAGATGCGGTCACATCGGATCACCATTTGACAGCTTAGAAAGTTAAGCTTATCAGACGGCCAAGCAACCACATTTCCAGGTATCTAGATTAGAAAAATGCAAAGCACATGGTCACACAAAGACGTGTATACAAGGGCACACTCTAGTATTGTCTACGACAACTCAACTTTGAAACTGTCCAACATTTCTGTCAACCAGTGAATGGATAAGCAAATAGTTTTATTCTCCTCATTCATTGGACTATGACCCAGCAATAAATAGAAACATGCTACCAGTCCATCCTAAAGGAGATCAGTCCTGGGTGCTCACTGGAAGGACTGATGTTGAAGCTGAAGCTCCAATACTTTGGCCATCTCATGTAAGGAGCTGACTCATTGGACCCTGATGCTGAGAAGGATTGGGGGCAGGAAGAGAAGAGGACAACAGAGGATGAGATGGCTGGACGGCATCACCGACTCGATGGACATGGGTTTGGGTAGACTCTGGGAGCTGGTGATGGACAGGGAGGCCTGGTGTGCTGCGGTTCATGGGGTCACAAAGACTCGGACACGGCTGAGCGACTGAACTGAACAAATTGGATGAACCTCCAAAACACTATGCTTGTGAAAGATGATAGGTGGAAGGAAAAGCACACGCATGAAAAAACTTCATTTATATGAGAATCTATAGAGACAGATAACATGTCAGTTGTTACCTTGGGCTGGGATCGTGACGGGAATTGACTGCATATTTTGGGGATGATGGAAATGTTCAAACTGTACTAGGTTGAGATTTTCACAGTTCTGTTAAGGTACTAAAATGTCATGGGATTGTATCCTTAAATAGGTGAATTTTATGGTATGTAAATGATACCTCCATAAACATTGAAAAATTTTGAGTGTGAGTTGATCAAAGTAAAAGAGGGACAAGTCCTTTGGGATACAGGAAACAATACTCTGAGTGACATTCCCATGCCAGATTTGGCTGACACTCTGGTGTCCTAAGTCTCGGGCTATGGTAACAACGTGAGATGAGGCTGCTGAAAGCATGTCTCCATGTGAGGCTTCAGCTCGCTGGTCGTGGCTTATTCAGAGGTCGGTTTTTGACGCTGAAGCTGCAGGCAGCACCTTGTTCGGGCTACCTACCGTAGGTGTTACCTAGCTTTTGATTCAATGTTGAATATCAGAGAGTCGCAGCTATAATCCTTGGCAAGCATCTGGAGCACACTTATTCTGTGAGGCTGGCGAGGTGGGGGAGCCACCAGCCTTAACAGTCAATTGAGCTGGCGGCAGGATTACCCTTTTCTTGAGAAAGTTAAGTAGCTGGGCGGGGGGCGGTGGGGGAAACTCATGCTGAAACTGATAACCACCCCAAACCTTATTTCTTCCCTTCCTGGTTTCTCAGCAAAAACAGGTGAACAACGTCTCAGGATCAGCCCCATCCAGTCACATCTGTGCTACAAAATGCTACAAAATAACAGCACCTAAAACCCAGTGTACAAGCAGGCGGGCTCCTTCTCACGGCCATGCTTAGGGTCTGCTCTGCAGTGATCAGGCAACCGCAACTGCTTACACACGGTTACCTGGACCTACGGGGTAGCAGTTACTGAAACGGGCTGTAGGGACAGGCTGTCAGGACTGGAGCCGACCCTTGGCTTTCTCCAAACCAGGCTGGGAGAACACTGCCTCAGGTGACCAGGTTCTGAGCCCGAGGGAAATAAAGAGAAATTTCCTGAACTTTGCGGCTCTGGACTCACCTCTGTGCACCACTTACCCAGGTGCTGTTAAGACTGTTTCGGCTTTATAATATCAACACTTGCCTTGACCTGGGGACTTAAGATAAACACCACAGATCTTTTGTTACTTTCTTCCTTTCCCTCTACACCATGGTCTTCTCTAGATCCTTGACCTACTAAACAGTTCGTCATAGCTTTTCTTTTTTGGCTTCTCTGCCCCCAGAAGGTAATTCTCTGACTCGGTCTAGATTTTGTTATTTTACACCCATGCTTTAATTCATAGTGTGGATCAGGTAACAGTGAGCTGGTTTGTAAATATATAAGGGGGTTAACGACAGTGAGACAGGCTGGGACCTGGGACGTTTGGACAAACATCTCCTCCAGCAACAAAGCACAAAGAACCATAAGGGACTAAAGATAACTGCATGCCTGCACAGTGGTGGCAAAGTAGCGACAACAGATACAAAGAGGCCAAAAAGACAACTGCCACTTCTGAAGAGCCGGGAGCAAAAACAGCTGTCGGCAACGAAGGCAGGGCGCTGCACATGCCCGCGTGCACTCAGCACCACCTGAGGGGTGGGCAGCACAGACCACCAGCAAGCCCTCCAAGCCAGTCCTGGACCCTCCACTGTGCATGCGTGCCAAGTCCCTCAGTCGTGTCTGACTCTACGACCCCATGGACCAGGCTCCTCTGTCCATGGGATCCTCCAGGCAGGCACACTGGAGGGGCTGCCATGCCCTCCTCCAGGGGATCTTCCTGACCCAGGGATCGAACCTGTGTCCCTACCATCTCCTGCATGGGCAGGTGCGGTTTTTACCTCTAGTGCCACCTACACCCCTGCCCTCACCCATTGTGAGGGACCCGGACCCCCTCTTTCAGGGAGTGAGTGAGCCAGGAAACCTGTTACTTGTTCCTGCTCCCTCCTGGGCAGCAGGGGCACCAATAAACCCTTACCTGGATTTCTTGTCTGGCCTCTGATCAATTTCTATTGATCAAGGAGACCAAGAATCATAGTTGGTAATAACAGTAACTAAGCAAGATATTCACAGAAGGCACTGGTGACCCACTCCAGTACTCTTGCCTGGAAGATCCCAGGGACGGAGGAGCCTGGTGGGCTGCAGTCCATGGGGTGGCGAAGAGTCGGACACGACTGAGCGACTTCCCTTTCACTTTTCACCTTCATGCATTGGAGAAGGAAATGGCAACCCACTCCAGCCAGTGTTCTTGCCTGGAGAATCCAGGGACAGCGGAGCCTGGTGGGCTGCCGTCTGTGGAGTCGCACAGAGTCGGACACGACTGAAGTGACTTAGCAGCAGCAACAGCAAGCAAGATATTAATACACAGAGTTTTACCCATTTACTGAAAGGCCAATGAATCATAATTTCCTTAGTATGTCAGGACTAAAACCACTAGATCTGTTTTCTATCTGCTGGAGATAACCAGGTACTTCACATTGACAGGGAAAATAAAAACATATTTTACTTTTTATTTGCAAGAAGGTGGAGAACTTTTATTTATTCTTGTTTATATAGCAAATATAAATAAACAGTTCCAATAATGGGTCTCATTCCACCAGTGAATCTTGGAATGAATAAAATCTTATTGAGAAAGTCAAATTATTTCCAAGTCAATTCAAAGATGCCTAAAACAGTAAAATATATACAACATTCACATCTCCTGGCTTCCTAAATATAGCACTGGTGTTCACTTAGCCTCTTAAAACTTAACTTAAAACTTAGTTTTAAGTTCAAAAATGAGACAATTTTAATTCCACTTAGACTGTAGGACTGCAAAGAATTTTTAAAGAGATAATGTACATAAGGAACTCAGCAAATTTGGCTCCAAATTAGTGAGTATCACCTGAAATAACACATTTTAAATCAACTATACTTCAATTAAAACATAAAAACAAAGCGAACAAAAAAAAAATTAAAAGCTTATAAAAAATTCTCACTCTAACCAGTGCTGTATGATTAGAGTGTTCATGTTCATTATTACGGCTGATTTTTATGTTTGTAAGGAATAACTAAGGACTTAATAATTTTTTAACACTGCAAGTTCATCCATATATACTAACTGCATTTGGGGTTCTACTTTTCCTAAGATATATGCAAGGCATGTTTAAGTGTTTAAAGGAATAAACCTCATCTCCCTCACTAAAAACCTTTTAATCATTTGCATAGTGATTCATTGGTAATACAACTAATTTTGACAGGAAAAGTACTGGAAGTGAAAATTTAGAGAGAATGGTACTTTTCAGCATTAAAAACAGACCAAAAAAAAAAATGCACTGATATTCGAGATACCCCGTAATTGTTTTCTTGCCTCTGAGAGGCAAATGTTACTAGATTTGTTGGTTCTTATTTTGAAAATCATCTGAAAATCACTATTGTCCTGTTATATTTCTCTTTTTGGATAGGAATAGATTTAAAGTTGGGCTTCCCAGGTGGTGTTAGTGGTAGAGAATTTGCCTGCCAGGGCAGGAGACACAAGAGACGTGGGTTCGATCCCCGGGTCAGAAAGATCCCCTGGAGGAGGAAATGGCAGCCCACTCCAAAATTCTTGCCTGGAGAATCCCATGCACAGAGGAGCCTAGTGGGCTATAGTCCATGGGGTCACAAGAGTTGGACACGACTTAGCAACTAAACCACCACCACCAAAGTTGCAAAACCTAGAATATCAGGGGCTGCACTTGGTTGAAATACTCTCTATGCTTTGTGTAATTCCTCCAAATAAGCAGTTGCCTGGAGATGATCTGATGATGATGTTAGGAAGGAAGTCAGACAAGCAACAGGGGAGGCGCCAGGTGTAAAGGGAGGAAAGCTGATCTCTAAACTCCATCCCAGACACACCCAAGAGAGCTCCCTGATATGCTGCAATACCCACAAGGGCCCTGGGCACATAGTGGGCACAAACTAACCTCAGGGGCTTCTCCAAGTAACCTCAGGCATTTAGGAGCCCCTAGGGGCTCATGAATAATCCACGCCTAACTACAACAGACTGAATTATGGGAAGACATAAACAACACAGCCTGCTTTTATATAATTTACAATTGTTAATTGGCCTTGAGCATATGCCGACTGGCATTCCTTTCCATTGATTTGTGGTGGGTATAAGCTCTACTCTGCGCACATCATAACCAAGAGGAGGAGACTGGGAATATGAGAGGGGGACGCCGAGACAGATCAACAGGAAGGGTAAGGCAGACTCCTCTGGGCTCCGGCTGCTCCCATTTCTTGGGAGTGTCTATCTAACGAAAGGTCTGCCTGCTTGAGCTGAACTGAGCTGCAGCTTTTACACCCCTCAGTCCATCACTCCAAATTTTTCTTGTGACAAGACAAGAACCAAGAAACAGAAATAAACCAACCTGACAATGAGTTCCAAAACAATCTGTTTTTAAATTACTAGCATCCATCATCAATTATTTATGCTGAGATTTATAATACATTCTTAAATATTCAGCATCAACTAAAGAACTGGAAAAAGGTTTTGTTTTTTTTTTACCAGATACCCCCTTCTTGTAACCACATATTCTGAGAATAGATGTAGCTTTTACTTCCAAAACCTAAACTATTTACTGACTCCATCATAATGACATTAAAATATTTTGATCAACACAGTGTGAGGGGCTCCTAGTGATACAGTCACAGTTCAGATTTGGGGACCAGACTGTTTCAGTTAGGAGATAATTAAGCAATCTCAGCCCAGAGGAAGGCTGCTTTGGCTGGCAGCTTGACTATACTAACAGATGAACTTGGTTTGCAAGCAAATGAGCAAACAAATCTGTTAAGTATAATTAATTTGGTTTATACACATTGTTTCTCCATTTTTTTTAATTTACCAAATAATTCTCACCTCCACTTAAATACAGAAGACTGACTGTGTGAATATTACTGCGGCATAAATGATGTGGGGAATAAGTTGAACAGAAACTGCTTTTACTTCACTGTCCATGCTGTTTGGTACAGTTATGTTCTTAGCTGTATTGTCATTATTAAGGATGGTCCCTAAACCTACACTACAATTAATCTACCTGATCTGTCTAATAAGTCCTCCTTAGAGATGATTCAAGCAGTTAAATGTGCAATTATCCAGTAATAGATTGTTCAGGAGGAAACGATGTGGGAGGAGGCTCTGCCCTCTGATCCCAGAAAGCAGACATTGTCAGTGTGAGTGATTAATAAGTCAATTTTCAGCCCCACACATGCCTTAAAGTAATCTTCATGAGAGCACTGCTTTCATAAAGCACAGATTCCTTTATTTTATACAGTGAACACTCACATAGCACTTACTAAGCAACACACATTGTTTGAAGTGCTTGGTTAACTCATTTCTGCCTCAACATCATTCTGGGATTAGGGAATAACCCCATATAATGAAGAAACCAAGACCTGGATATGAAGCGATTCACTGAGTTCCCAAAGCTAGAAAGTGGGTTTGAACTTGGTAGTCATCACAGGGGGCTTCCCTGGTGGCTCAGACGGTAAACAGTCCACCTGCAATGTGGGAGATCTGGGTTCCATCCCTGGGTTGGGATGAGGGCATGGCAACCCACTCCAGTGTTCTTGCCTGGAGACCCCATGGGCAGAGGAGCCTGGCAGGTTACAGTCCGTGGGGTCGCAGAGTCAGACACCACCGAGCGACTAAGCACGCACAGTCAACACAGGATGCAGCTTCTGACATCTGCTGCTATTTCCAGCCCTGTCTCCTTAGAGCTCATTTCCCAGTGCTCCCTGTGAGAATTTTGTTCATCAGTTCAATCTGCTATCGGTCCACTTTCTCAGTCAGACTAAGCACTGCTTGTGCATTTGGTAACGGCCTTTCTTAGCACCAAATGGGCTTCCCTGGTGGCTCAGAACATAAAGAGTCCGCCTGCACTGCAGGTGACTCAAGTTTGATCCCTGGGTCCAGAAGATCCCCTGGAGAAGGAAATGGCAACCCACTCCAGTGTTCTTGCCTGGAGAATCCCAAGGACAGAGGAGCCTGGTGGGCCAGATGGTACATGGGGTAAGAAAGAGTCGGAAGCGACTGAGTGACCAACACTTTCTTCTCAGGTGGACTGAAGGCTGCACGGGCGGACTCAGGTGCCCTGCGGTCAGCAGCCTGAGGAAAGGCAATTCAAGTGGGTGGAAGAGACACGGGACTCGAGTGTCAGCTCTGCTTTGTCGCCTCACCTTGAGCTGGACACACCGCGCGGGCACGCTTGCTGGTCCTTGATATGTAGGAGACCTTGGACCCACACCTGTGAGGTTCTGGAACGTGTCACGAGGCGATGTCAACACAAGTTGGCTAACTAAGTTGAATTAGGTGTGAGAGGGCCTTGAGTGCTGAGTCTGAGGGGTTGGATCTAAATGCAGAAGAACAGGGGGCTGATGAGGGACCCTGGAGAGACCGACGGGAGCTGCCAGCCAGGCACGAGGGTCGTCTTTGGGAAGGAACAGAGGGAACTGGCGGATACAGAGAGGGCTGCAGAGACCGGGGAGGCAGGTGAGTGAGTGAGGAGGTCCGGAGCGCAGGCAAGACACCGCGAGGGCCGAGGGTCACCCCAGGCTTCCGGCATGGGTGACCGTTCAGGAAGAGACGGCCCGAGAAGGTGGCATGAGGCTGGCAGAGAAGGTCAAGTGACTCCTGACCTCCTCATCAAGGCTTGTTCCAATCACCGTGCCGCATGGTGAGGCGAAAAAGCCTGAACCTTTGTAAAAACAGGACTAGCTGGGGTGTCTGATGCTCTGGGCCGCCAGCAACGGTCTGCGTGGAGAGGCTCTGGCCACCCCTTTAGTCCCCTCCTGTGACTGACCCTGCCTGGGGAGTGGTCAGCCTAAGTGTCATCTCCTACTACGTTCCCGGGGACTGGTAAGTCTTCCTTCATAGCACTGGTCGTGATGTGCTTGGTTGACACTGAGCTGTGTGCTTGTTGACGGTCAGCTTCCTCCACTAGACTGAAATCCTGAAGTCACGCACCGTATCCCAATTATAGCAAGGTGTGCTCAGTCATTAGCTTTGGACACAGGCTAAATAAATGTTAATCCATGACCCAGGTTTCTTCTCCTCACCAAAAGCCAAGTTCTTACAAACTAAAAAACTACAGTAATACCTGAAATATGCAATCCATTTTACTATGCTAAAAAATGAAATCGAAATCTATAAACTCTCTGGGCTTTGTTTAAAAGTCAAAGATGAGGAATAGTTGAATTGCCAAATTAAAACATTCCCCTTCCAGGTGCTTAAACCCTATTAGCATTACAACTGTTTAGGTTCTTGAATATGAAACATTTGTAATGTTTGTGAAAGTTCATAATGAAACACTGTAATATGAAGAGAGAAAAGCACTACTCTGGATCAGAGAGATTTGCATTACAACTAATAGAAGTTAGCCTCACAGCTGGAGTGCTACAAGAAAGAAAAAATACTTCTTCAAATGGGAGAAAAAATGTGTGTTCATAAAAGTTCAAATACTTCAATCAAAGTAGTACGGCATATACTAATTTTTTTTTTTCACAGATGAAGGACCCAAAATAAAGTAAGCTTTAAAAAATCAAAGTACAATAAAGGCCTGTGATCCAGAACATCTTCAATCACACCCTCTTATTCTGTTCTGTCATCTAATTTCACCATTCTCCACTCCAGTGCCTTTGACCTTCAGAGAACAATAATGCCAATGACTTTTACAGTTATTTGTCCCATTGTGCCGTCGTAATTGAGTTCACCCAAGGACCTATTTGACATTGTATTAATAATTGTTTATGTAGGGGAATTTTAGCCACACTAGTAAGTCTTTATAAAATCTAATCAAGAAACTTAAAAGAGGTTTTGTATTGTTAATGATGGGGCATCTTCAACTCTTTTGAATTTCTCGTAATTGCTTGAACTTCAAAGATGCATTTATCTTTACATTTTTGTTGAGGAATAAAAACACAAAGGGTATTATTATTATTATTATTATTATTTCATTCTTCTTGTTGGAATTAAAGGGAAAATTCTCCCCAGAAGTATTCTCGCAGTTTAATGTCGACAGGAAAGCAACTAGTGTCTTCCATTTGATGCATGAAATATTCATCAGCAATTTTCATTTTTTTATACATTTCCTAAGTTCTTATCCCAGCATTCTCCTAAAATACATTCAACATAGAGTATGCATACAGCTCAAAGTAGTCTCTAAGATAAGCAGTTTTAAATCACCAACGTCTCAAGCAAAAAGTAGAAAATGATATGATCAAAACAAATCCAACAAGTGTCCAAATGTTTCCGCATGCCAGACTCTTAATCTGCAAAAATATTAACACAGGGCCAAAACTCCAAATAAAAATGGTTCAAGTTTTAAAATTTGCTTCAAGGAATACTCAGCATAACAAAATCCCAACGCACAGAATATTGGAGAGAGCTTCATTTTCCAGGGTAATTTTACTTATGTAATGAATGCTTTTTAATGCACTCCTTTAAGTTGAAAAACAGACCAAGTGCCAATGACGGTGCCAGGGGGCAGCTGGGTCTGTTACATTGTGAGTGTTTCAGGTAGGAGCCGGGCAGAATGTGCCCGAGGCCCAAGGAGAGCCGAGGCCCAGGAAGCCGGGCCGCTCGTTGTCAGCCAGCCACTCACCATCACCGTCCCAGATGATGAGCGAGTTCCATCGCTCCCTCCTGCCTCACAGCGCACCTCTGTCTATGCCTCGAGCACGACCACGGCTGGCCACGTCCTTCCTCTCTCACCGTCAGACACCGCCGGGCCGGTCACACTGACACCCCTCACCCGTGACACCCACTGAACGCATCCAGCCCTGGCCGCTTCCTCCTCCTCTGCCTCCCAGCACGCCACTGTGAAACACGCCCTTCCCCTGGATGCAGCACCCAGGCCTCCATCCCCCAGCCGAGACCACGTTCTCTTCTTTGTGACTCCTGAGCCAACGTCAGCCCTTCCCAGTCATTTTCATTCTATTCCGAGGCATCATTTTGAAGTGGATGCGTGTGTGTGTGTTATTTTTGATTATTTCACACTCACTGGGTAGGCGTCCAGTAGACAGCAGGGTCTCCGGGTCACGGCCCCTATTTTGAGCTTTTTGGAACCTGTACTTTGGTCGCCAGCCGTGCTGACGACGTTCTGAAGGGACGGACTTTCCCCTGCACTGGTTCTCCGGGCTGACAGCTGGACAAGGAGTAGACGTCTACTCAGTGACCCAAGGAGAGGTGCGGCCACTTCGCGCTGGCCTCGCTGGGCTCAGCGGCGGTGCGACGCTGCATTCACCCGCCAGACACCGGTGAACAACGAAGCTGTCGGGCAAGTGCGCCCACCTCTGAATCACAGCTGAGGAAAGAGTCTCAGAGCAAGGAGCTCCTTAAAGACCATTCAGCAGGTAAGAAAAAGGAAGCCTTTAATCTTCAACAAAGGAGCCAGGAGTGGAGGAAAGAGAGTCTCTCCAGCAAGTGGCTCTGGGAAACCTGGTCGGCCTCATGTAAACGAGTGCAGTCAGAACACTGCCTCAGACCTTACACAAAAATAAACTCAAAATGGATTAAAGGCTTAAACATGAGACATGGCACCGTAAAACTTCTAGAAGACAACAAACATCCTCCGACATAATCATCCTTTGACATAATCACTGCAATGTTTACTTAGGTCAATCTCCCAAGGTCAAAACAAGTAAAAGCCAAAAATAAATTCATGGGACCTAATCAAATCACAAGTTTTGACACAGCAAGGGAAATTATAAACAAAATGTGATGATTCAGAAAAGTTTCTGTTTAGTTGAATGCTGCAAAAACATTATCAACTTTATAAGAACTCACTTCAAATAGAGACTCATCACAAAAGATCCATCCAAGCACTTTTAGATAATTAGTATTTTATCAAGGGCTGAAAGACAAAGGCTACAATATCTAGAAAGTTTGAAACAGACAACTGATAATGATCAATGAGAAAACAAAACCGAATTGCCTTCAAAAGTGTAATTTCAGCCAGTGGAAAACCGACGTATTTCCTTTTAAGGAAAATACTACTTTTTACTATTTTAAGAACAAACTATTAAATAAAAAGACCCGAATACTGTCTCTGTTTTTTGGTGATTAAAAGAGAAGCTTCAGGAAGCAAAATATTGGGTCCTCAAGGACGGATTTTCTTAGCTATGTGAGCTTGCTAATATGGCCTACATGTTACCATCTTGATAATGCCAATTTTGTGGAAAGTCCACTTTTATGAAAAGAGCAATGTACTCTATGGCAAAAAGGTGATGCCCTTGGACATGAAGAAGAATTATATACAAAGGTAAATCAAGAGTCAGTATAATAAAACTTCCTGCTTGACTAGCAGAAGGGAAGAAAATAATAGTCTACACACACGGAGTGGTTAGGCTGCGTACGTTCTGCAGACTTTTTTCACTATTAATGCCGTTATTTTTAATTTACTTTATTTATCATGGCCCACTTCATTCTACAATTAATTTGAGGCAACTAAATCTATAGGCTCTGTGATTGGAAGAAATATGGAATTAAAAAATATATAGTATGCTTCCTTCTCTTTTGTAGACTCAGGTACTTTTACTAAGCGGCCTAATTAGACACCATCAGGTTATGTACAATTACTCTCTCTGATTTGGGGAAATTCTACTCAACTAAGTCTTGTCTTTCGTTAATTAAGAAAATGTGTACAACATACAGGTGTATATGTACAAATACTGGTACACTAAGGAATTATCATTTCCAGAGCATTCATACCCACTTGGTACTCTAACAGCCTGTATCTGAAACAAAATAACTTTCTGTGAGTAGTCAGATGAGAATAAGCAAGTAACAATTGTTTCTCTTTCCTTTCCTAAAAGCCGGTGCCAGTAAAGGGCACTTACAGATTTTGCTCCACTTTCTAATTTCTAGTGAGTCATCCTCCTATGCTATAAAATATGATACACACAGAACGCAGACTCCTCTGCCAGCTAATGCATTGTTTAGGGACTTACTAACTTTGGATCAGAGCACATGGCCATGAGAATACAGGAAACGCTAAGCACTGCAGAGGCAACCACATCATTTGCCTCTTGATTTATTACCTCTTTGGCAGGCAGTGCTCCAAGCTTCCATGCATATATGGGCAATTGGGGCGTCTGTGATGAAGTGCTGTTGACAGAAGTATGGCCCGCGGTAACATGATTGCTATAATAAGGAACCACAGTAACTCGGACAGCTGTATCAATGGTTATTCTCTGCTTTGATATTTCAAAATGTCAACACAGCATCACAAACTGTCAGGGGAAAAAAATTTAAGGATGCAGAGAAAGGAAAGAATGCGTCTATCTGCAGTTCTTTAGTCAAGTCATCGTCTGAGATGCTTCTAATCATGGGTATATAATACATGCAGTTCTGCCGCTTCTATAAAACATGAGGATTCCCCCCAAAGCTGAAAGTCAAGTTCATCCATCTTATTTTAAAGCCATCATTTATTTCTCCTCGTAACACATTACAACTTAACCCTTCAAAGTTCATGTTGGACTCTTCTCAATACATAAGACTCACATATCTGTCATAATATTTCATGTAAAAATACATTTCTAGTAATAAAGATTGCATCAGAGGAGCCAGAAAAAAAGTCCTAACTTTAGACTGAATTCACTGTTTTTTTTCTCAAGGCCTAAAAATCAGGAAAAAATTAGTTTAGCCCACCCATTCCACATTTTGGTTCTGTCTATTCTATCTTGAAATGAGTAACTCTTATTTATTTTATTCATTCTTTTTTCTCATCTCTTTCTCTGTGCTCCAATTTATCAAATGCTGAATTTTAAAGTGCTAATAATTTGTGCAGTAATAACTGCAAGTATACAAATGATATATATCCTATTTATAACATATATGTCATATTTCATCAATCCTTTAATTCAGAAATTAATCCACATGATAAAATGTAGACAAATTCTAAAAGAGAAATGAAGAGCAACATGCAACCCAACAAATTATATCGCTGTTGAAATTATAAGGAAAGCACCTTCTTCATATATATATATAAATAAATATATATATATATATATACATAAACACATTCATAGTTCAGTATACCATGCTGTACCCAAGATAAATGTACATATTTTTCTTAACTAGAGTCAGAGATTTTACCAACCAGATATTCTTTTCCTAGCAGAGAAGGAAAGAAGGATGCTATATAAACAGTAATTGAGTTCTGGCGCTTGAATGAAATAGCCAAACCAAGCTTGAAAATGCTGATGCATTTTCTCACATATGGAAATACAAAGAAAACATTAAATATTGTTACATCCCAAGACTAGAACTATGACTGTGCTGCAAATAAAATCAGGTTTCCTTGCCAGCTCAATAAGGATAATTTTCACATGTTCATACCAAAAACCCCATGAACCGTGGTATTGCATTCAACAAACAGAACCAAGTCAGACACCACGTCTATGATTTGAAAACACAACAGTATATTTACTATTTGTTTATGTTTTCAGTTGTTTCATACTTAAGTAAAAGGACAGCCCTTTTTTTTAATGGAAGAAAAATTTATGTAGAGCACTCTGCTTTTTTATAGTCTTAGGCATTAACTTACCCAACAGCATTGCCCTTGCTGTTAATGAAAAGAGAGCAGGCTGTACAAAATCTTCTGAAGTCTCCTGTGGCAAGAAAACTATTACAGAAATGAATAGGAGGAATCTCTGGAGCTTTCCCCCTGTCTTCTTGTTTTACCAAAGGCTGTTAGGATCACACTGGGAACTGTCAAAGCTGAATAAACCACTGGCAATTGGGTTTATACCCTTTGGGCAGGCAGGCTTTCATGGGGCTGATTCCACTTTGTCCCAGCACCAGTGTATCAGAAACAACGTGAAGACGCCCAGAAACTGGAGCCTGGCGTCTAACTGTAGACAAAGCGGCACGTGGCTGTTGGCGGTTTGCAAGGGAGGGCTTGTCAGAGAGCGTTAATTCAAGCAGCCCGAAATCACATCGACTCCGGACATCTAAGTACTGTTAATCTGTAGCTTTGCACACTTTATTTTCAAAGCTGTTCAGCTGCAGAGTAGGAGAACAACTGGGTTTAAAGAGTCATTTAGAAATGGGAAATTTCTCAGCTCCCATCATTGATGAGAAAGTGCTCATTAAGCTTTATGGGGTGAGGCGGGGGGATGGCTCCAAGCTACCTCTAGGACATTATTTGAAAGTTCAAATGCATTCAGATGATTATCTTGTAATATCTTCTGAACACATTCATTTTCAGAGTAGATGAGTAAACTCACTGATAGCTAGACTTCTAGAAATTTAGATACATGTGGAAAGTACTTTGAAGGGCAAAATCCTCATCTTCCTTTCACAGCTGAGTAGAGTTGACTAGTTCACAGTGAGTTTGGGAAAGCTCTTCTATACAGAAGATACTATCAAGTGTACTTTACATAGGAATTATTTGAAATTCTTATTTATTTTTAACTTATACATGGTAAACTCTTGGAAAATATACATAATCATGTTAAGATTTCCCAACTACTGAATGCATATATTCCCTGACTCTGTATACAAACGTACACAAATAAACAGTCTAATGTACAGAGAGAGAAAGAGAGGTTTCCCTGCTAGCTACGCAGTGGCTGGGACAGAAAATTGGCATTTGACTCAACAGAGTTTATGGCTATACTGCTATCCCTCAGTGCTGTCGGGCCTTCAAAAGAATTTTTACAATCTGACTATTACATGAAAGTGGCCATTTATGCAGGTCAATGAATGTTTATAGTAAGATTCATGTTTGTTTTAGGCATTCTGCACAAATGAGTAGAAATTTTAAGTCTGGTACTTCTGTTTGTTAACTGTGTGAACTGTCAACTCACCTCAAAACTTAATTTCAACTTCTATAAAATAGACATCTAATTAGAAGGCTGTCAAGATTAAACTATTTTGCTTCTGTCCAAGACAGGACATAAAGTAGGTTGCACAAACTTTGGTTTTCCTGAATGAACAATTTCACATGATAGCAAATACGCATCTTCAAATACATATTGTATACTTGTAATAGCATGTGTGTTTGCTCAATGATCCCAGGCCTAATGGATGTACCATCTTAATCATATCCTTAACTAGATTCTCATATTGACCTATAGCGTCTCTTTGCTAAACTTGGTGAGATACCTTAGAAGAAAAGATATTTAAGGATGTGTGCTGATCACATGTATGACCAGGTACTCTGTGCTTATTCTCTAATCATTAGGAACAATGCTTCATTTCTTCTTTAAGGAACCCATATTAATAAGGATGAATTCCACAGTCTTCATTATGCTGCTAAATTTCATAGCTCTCTAAGAACTAAGAAATCAGTTCACAGTCACATAGATTTAAGATGAACCCAGCAGTCATCTCCTCAGTTCAGCTCAGCTCAGTCGCTCAGTCGTGTCCAACTCTTTGCGACCCCATGAACCGCAGCACGCCAGGCCTCCCTGTCCATCACCAACTCCCGGAGTACTCAAACCCATGTCCATAGAGTCGGTGATGCCATCCAGCCATCTCATCCTCTGTCGTCCCTTCTCCTCCTGCCCTCAATCCTTCCCAGCATCAGGGTCTTTTCCAATGAGTCAGCTCTTCACATGAAGTGGCCAAAGTATTGGAGTTTCAGATTCAACATCAGTCCCTCCAATGAACACCCAGGACTGATCTCCTTTAGGATGGACTGTTTGGATCTCCTTGCAGTCCCAGGGACTCTCAAGAGTCTTCTCCAACACCACAGTTCAAAAGCATCAATTTTTCGGAGCTCAGCCTTTTTCACTGTCCAACACTCACATCCATACATGACTACTGGAAAAACCATAGCTTTGACTAGATGGACCTTTGTTGGCAAAGTAATGTCTCTGCTTTTCAATATGCTGTCCAGGTTGGCCATAACTTTCCTTCCAAGGAGTAAGCGTCTTTTGATTTCATGGCTGCAGTCACCATTTACAGTGATTTTGGAGACCCCCCAAAATAAAGTCTGACACTGTTTCCACTGTTTCTCCATCTATTTCCTATGAAGTGATGAGACCAGATGCCATGATCTTAGTTTTCTTAATGTTGAGCCTTAAGCCAATTTTTTCACTCTCCTCTTTCACTTTCAGCAAGAGGCTTTTTAGTTCCTCTTCACTTTCTGCCATAAAGGGGATGTTATCTGCATATCTGAGGTTATTGATATTTCTCCCGACAATCTTGATTCCAGCTTGTGCTTCTTCCAGCCCAGCATTTCTCCTGACGTACTCTGCATATAAGTTAAATAAGCAGGGTGACAATATACAGCCTTGACGTACTCCTTTTCCTATTTGGAACCAGTCTGTTGTTCCATGTCCAGTTCTAACTGTTGCTTCCTAACCTACATACAGGTTTCTCAAGAGACAGGTCAGATGGTCTGGTATGTCCATCTCTTTCAGAATTTTCCACAGTTTATTGTGATCCACACAGTCAAAGGCTTTGGCATAGTCAAAAAAGCAGAAATAGATGTGTTTCTGGAACTCTCTTGCTTTTTCAATGATCCAGCGGATGTTGGCAATTTGACCTCTAGTTCCTCCACCTTTTCTAAAACCAGCCTGAACATCTAGAAGTTCCTGGTTCATGTATTGCTGAAGACTGGCTTGGAGAATTTTGAGCATTACTCCACTAGCGTGTGAGATGAGTGCAATTGTGCAGTAGTTTGAGCATTCTTTGGCATTGCCTCTCTTTTGGATAGAAATGAAAACTGATGTTTTTCCAGTCCTGTGGCCACTGCTGAGTTTTCCAAATTTGCTGGCATATTGAGTGCAACATTTTCATAGAATCATGTTTTAGGATTTTAAATAGCTCAACTGGAATTCCATTACCCCCACTAGCTTTGTTTATAGTGATGCTTTCTAAGGCCCACTTGACTTCACATTCCAGGATGTCTGGCTCTAGGTGAGTGATCACACCCTTGTGGTAATCTGGGTCAATGACGTCTTTTTTGTATAGTTCTTCTATGTATTCTTGCCACCTCTTCTTAATATCTTCTGCTTCTGTTAGGTCCATACCATTTCTGTCCTTTATCAAGCCCATCTTTGCATGAAATGTTCCCTTGGTATCTCTAATTTTCTTGAAGAGATCTCTAGTCTTTCACATTCTGTTGTTTTCCTCTATTTCTCTGCATTGATTGCTAAGGAAGGCTTTCTTATCTCTCCTTGCTATTCTTTGATACTCTATTCAGATGGGAATATCTTTTCTTTTCTCCTTTGCTTTTTGCTTCTCTTCTCTTCACAGCTATTTGTAAGGCCTCCTAAGACAGCCATTTTGCCTTATTATGTTTTTTTTTTTTTTTTTTTTTTGCGTTTCTTTTTCTTGGGGAAAAGTCATCTCTTAATTTTAGTTAATGCAGTGTGTACATTTCACATGGTAAATTAGCTGATTGAACTGACTCCTGGTTAGTTCATGGATTGGTTCACCAAAAGTATTTATATATTTCTCCAAAGTCATATGCTGGTGAACCACAAAATTAATATCACTTCTTTTAAGGATGTACTGGCCAGTTCCTTGATTTTCCAATTTTTCTCTTTTAACTTAACCATTTCCATAGTTTACTTAAGATGAAACAATTAGAGAAAATGAAATAATGTATAGTTTATTCATTGTTTTACATTATTTGTATACATAAATATTTTTATACCTATCAAAATTTTGCATCAGGTACCAAGAAAACCAATATAGAACTGAGCCTGCTCACTCACCTCTTACATTCCAGGCATCTCAAATTTGAAACTGCATGCCTCTGTATCTGAAGATATCTGCTTTGAATTTTTTCTACATTTTCTCTTACATACATTTTAAATAAAATTTCCTAAAATTTGATTTTGTTAAACCTAAACTATATTAAGAATGACATTTTAACTTTGTAAAGAGTCGTCTATGCCATATAATATTGCAATGGGTAGCTCTACTGCAATTCCTGAAATAACTGTCTGTCTTGGATACGTGATTTGAGGCCCATTTGACCCCCTGACAAAACACGCGTCAGTATTCCCAAGAAGTATTTTTGTAAATCTCTGTGATTCAATCCTTAGCACACAGTTTTCAAAATCAAATGTTGAGGCCAAAGGTGATCTGTGACTATTTTGATATGCCCTCATGAAACCCTGTAACAGCTCATCTACCACTCGTTTTAGAGTCTGCTGTGTGCTCAGGAGCATCAGTCGTGTCCGACTCTTTGCAACCTATGGACTGTAGCCCACAAGTATTTTACATATAACTCTACACATGTCAAATAGACAGATACAAAATAATAGGCTTAGCACTTAAATCTATTTTTGAATTCAGTTCAGTTCACTCAGTCGTGCCCAACTCTTTGCAACCCCATGGATGGCAGCACGCCAGGCTTCCCTGTCCATCATCAACTCCCAGAGTTCACCCAAACTCAGTACCATTGAGTCAGTGACACCATCCAACCATCTCATAATCTGATATCCCCTTCTCTTCCCACCTTCAATCTTTCCCAGCATCAGGGTCTTTTCAAATGAGTCAGCTCTTCACATCAGGTGGCCAAAGGATTGGAGTTTCAGCTTCAACATCAGTCCTTCCAATAAACCGCCAGGACTGATCTTCTTTAGGATGGACTGGTTGGATCTCCTTGCAGTCCAAGGGACTCTCAGGAGTCTTCTCCAACACCATAGTTCAAAAGCATCAATCCTCCAGTGCTCAGCTTTCTTTATAGTCCAACTCTCACATCCATACATGACTACTGGAAAAACCATAGCTTTGACTAGACAGACCTTTGTTGACAAAGTAATGTCTCAGCTTTTCAATATGCTATCTAGGTTGATCAGAGCTTTTCTTCCAAGGAGCAAGTGTCTTTTAATTTCATGGCTGCAGTCACCATCTGCAGTGATTTTGGAGCCCAAAAACATTAAGTCTCTTAAGGTTTCCATTGTTTCCCCATCTATTTGCCATGAAATGATGGGACTGGATGCCATGATCTTAGTTCTCTGAATGTTGAGTTTTAAGCCAGCTTTTTCATTTTCCTCTTTCACTTTCAGCAAGAGGCTTTTTAGTTCCTCTTCACTTTCTGCCATGAGGGTGGTGTCATCTGCATATCTGAGGTTATTGATATTTCTCCCGACAATCTTGATTCCAGCTTGTGCTTCTTCCAGCCCAGCATTTCTCATGATGTACTCTGCATATAAGTTAAATAAGCAGGATGGCAGTATACAGCCTTGACATACTCCTTTCCTGATTTGGAACCAGTTTGTTATTCCATGTCCAGTTCTAACTGTTGCTTCCTGACCGGCATACTGATTCCTCAGGAGGCAGGTCAGCTGGTCTGGTATTCCCATCTCTTGAAGAATTGTGAATTGCTTGTTTATAAATGTTGGCAAATTTGCCTCTCTTTAATAACTTTACTTTTTTTGCCATCAGAGCTCTTTCATACTTTTTTTAACCTGTAGAGCAGTGTTTATAACGGTGAAGAAATACATTTATACAATGTTGCAATTAATTTTTTAATCATATTCAAAGCAGCTATAAATTGTTTAAAGTTATTTTCAAATCGCCATTTCCTTGAATTCTGGGGCAGTCATAATGACGTATCTATACAACTATCTACCTACTAATCCACCTACTTATCTATCATGCATCTATCTTCTATGTTTCTACTACTGTATGATTTAAAAATCTTTTCCTTTTCCTCTTCAATCATTGGCTTAAAAGTGCCTTTCTGAAAGAAGCCAGAATTATATATTTGTCAATATTTAATTTTAGAATCTTATTTTATTTGTTGCTTTTGGACAAGCATTTCAGTCATGTTTCATATGAAGTGCATATCCAATCATTATTTTTTAATTTTCAGTATAATTAGGTTTTTGTTCTGATACCAATAGAAAAAAGCACTCTTTATCTGTTGATTTAAAATGTTGCTGTCAACATTATAATTAATTTTCATATTAAATTGGTATCTGATTCTGAGCATTCTAATACATTCCACTAATTAATATTTAACTTATTTTGTCATTATCACACTATGATAATTACTAGTGCTATTTATAGCATATGATCATTCAACCCATCATGTTGCTCTTCTGTTTCCTAATTGGGTTGACTCTTCTCATTTCTTCACTATATCTGTACATTTTATCAGGGTGGCCCTTTTCAGTGTGACTATAACTAAAAGCTATTCATCTCCAAAGATGCTAAACGACTGTCTTCTTTTCACTTCTGTAGCACTTGCCTCAGAGACATCAAAACTGAATGCTAGGGCTTGCTTTGTGGCCCGGTGGTTAAGAATCCACCTGCCCGTGCAGGAGACACAGGTCTGATCCCTGGTCTAGGAAGCTCCTGCATTCTGGAGAGCAACTAAGCCCCTGACCCACAGTCACCAATCCCATGCACCATGACAACCGAAGCCCACGCGCCCCAGAGCTGGGGCTTTGCAACAAGTGAAGCCACCACAATGAGAAACCCATGCACCCCAAGTAAAGAGCAGCCCCCGCTGGTCACAGCTAGAGAAAGCCCAGGCTGCAGTGAAGACACACGGCAGCCAAAAATAAGAGAGAGAACGGAAAGCTGAGGGCTGCACTTCCCTAAGACTAGCTCTAAGCAGCAGAGGTTGTTGAAGAACCTTGAACTCTGAGGGGCCTCAGTAAGTTGGACCCTCTTTGGGCTAAACTTAAAATTTTCTTGAGCAAAGAAAGGGACTTGTTTTAACCAACCAGTGATTTCCTTGCTTCCTATTCCATAAAATTGCTTTCAGTCTTCAGATAGGAAAAGAGGGTGGTGGTGTCTCCTCCCCTCCTAGGACTGAAAACTTCTGACTTGACCCCCTGAGCAAAATGATCAGTGGTTTTTTTTTTCTTTTCTCCCACTGATCTGTGTGTTCCTCTATGTGGCAGCTTTCCCACCTCCAAGACCTCCTGCTCTTTGCTTTAGTCTCTAATATCCTATTTCTTTCATCTAAGATATTGCATATTTTTAAGAAATATCATGGTCTTAATAAAAGGCTTTATTGGGGGATGGCATTAAAAATATAGCATAAGTATATCATAAAGCAAAATTATTTACATTGATTTTAAGATACAATCTGATTTCCAAGATGTTGAAATGTGGGAAAAAGTAAGAGGTAACCTGTGATGATCAAGCAAAATAACTGAAATCAACACACTGGGCTGAAGCACTCAATGGATGTTATGTATTGATCAATTGCTGATATAACCAATACAAGTGTAAATTAATTCTTGAGGGCAGCTCAGTTCAGCTCAGTCACTCATCTGTGCCCAACTTCCGTGACCAGACTGCAGCACACCAGGTTTCCCTGTCCATCACCAACTCCTGGAGCTTGCTTGAACTCGGACTGATTTGGAGCCAGTCCACTGTTCCATGTCTGGTTCTAACTGTTGCTTCTTGACCTGCATACAGACTTCTCAGGAGGCAGGTAAGGTGGTCTAACATTTCTTTTTCTTTAAGAATTTTCCACAGTTTGTTGTGGTCCACACAGTCAAAGACTTTGGCTTAGTCAATAAAGCAGAAGTAGATATTTTTTTGGAACTCTCTTGCTTTTTCAATGATCCAACAGATGTTGGCAATTTGATCTCTGGTTCCTCTGCTTTTTCTAAATCCAGCATGAACATCTGGAAGTTCTCAGTTCACGTACTGTTGAAGCCTAACTTGGAGAATTTTGAGCATTACTTTGCTAGCGTGTGAGATGAGTGTAATTGTGTGGTAGTTTGAACATTCTTTGGCATTGCCTTTCTTTGGGATTGGAATGAAAACTGACCTTTTCCAGTCCTGAGGCCACTGCTGAGGTTTCCAAAGTTGCTGACATATTGAGTGCGGCACTTTAGCAGCAGCATCTTTTAGGATTTGAAACAGTTCATCTGGAATTCCATCACCTCCAGTAGTTTGTTCATAATGATGCCTCCTAAGGCCCACTTGACTTCACATTCCAGGATGTCTAGCTCTAGGTGGGTGACCACACCATCATGGTTGTCTGGGCCATGAAGATCCTTTATGTACAGCTCTTCTGTGTACTCTTGCCACCTCTTCCTAATACCTTCTGCTTCTGTCAGGTCCACACTGTTTCTGTCCTTCATTGTGCCCATCTTTGCATGAAATGTTCCCTTGGCATCTCAGGCGTCAACATTTTGCACTATAATAGTATAATAAGATGGACCTAGTCTGTAAGAAGCTCTTTTTCCCTTTTTCTGTTTATCCATCTCCATTTCTCCCTCAGACTTCAATTATAAAAATAAGGTTACTAGGTAACATTAAAAGTATTTCCTAATGTATGCTCTACTAATGTACCAAATGCTTTGCCTATGCTGTTGATTCCCTTCCCAGATTAAAAGGAGTTAGAATGAATAATTAAGTAGTTAAACAATGACTAACTCTATCCTCAGCTTCTCCCTTAGCAACTTTGCAGACAGACCAAGCCTCCCAAGAAAGACCAGGAGAAGCCAGCTGGTCTCACTGCAGTGGGGGATGGTGACGAATGTGCCCGGCAACTTTGTGACTAATGGAGACCGCTTCCCCTTATCCCTATAAAGCCCTTCATGGCTGTGCAGACTCTGGGGTTGGTTTTGGGACATGAGTCCTTCTTCTCCCCAGATAGGCTGCTCCCAATTAAAACACTTGTGTCTTTATGTTTTGATTTTTTGAGCCACAAGCAGCCAAACTGGAGTTCAGAGACAATTCTTGGTATCTTCTATGATGCTTTCCAAAAAGTTCTAAAATTAATCATATCCATTTATCTTGCATTTTCATAGATCAGCTTAAGTCACAGAAAGACATTTAGATGCCAGAGGCAGGACTGCTAGGACACATGAGAACCGTCATGAATCAGGAGCTCATTGCTGAGGCCTCCAGAGATGCCCCGTGGTGCGTCAGACACAGCTGCTTCCTCTGCACCCAGTGGACACACTCAGCAAGCAGGAGATAGGATTACAAGTGGGGAGCTTCTGTATTTTCCACCTTTATGTCCCTCATTGGCTCACAAACTACCACATTCAGCAAACCTGAACGCTCTGCAGCGTTCTCTCTGCTGCTGTCTAAATTTCCCTCAAGTGTCTCCACCCCCCATCTCAGTCTAATGAAATGGAATAAAACGTTTGGAAAGGTCATGTGGGAAATGCAGATTTCAAGAAGTAGCAGTTACAACAAGAGGCTCAGAATTGACATTATTTTCCTCTCAAAAGTCCCATGAAGCTCAATAGGTAACCAGTTTAGTTTTCTAGTGGTGGTAAAACATCTGGAAGAAACTGAAATTGAGGGACTCTGAGTTCTGTTCTCATTTTTTCTGACATGATCCTGTAACTTACCTTTCATGACTATGTCCATAATGACATATTTGGAGCCTCCTGAATAAATATAACTTCAGCAAAATTCAGTTCAGTTCAGTTCCGTCACTCAGTCGTGTCCAACTCTTTGTGACTCCATGAAACGCAGCACGCCAGGCCTCCCTGTCCATCACCAACTCCCGGAGTTTACCCAAACCCATGTCCATTGAGTCAGTGATGCCATCCAGCCATCTCATCCTCTGTCATCCTCTTCTCCTCCTGCCCTCAATCCTTCCCAGCATCAGGGTCTTTTCCAATGAGTCAACTCTTCACATGAGGTGGCCAAAGTACTGGAGTTTCAGCTTCAACATCAGTGCCTCCAATGAACAGCCAGGACTGATCTCCTTTAGGATGGACTGGTTGGATCTCCTTGCAGTCCCAGGGACTCTCAAGAGTCTTCTCCAACACCACAGTTCAAAAGCATCAATTCTTCAGCGCTCAGCCTTTTCCACTGTCCGACTCTCACATCCATACATGACTACTGGAAAAACCATAGCTTTGACTAGATGGACCTTTGTTGGCAAAGTAATGTCTCTGCTTTTCAATATGCTATCCAGTTTGGCCATAACTTTCTTTCCAAGGAGTAGGCGTCTTTTGATTTCATGGCTGCAATCACCATCTGCAGTGATTTAGTTACCTCCAAGTAAAATGTTTTTTAAGGTATTTCACCAAGTGGCTGAAAAGCAATCTATGAAATAGCTTTGGTTATCAGTGAATCTTTACAAATCATATAGGTTCCAAGAAAATGACAGAAACTCATATTTTTGGTTTGCTAAAATCCTGTATTTTCTAAATACCCAAAGGATACAGAGAATTTTTTGTAATTTAATTAAATTTGAGCAAATAATATGCCCAGTCATTCATATTTCTAAATTGTCACTTAACTCAAATGAGTATGAGGACTGAAAGAGCAATTTATTTAGGCTTTCAGAAAGATCTCTCTGCAGTATTTTGATATTAAAGGAAACTAGACAGTGTGATTTCTATTAAAATAGTGAATGTGCACAGACACACACACGATGAAGGCACACGTAGTCGGCAACAAAAATCTCTGCCAGAGATCTGCCTCAAAATGAAAACTTTGGGGCTTCATTGGTGGTCCAATGGTTAAGAATCCACCCTACAGGGCAAGGGATGCCGGTTCAATCCCCAGCCTGGAAATATCCCACTGCCACAGGGCAACTAAGCCCGTGCAGCCCCGCTCCTGAGCCAGCACTCGAGAGCCCAGAGCTCCAACTACTGGACCCACACACGGCAACGACTGAGGCCCGCAGACCTAGAGCCCACGCCGCACGACAGGAGGAGCCACTGCCGTCAGAGACCCAGGAACCAGACCCAGAAACCCTGCTCCCCACAGCCAGAAAAGCCCGCAGGAAGCCTGCTCCCCACAGCCAGAGAAAGCCCGCAGGCAGCAACAGAGCCCCCGCACAGACAGAAGCAGACCTTCACAAACAGGGAGGCCGGCACAGCTTGCTCTAGGCAGCTATGTTTGTAACACGATGGACAGCTATGCGCCGGATCTGAATGTGAAACAAGGACAGAAGGTACTGTTCGGTTGCCTCTAATTCTACGAGGAGGCGCCAGTGCTCTTGCTGGGAAAATCCACAGATAGGGGAGACTGGCTGGCTACAGTCGGGGGGTCACAAAGAGTCAGACGTGACTGACTGAGCGACTGAGCACAGCAATCGATGCCTTAAGACGAAACTGAGACTAGAGCTTAGCTTCCTTAACTACAAGATGAAGCCACTCTCCCTCCTCACTCAGAAAATAATAAAGCCATGATTGTGTGTGTGTGTGTGTGTGTGTGTGTGTGTGTGTGTGTGTGCGCACTCATTCATGTCTGACTCTTTCTGACTCCATGGACCATAGCCTGCAGGGCTTCTCTACCCATGGGATTTCTCAGGAACAGATACTAGATGGGGATGCTATTTTCCCTCCAGAGGGTCTTCCTCGCCCTGGGGTCAAACCTGCGTCTCCTGCACTGGCAGGCAGGTTCTTTACCACTGAGCCACCTGGGAAGATGAGGTGTCATCAAAACCCAGAATTTTGAGTCACAGTGCTCTCGCGGCTTTGCTGTGTAAATAAAATTCTCTTTTCTTCAGTTTACTTGCTATGACAAGGGTCTTGAAACTATAATGAAGACTTCAAAAACTGACTATTCAATTTTAACATGGTTTATTGGGTGATGTTTGACCTTAAAGGAACAAAACTTTCCACTCTAAAGGTCTTTTTTGTGTGTTGATCATTTTGAGCAGAAAACACTCAAGACTCAAAAGTTCAGGAAGAAACACTGACCTCCCCCACTCCCTACCTAAGAGTGTTAACGAGGTCCTACTCCAGGAGGGGAGCTGCCACCGTGGGGAACTGCAGTGTGAGCCAGATGTGTAGGGAGGGAGGGACCTGCCAAAGTCTCTTTGTTCAAATTCCCGTGTCCCACTGTCTCTGCTAACCCAGCAAACGTTTATTTACCAAACATTTGCTTTTCCATCTCATGTCAATTCCTTCCTACCCTTGGAAGTCCCAAAACACTGTCCTTGATACTTTCTTTGTCCTAAGTAGAAGATAGTATTAAAAGTGAGGGTTTCAGAGATTTGGGTAAGAAACTCAGTTTTTCTGAGTCTCTCCCATGAATATCAGTTATTAAATTTTTATATGATTTTTCCAGTTAATCTGTCTTATGTTAATTTTTAGACCAGGTAGAAAAATTTGAAGTGTAGGGAAATATTTCTTCCTCCCAGACAGATCCATGGCAGTTGGAATTTATCTTTAAGTAATGCATTTCTTTTTTCTTTTCTTTTCTTTTTTTTTGCCTCAAATAACCACATAGGGATCAATTTGCTTAAAATTGCAGTTTTTGATACATTCTCATAATGGAGATTTTTCAGTTATTTCACTGGCTCACAGACATCTAAAGAGCAATTAGAATAACTCCTCCACTCAGAAGTTTCCAAACTTTTTCATTTTGTGGTAATTTCAGTGCCTTATTAATTTTTACATGATATTCCCAGGTCAAAAGAAATATGTGACTTCTATATACTAAGCAGTTGGATCCAAAGGACTTAATATTTATGTCCTAAAAAGTTAGTAGCAAAATGGCTAAATAATAGATACTAATGAAAATGAAACATTATTTTTACTTCAGTATTCAGTTCAGTTCAATCACTCAGTCATGTCCGATTCTTTGTGACCCCATGGACTGCAGCGTGCCAGGCCTCCCTGTCCATCACCAACTCCCAGAGTTTACTCAAACTCACGTCCATTGAGTCGGTGATGCCATCCAATCATCTCATCCTCTGTTGTCCCCTACTCCTCCCTCCTTCAATCTTTCCCAGCATCAGGGTCTTTTCCAACGAGTCAGCTCTTCGCAACAGGTGGCCAGAGGATTAGAGTTTTAGCTTCAGAACTGATTTCAGAACTGATTTCCTTTAGGATGGACTAGTTGGATCTCCTTACAGTCCAAGGGACTCTCAAAGAGTCTTCTCCAACACCACAGTTCAAAAGCATCAATTCTTCGGCGCTCAGCTTTCTTTATAGTCCAGCTCTCACATCCATACATGACTACTGGAAAAACCATAGCCTGAACTAGATGGACCCTTGTTGGCAAAGTAATGTCTCTGCTTTTTAATATGCTGTCTAGGCTGGACATAACTTTCCTTCCAAGGAGTAAGTGTCTTTTAATTTCATGGCTGCAATCACCATCTGCAGTGATTTTGGAGCCCCTCAAAATAAAGTCAGCCACTGTTTCCACTTTTCCCTATCTATTTGCCATGAAGTGATGGTTCCAACAACATAAGATAAGACTCTACACATGGACATCACCAGATGGTCGATACCTAAATCAGATTGATTATATTCTTTACAACCTCAAACTATAGATAATACTCTGAGTCATATCCTTAGAGCTGTTTTGCAGATACTGAAACCCCCAGCAAGTGGAAGAAGTTAGCAACATAATGACAGACATAAGTAGCTTCATCTTATGCAATTCCAAGAACAGCCTCAAGGAAATGGAAACAAAAGGAACTTGGAATTAAAGATTAACTGTGCAAAACACGATCAGGATGATGCTGGTCAGATAACCATGACCAGTGCTGAGATGACTGTCAGAGCTGTCTGTACCGTTCTGCATGTAGCCCCAGCCGCACATTCACCCTTGAAACTCCCCTTTAAAAGCCCCTGCCCCCTGATTGGCAAGGGAGAGTTGGTTCTTTGGAGCACAAGTCCACCTTCTCCCCAGGACTGCTGGCTTCCTCAAGAAAGCTATCTTTCCTTTTACTCAGCACTTACCTCTCAATACTGAATTCTTGAGCTAAGAGCCAAGCCTGAGTTGGATGGCACTATGAGTGGGGTGTCACAGTGGAAAGCTAAGCCAAGCTTTCTGCTCAAACAAAGGAAAGTGACTACATGAGATCCTTTCTTCTCCTAATAACACACAGCACAACAACACACATTTGGATGGCTGCTGACTTCTTATCCTGTCTCTGCTCTCAAAATAGCCATAGGGAAAGGGTGGTAAAGGAGGCTCTGTACCAAGAGCAGATTAAAGGTTCTCTTTTGTTGTGGATGTGAGATGGGGCATGAAGGGGAGAACGAGGCTGGATGGAAACTGCAAGTATTTCCACCCAAAGTAAAAGGGAGAGGGAGATGGAGAGAGAGATTCTCACCTCCGTCCTTCTCCCATACACATCTTCCCAAATCTGGCCAGCATGCATCAACTAAACAGGTGATTCCTTACGGCTCTGATGGTGGCTGGAAGCCCCAGCTAGCCACTTGACCCATAATCATCTCTATCAATACTTACAGCAGGGCAAGCAGGCATCACTAATTGGTGCCAACCAAATAAGAACATAGATTTGTCTAAAATTTTCCATTTATTCAAAAATTCCCAGTCAGCTAGCTTCTCAGGCTCACACTAGTGATTTCATTAAGTCACATTTTACAGAATTGAATATTCTGGATCCACTCTTCCAGTTTTGCTAGTTGGAGGGTTAGCTTTACCATTAATAGAAATCTACTAGAAGTCAATTCTGTGTTAGCACACACTAGGTGTTCTGGGAATGATACAGAAAATTATCTCTTCCATAATCCATAGAAGAGGATATCCTCAAAGGATTTTCACAAATAGATAAGCACCTAACTTTATTCAGCCCAAGTCTTAGCCACAAGCCAGATCCTGGTCTCCAACTCCAGCATGATCCAGAGATAAGGCATCCAAAATTCTGCTGAGAGGGCTGGACATTGGAGAACTAAGAAAGCCTGGTGGAATCACCCAGTCATGCCAGAAGGCAGGTCTCCACCAAGAATAGGAAGCATATTCTCTTTCTATAAAATATAATTGAACCTGTCTGGACTACTTACAGAGAGTATTGTGGATTTCTTGACATTTATTCTATGACCAATCATTTTGTTGAATTTATAATATTCCTGGTAGTACTTTGGTAATCATATTATTGTTCAAGTCGTGTTCCTTTTTGTAACACTTATACCTCTTCTCTCTTGTTTCTGGTTGAATTGGCTAGAACATTCAGAATAATTTTAGATGATATTACTGACAGTGAACAAAGACAGAGCACTCCTTCTAGCCTTGTATTATTAAATATATTTCTGGTCACATGTGCCAACTTAAAAATTATGCAATAGATACTGATGTATTTTATATTTCCTTTCATATACTGTTCTATAAAGGCAGGATTTTTGTCAGCATGACTATATCTAAAACAGGTTAATTTTTCACTAAAGTTTATTTCATTCTATTTTTTAAAAATGTACTACAACAGGAAACAAATTTTATTAACAGTGCTTTGTTGCCTTTATTCAAACAAAGCAACGGTAATATGTGGCATTCATCAACATTTGTTGATGCATATATTCCTTTTTGTTTTTCTAAGAGTTGGCATTGGAATTCATGACCTAATGCTGTCTATTACAGCCAAAAAGTCTAACCTGAACCACTGAAACTTTTGCTTAAATGAGCAAATTTCAACAGTCAATAATCAGCAATGTTTTTGCTAATAACGAGTATTAGACAGTCTAACATTTTTATCTGTTGAAATCAAAGCAAGTAACAAACAGGTCAAAACAAAGACATCAGAGCTTTGATAACCTACCAGATGGCCTTCGGATTACAAGACAGCTAAGTATCAGCTCGTTTAATTTTGTTACTTGTCAGCTGTGCTGATAGCATGATGGGTGGCAGAAATTGTTTAAAGGAGGTGATGAAGTGTCCCATTTATTTAAATGATATAGCCTTTATTAAGGCCAATTTATCACAGATAAATTAAAACAAATGGTGGGAACAGTTTAAAGTCATCATTAAATAGGTAGCAGATTGCCAGGGCTCATGAAAAATATAGCAGCTCTGAAAAGATTAATGGGTCCAAAAGATTTAGATCTTTTAATAATCATTGCTGCACATATAAAAGTTACAGCCGAGAATTAAGGGTGTGTGTGTAAACCACAGCGTGATAATGTTTCTAGAAGGTCATTAAAACACTGAAATACATGGTGATGGTCCAGCTTGACTGACTTACTAAAGGCTGATTTCCCAGATGCAGAGGGAAGTGTGAGCTGACATAATATCCCTCACCTTAAAAACGTCATAAAATTACCAAACATTCCTATCAATCTGGATTTCACAAAACCATTGCTTTCAGAGTAAATATGAATAGTGATACATTCAAGATAAAAGCTGATTGAATTTATTTAATTTCCTAATAATTAATGGACTAGGAGGGTGAGGGGAATTGCTTCTATATTTTTATAAAGCTGTGTGAACTTTTACCCTAAGAATAGTATTGATTCTGTCCGACCTTATCATTTGGAGTTAGTTTCGTCCACTTTTAAATTGTATTATAGTAATAAAAAGAAATGAGAAGGAAATGGCAACCCACTCCACTGTTCTTGCCCGGAGAATCCCAGGGACAGCAGAGCCTGGTGGGCTGCCGTCTATGGGGTCGCACAGAGTCGGACACGACTGAAGTGACACAGCAGCAGCAGCAATAAAAAGAAAATGGATGCAACTTCAAAAATGATGAAGTTCGGGTATGGGAAAGATAGAAGGACCCTCTATAGTGATCTAACTATAAACATTTAAAAGGGAGACAACAAAGTTACCCAGATGAAACTAAATTCTTTCCATTTTAGTCAGCTTTTTAGTAATTAGGATAGAGTTTCCCATCAAGAGAGTGACAGGATTAAAACAACCAACACGCCAGAGGAACCTGTTCCCAGTGACGGAGGAAAGCTCCACTTGGAATAAACACGGGCAAGGGTGGTTCCGGGCTCTGCTCATTTGAGGGCGTGCTATGCTAAGCTTGGTCTCTCAACACGATCACGACATGAGCCCGCTTTCTGAAAGATGGATGCAGGGGCCACCGCTAGCCCTCCAGTGGAAGTGGATCTGAAACAGAAAGCAATCTGTACTATTTTATCCCGTGACCCAGTTTCACCTTGACTTAAGACTCATTATCTCTGGGAATTCTGTATCCTTAGCCTTGATTCTGTAGTTGCTTCCTGCATTAGAGCCTGCAAGCGATCTAATTCAGTAATCGTGGTTTCTAACTCTGCTCTCCCCTGAAAATCCCCCCTCTATTTGACAACCTTCTTCTGTTTATGAGTCCAAGACAAGTCTATTTTTCTCCTGGTCTCAACACTCCAGCTCCTGCCTCATTACCAAGCTCCCTGAACCTTCCTATCTTATGAACGACGGTGTCCTTGAGGGTTGGTGCAGCTCTCCTCCAGGTCTGAAGAGGAGGACGATCCTGGAGAAGGAAAGCTCTCTGCCGCAGTCCTGCTCAGCAGCCGTCCAGGGAAACGTGCGCTCTTCTCTGCCACCATTCCTCACATGGCGCTGGCCTACGCAGGTCCAGAGGATGCGCAGAAGATGATGAAACGGGGACAGGACTGGGCGCTTTCATTGCCTGGGCCAAGGCTGACCCCTGGTCAGAGCACTGAGATCCTACATGTGGCATGGCACGGCCAAAAAAATAAGAGGCTGGTGAAACTGAGCTGTTGGGCTTAGGGAATCACCACGGGCTTTGTCTCCAGCCCTCCACCTCCGAACATCACCATCTGGCTTCCCCTTATTTTCATCCTATTTCCTCCCACGTGGATTTTCCCTCAGAGCCTAGATGCTGCTGATCTTAGTCCGCCCGCTGCACACTCGGCTTTGCCCTCTCCCCTCCAGTTCTCCATTCTGAAGCCACACGACCAGCCCTCAGGACGGTCACTCCACTGGGAAACACAAGGCCCCCCAAAGAAGCATAGTCGTTCTAGTCAGTGTATTAATTGAGCACCAATCTGGGGGTACAGGGGGCAGGCAGTGCTTGATGAGACAACTCTATTTAAATCCGACTCACTCTCCGGATCACCACCGATGTGCCTGAGCGCTGTTGGACAAGCTTGCAACAGGCAGACTCACACACGCACGGGGTTGGCAGGTGCAGGGGCGCAGGAGCCGTGGGGACAGCCTCTTGGAGTAAAGCTGTTCTAATTCACTGAAAAGCACAATGACCACGAACAAGGCTTATCTCTTCTCTCTGAAAACTTCGTGACTCCTTGGTGGTTTTCAGATTGAACGCAGCTAAGCTTTATGGATCATGTTTCATCTTCCCTACCTAAGAATACCAACTCAAGGAAATGACTGGTAAAATCATCTGTTAGCTGATCACAGTCAGAAGACCTGTGTTTTGCTGTTGGGCAGTGACTCTGGAGGTCAGGACCACGGGCCCTGCTGTCAGACAGAGCTGCACTCAGACTTCATTGCTTTCCAGTCGCAGTGAAAGTGAAGAATCTGCCTGCTAGTTGCTCAGCTGTGTCTCTCTGTGGCCCCATGGACTGTAGCCCGCCAGGCTTCTCCGTCCATAGAATTCTCCAGGCAAGAAGACTGGAGTGGGTAGCCAGTCCCTTCTCCAGGGGATCTTCTAACCCAGGGCGAACCCGGCTCTCCTGCATTATATGTGGATTCTTTACTGTCTGAGCCACCAGAGAAGCCATTCCAGTTACAGGGACTTGAGTAAATCTCGTATCTCAAAACCTCAATGCCTTCATCTGTAAAATGGGAACAACAGCTTTTCTCAATAAATGTGCTCTGAGAACAAACAAGACATTATTTATACAGCTTTGCCTTCGCAGCTCTTTTTTATTGCTATCATCATTACTGTCAGTGACAAGGAGCTGTATATCTAATAAAAAATCATTTCCTCTTTGTCAATAAAAATGAACATTTTCACCTGTAATGTTAATATAATCTCATGGTAGAAAGGAATTTCCAAATAGGAAAAGGAGTATGTCAAGGCTGTATATTGTCACCCTGCTTATATACTTAACTTATATACAGAGTACATCATGAGAAAAGCTGGGCTGGAGAAAGCACAAGCTGGAATCAAGATTGCCGGGAGAAATATCAATAACCTCAGATATGCAGATGACACCACCCTTATGGCAGAAAGTGAGGAAGAACTAAAGAGCCTCTTGAGAAAAGTGAAAGAGGAGAGTGAAAAAGTTGGCTTAAATCTCTATATTCAGAAAACTAAGATCATGGCATCTGATCCCATCACTTCATAGCAAATAGATGGGGAAACAGTGGAAACAGTAAAAGACTTTATTTTCTTGGGCTCCAAAATCACTGCATATGGTGACTGCAGCCATGAAATTAAAAGACCCTTACTCCTTGGAAGGAAAGTTATGACCAACCTAGACAGCATATTAAAAACCAGAGACATTACTTTGTCAACAAAGGTCTGTCTAGTCAAAGCTATGGTTTTTCCAGTGGTCATATATGGATGTGAGAGTTGGACTATAAAGAAAGCTGACCGCTGAAGAATTGATGCTTTTGAACTATGGTGTTGGAGAAGACTCTTTAAGAGTCCCTTGGACTGCAAGGAGATCCAACCCATCCATCCTAAAGGAAAGTATTCCTGGGTGTTCATTGGAAGGACTGATGTTGAAGCTGAAACTCTAATACTTTGGCTACCTGATGGGAAGAGTTGACTCATTTGAAAAGACCCTGATGCTAGAAAAGATTGAAGGCAGGAGGAGAAGGGGACGACAGAGGATGAGATGATTGGATAGTATCACCGACTCAATGGACATAGGTTTGGGTGGACTCCAGGAGTTGGTGATGGACAGGGAGGCCTGGCGTGCTGTAGTTCATGGGGTTTCGAAGATCGGACCCAACTGAGCAACTGAACTGAACTGAACATGGTAGAAGCTGAGTCTTTTACCAGATTATCTAATAACTGGATAACCTTTTTTTCTAAAGTATTATAAAAGTTTCATATTTGAAATAAAAATCCAAGTATGAGTATTAAGCCATAAAGAGAGATGGCTTGAGGTTTAACAATTGGAAAATGCAATAAATATAAAACATGTATGTTTATAATATTCTTTTTCTCTCTTACTACAACAATGTGCCAGTATTTTTTTTTTCATTACAAATAATCCAAGAATAAGAAACCATGGAAAGTAAATCAAACACTGTGCTATGTTTTCTATAAGGGGAAAAAATGGAAACCATAATGTTCTCCATTTAAAGCCTTGAGATTTCATAAAACAACATTACAGGATAGTGCCTACTGGGATTACAGCATAAAGTATGGATTCCTGGTATTTGCTGTTTTTATTTCATGTGCATAATAAAATCACTTTTAAAGAGATTTTTGCCACCAACAGTTCAGTTACAAAACTGTGTTTGGTCTCACACGAACACAAATAAGGTATAATATGTGGGTTGGAAATTTAGTTTTAAAAAAGTGAGCTTTCTGTGCTTTTCATCACTCAGATATTTATTTAAATTTCAAATTAGAATTATACTTAGTGCTTCCAATGGATAGGAAAAACATACTTCAAATAGGACAAAGTGAATAGTCAGAAAATGAGCGTGCCGCAAGCAGTTGAGGGGATGCAGTTGCTCTTCAAGATTCTTGTTTTTCTCCCTCCACCAGTCAGGCCAAAATGGTAAGAGAAAATGATGCATAAAGTTATAAATATCACAGTGCTTTTGATGAAAGAGTAAGAGAGTCAAAATTTAATCTCCCTTCTTTGCCTCCAGCTCAGAATGCAGGCAATTAAGAGACTCATTTCAGTGTGATGTGTTCAGGGCCCTGGAAACAGCCATTGGCGGTTCTTGCCCTGAGCTGAGTCATGGGAGGTGAAGTCCTCAGCCCAGCAGGCTGGTGTGGGGCTGGTCACGGCGTGTTCCCCCGGAGGATGGGGCTGGTCGCTGTGTCCCCTCCCAGGGATGATGGGGCTGGTCACGGCGTGTACCCCCCAGAGGATGAGGCTGGTCATGGCGTGTCCCCCCGTGGACGATGGGGCTGGTCACAGCATGTACCCCCTGGAGGATGGGGCTGGTCACGGCGTGTCCCCCCGTGGACAATGGGGCTGGTCACAGTGTGTCCCCCCAGGGATGATGGGGCTGGTCACGGCGTGTCCCCACACAGACGATGGGGCTGCTCACAGCATGCCACACCCCCAGGGACGATGGGGCTGGTCACTGAGTCTCCTCCCAGGGACAATGGGCTGGCCCCTGATGGGTACCGGGAAAGGAAGCCTTGGGCCCATGTGACAGCTGGGACAGGGTCACCCTGGGAGGCAGCTTATCTGCTGCTTCCTTCACTCTGGGATGAAGCAGAGGCTCTGACCCAAAAGAAGCTGATGACTTACACAGGGCAGGAGCCCTGCAGAGAGCAGAAGCGTCCTCTGCCATTTTCAGTTCAGGTTTGCCAGTCCCTGGTGGTGTGTCCCCACATGGAAAAGGTCTCAGTACCTAGCTGTTAAATGAATGCATGAACAAGAACTTACCTAAGGGATTTTTCCTGTCATCAGTTTGGCCAATCTCACATCACATTTCCAGAATACAAAAATTCACAAAATTTAAAGCTAGCAATTTTTTCTCCTCTTTTTGGTTTATAACAGGTATTTTGTCAAAAATTCTTTCCAAAACAGAGTCAGTTTAATTATAAATACTACATAACTGTAGAAATAGTTCAAATGCAATGAAACAGATGATGGCAATCCTACAAAACCTTTCTTAGAAGAAACTAAAATATAAACTAAGAGTTTATTTTGCAATTGAACTATAATGCCTTTTATTTGAATAGAACTATAAGATTTCTAAAGTAGGGCTGCACACACTGCATCATTACACTGTTATATTCAAATTGATGAATAATTCATGTCCTAGTATTTTGGAAGGGAGTTGACTGCAGCTTCCAGATAGTGGGTAACAAATGAAAACATGACTTCTCCCCAAAAACATTACTCCAAATTCAGAAGTGGCATAGCAAGTCAAAGCAAGTGAGAGCAGCAGAAAGTAAGTCCTCCCTACACTGGAATACAAGAGAGGGGCAGTTGAAAATAGTGAGAGGAAGGACAGCTGCAGGTCATAGTTCCACACTCTAGAAAGCTTCTATTTCTACGGTAAACTGACTTGGATAAAGAGAGGCAAGGAGGGCTCACCTTTGAAATTATTGTTGAGTAACACAAGTAACAGAAAATTCACTGATTCACCTGCCCAGCCACCAAACACCCATCCATCTATCCATCCATCCATTCACCCAAACTTTTGCTCCTTCATTCAGCGGCCCAGTTTTAAGCTGTGAGGATTTACTGATGAAAAACAGTATCCCTATCTTCCTAATTGTTAGAGACTGTCAGAGAGACAAACATTCCATAAGGGGTCAGCCAGTTAGGTCTTCGATGAGAACTGTGGCCAGTACGACAGCACAGAAACAGATGCTGGGACTGCTTACTTAGTGGGGCTTCCGGAAGCCCTCTGGGGGCAGCAAAGGCTTTGCTGGAGACATTAGTTCTGAAGGCTACATACAAACCCATTACTTAATGGGAGAGCATCGGGCACTGCAGGGGGAACAGTTCTGAAACAGGAGGGATATTTGCAGGACTCTGAAATGAAAAGGACCATTGTGCTTATGAGAAATTCAAAGGAGAGAAAAGTGACAAAAAGGATGAGACAAGAGTGAGGGGTCATCCCCAGAGGGATGGGCTGGGGCCCCAGGAGCTCGTCCTGGTCCTGGGGGCCAGGCAGGTGGAGACATGGAAGAGTGAGGGTGAGACATGGTCAGCGGGCTGTCTGTCAAAGGCCCTTCACAAGGAAGATGCGTGATGGAGTGTTAGCCGTCAAAATGAATAAACAATGCCGCTAGCAGCCATGTGGATGGACCCGAAGATCATCACGTGAGAAGTGAATCAGACAAAGACAAATACCATATGACATCACTTATATGGGGAATCTAAAATGTGACATAGGTGAACTTGTCTATAAAGGAGAAAGAGTCACATAGAGAGCAGGCTGGTGGTGGCCAAGGGCGAGGGTGGAGGGGAGGGAAGAGCTGGGAGCTGGGGGTCAGAGGACGCGGACCGTCGCACGTACAACGGGAGACCGGCAAGGCCCTGCTGCGGAGCGCAGGCCCTCTGTCCAGTATTGGGTGAAAACCACACGGAAAAGGGAATGGAAACAGAAGGCTCGTGGAAAACTAAAATGACCACAGCACCACCCCCAGAATCCTTCTCACTGAAGCGGGGAGAGCAGACAGTGGGCAAGTAAAGCCAGGTACAAAGTGTTTAAGAGGCCACTGCTGGAGAGAGATGGCACGCGTTGGGTTAAAGCCTGGTGGCAGACAAGGAGGGACTCGGATGAAGAGGGGTTTCAGGGGCGGTGTCCAGAAAGAGATCGGGTTCGGATCTCAAATAAATGGTACAGAAAATTGGGTTCCTTAGCTGTTTCTTAAGAATATAAACCTTGGAAGTTCTGATTTCTTCGTGATAGAATCCAGCAATGCAGCTCCCCTGTGGGAGATCTGGTAGAATACTGATGCTGCCTGCTGGCCATTCCCACTAGCCCGTGACATGTCTGGCCCTCCGTGGGAATGCATATTTTTTCTCTCTGATGATCATTTTGTTTTTGACGTTCTACCTTTTTTGCTTCACATATATTCTCATTGTTTTGTGGTTTTAAAAATGTGTTTCCTGATGAAGAAAAATTAATATGTACTAGGGAAATATCTCATTAAACAAAATTAAATTGATTTTGATTTTGCAAGATGCCTTGGAGTTACTGTTAGTCTAATGTGTGAGGAAATAGGATACCTTTAATTATTTGAAAACAAAACTTTTTTTTCCAAGATCATCTTTTATAACTATGAATTGTATTTTAGGCAACTCTTTGTTAAAAAGTAGTCTCTTTCCCCCAGGAGGTAAGTATATTTTATTCAATAGTCCCATCCTGGCTTAAAAAACCAAAATGACTACAGTATTGCAAATCAACTATACTTCAATAATTTTTTAAATAGATAAACAACAAGGACCTACTGTATAGCACAGGAAACTATATTTAATATCTTGCAGTGGAAAATAATGTGAAAATGATATGTATAAATGATATAGGTATACATAAAACTGAATCCTTTTGCTGTACACCTGAAACTATACAACATTGTAAATTAACTCTAATAATATATTTTAGTAAAATAAAATTTAAAAAAATTAGCCACAGCAGTCCTCTCCCAAGAGATTCAGCAGGGCTGATTTAAAAATCCTTTAAGATGTTCGTTTGCTTTTCTGGCTGTTAAAGCTTGAGCAGACTGGGTGGTAACACTCATAACTCTGTCACAATGATTGCCTGGAAGAAGATGCTTATCACCTGGCCAGCAGGTCACCTTCATCCCTGAGATGGTGTTGGCTCCGTGTTGGCTCCGTGTTGGCTCCAGGAGGGTGAGCAGTACTTAAGACAGCCTTTCAGCCTGTAGTCAATGATCTAGCCATTGTAGCATATGGAAAAGTAGTTAAGGATGTGTGTGTGTGTTTTCAGTCACTTAGTCATGTCCAACTCTTTGCGACCCCATGGACTAAAGCTCACCAGGCTCCTCTGTCCATGCGATTCTCCAGGAAGAATGTTGGAGCAGGTTGCCATTTCCTCCTCCAGGAAATCTTCCCAACCTAGGGATCAAACCCCCAGCTCTTGCATCTCCTGCCCTGGCAGGCGACTCTTTACGCTGTGCCACCTGGGAAGTCCCACTAAGGACGGGGAGGGGAAGGGGCTCTGCTGATCTTTATGGTCATTGCTTCCATCTGTCTCCAAATCAGTGTCCTTGTTGCCTAAACATCTGATCATAGGTTCACTTATATAAACCTTTCTAAGTTGAACCTATATTCTGAAACTCTATACCCACCAAAATTCCACTTCTAGAAACACTTTTTAATAATTTTCTGACCCTGGTGGTCAAATAATGTCTCTATTCATCTGCCTTTGAGGTATACAAAGGAGATCACTCTATGCGATTGTATGTATTTCTCCTTTTTGGTAATTAGAAAAGGTGCATATATCAAGGATTCCAAAGAGATACACTAAAAACAATGAAATATAAATAAAATGATAGTTCTGGCGATGATGCTAATCAAAATAAAAGGACAAATTCAGAACAGAAATAGGATGAGCTGAGCAATTTTAACATGGTCACTGCTATTGATGTTATATAATATTCTAGGTACGATGTATCAATTTTGTTCACAATCAAGTTGGCCCACACATCAGTTTGTTATCCTGAGTAAATAATGAATCAGCTATCATTAGCCAGGATAAAATTACCAATATTAGCATGCTTAAACTCTTTCAAATATGAAGCATAATTTTCTACCTCTTTTTGTATCTTTCATTCACTAAAACTTGGGATTGGTATAATTTAGTCTGCAACAGAATGAAAACATTTTCACAAATGGAAAATAAAATCCCTGGGGCTCTTCATAAACATTTTCTTCTGAGAATTCTTCTCAAGTACTTGCTCTATAGTTGGTCCTTCAAAAAAAGAAAATAAGAAGAAAAGCCAATTTCAAAGATTCTGAAGCAACAAAATATCTTGTTTCACGTTCAAAGGTAATTTCTTCTCTTATTACAGACTACATTTGGAGACAAGCAATGTGAGGCTGAAACATCCTTAGAAGCTACCGAATTGAGGAGGATTCAAACGTTCATGTGTCAAGCAGATAAAGATAATGCTAGCTGTTAGGGTTATTTCATTCCATCCAGCTATGGTTTATTCTTAAAAGATTTCAGTATAACGAACTCCAAGGTTGACACTAGAACTGGGAAGAGACACCGGGAAGATGGAACAATCTGTGCTCAGAGGGAACACGGGCGTGGGAAATCCTGCAGAGCACCGGCTGGAGGAATCTCACGGAGCACGGGGAGTCCTACAGAGCATGAGCATGGGGAAATCCCGCGGAGCACCAGCTCGAGGAATCCCACGGAGCACGGGGAATCCTGTGGAGCACCAGCACAGGGAATCCCGCGGAGCACGGGGAATCCCGCAGAGCACGGGGAGTCCCGCGTGGTCCCGAGCTCTGGATTCGGGGCTTTTCCCGCCGCACCCAGGGTTCAGTCCCTGGTGGCGGACGGAGACCCTATACGCCAGCCGTGCGGTGCGACAAAGAGAAACAGACCAACAGAAACCGGAGCAGCGACCAGCACCGGCGGAAACGTCTGGACGGGAGGACCACGCGGGCCAGCGCAGGGCCCGTGGCCGGAGGGGCGCCGCGGCGACGGCTCCTGCTGACCTGGGCTCCCTCGTCTGAGAAACGGTTAAAGGAGAACAAGGCTCAGAAGCTGCGGCGCGGATCGGCGTGAAGCACCGCGCCCGGAGCGCGCCACCCGGAGGCCGCGACCCCGGCGCCCTGCCAGCGCATCCTACCGGGGCGCGGGGAGCAGCCGGGGCCGTCAGCGACGCCGGCCGGGACGCCGCTCTCCGGAGCGAGCGGCTGAGCTCTTCACAGACGTCAAGGGAGGAGCGGTGACGGGAGGGTGCAGAGCTGCGGCCAGCAGACGCGTAAAGACTCCGAAACGAAGGCGAGCACGCCCCCAGCTTTGACCTGCACGGGGTAAGTGGTCACAGAGAACGCCGCTGCATCCCCAGGCAGGCCGGAGTATGAACCGTGGGTTTCGTAATACTGAGTATTATAGCAATATTCCTGATTTTTAAGACTGTTCTCCTCTAAGAGAACACCATTTCCCTTAGGAAAGACACACTCGAGTATTTAGGGGCAAAGGAGAAGAAGGTTTCCCGCAACCCTCCAAAGGCTCAAAGACAAGGAGGGACGAAAGGGAGGAGGCAAGAAGAAGTGAGGATAAAGCAAACGGGCAAAATGCCAGTAATTCATGAATCTGGGTCAAGTCTATCGGTGAGGTCCTTGTACTGTTCTTGCCAATTTTCTGTAAGTTTCAACTTACATGAAAACAAATGGTACTTTGACGGAGGGAAGGTGGAGAGTTATTCAAGTATTCATCCTTTTTTCCTTCTTTCAGAATCTGTCTTTCCTGAGTAAATTTTGCCCATCTTATTTAGAACTTCAGCAGTAGGAATAGAGGCTTACACTGTCCTGTTTGCTCCATGCTGAGCAGTCCAGTTCTACCTCAGTGGATTTGGTGGAATCAATAATTTATAGTACAGGACTTTAGGTAGAATTATATTACTGACTTGAATGAATTGAAGAGCATCCCTGAACACTTGGCACAGCTTCTAAAGCTGCTGTTTTATTTGGAAAACAAACTCAGTGAGTATGAGTAGCACATTTCAAAAGCACACTGACGTTTCAAAGTTAAGGAGCTGACTTCAACTTCATTTCTCATAACAAGGCAAAAAAGTGAACTTTATGTTAGCGAAGACGCACCCGTGGCTTCCACCTCATGGACCGGGTCAGGTCTACAGCATGCAGCCCACGCTCTTATCGGAGCGCCTCATTGTATCTATTACTCCAGTTAAGAGTGTCGCTCATAAACCCACTGGTGCCAAGGAGCGGGTTTCCTTCCCCTGTTTTAGAACAAGCACGCATGCACATCCACATGACCGTGTGAGTTTGCCTGTGTGTTTGAGAGCAGACAACTGTGGATACACACCTTAAAAGCACATATAAGCAGGTAAAAATATTTACAGAATGGGAAAAATAAGGTCAAATACTAATGGAAAGTACTGTCCATCACACGCGCTACAAAGAAGATTTTTCTCTTTGACTTCTGAGAAATGAGTCCGTGTGAGAATCGAGCTCCGAGACCACTGTGATGGTTGGCCGTTTCAGCTTCTCGTTTTAGCACTATTGGCCGCTTTTGATCTATTTCAGTGCTGGGCAAGGAAATCACATCTGCTTTATTTTACTCACATTTCTGAAAAGTCCATAATGTAAAGACAAATCACTTCTCCCTAATTTACTGACTTAAATGTTGACAACAGCTTTACCTTGTATATCATGCGAGTATTTATTCTAAACTATAGGAAATGAAACATTCAAGCCTAGAACTTCCACTTCCAGCTATGTTGGGGTATTTTCTAGGAGACCAATAATCCTGCTAAAAATAAAAAATAAGTAAAATTTTGGACACTGGATTTAAAACAGCATGAGAACTGCTGAAGTAGCAGTTTTGAAAGGCCAGATCTGGGAAAGAAGGAAACCTTATTAAGGTAAACCTTATTAAGGTGTCCTCCCTGGGACACCCTGGGCATATGCCAAAGGCGGGACTCTTGGCTCTCGTAAACAGTGCTGCAGTGGACGCTGCGGCACGCGTGTCTGAACTGCGGTTTTCTCAGGGTGCGTGCCCAGAAGTGGGGCTGCTGTGTCGCGAGATAGCTTGACTCCCAGTTTGTTGAGGCATCTCCCTAGGGTCCTGCATAGTGGCTGTGTCAGCGTGCATTCCCACCAACAGCATAGCCTCAGGCTTCCCTTTTCTCGACATCCCCTCCAGAACCTACTGTCTGGAGCTCTTTGTTTTAATGATAGACCACTCTGGTCGGTGTCAGGTGACGCCTCCCTGGAGCTCTGATTTGCGTTCCTGTAACAATTTCTCTAACTTTTCTCAAGCAGTGTTGAGCATCTTGTCATGTCTACTGGTCACCTGTATTCTGTCTTTGGAGAAATGTCTGTTTAGGTCTCTACTGCCTGCTCTTTGACTAGCTAGCCTTGTATATCTTTGAAGCAACGAGCACAGTGGACGCTGCTGACGAGCAGGCCAACTATCCACCAGTTCTTCCTTCTTCAGTAGTTAATGCAGGCAAAGACAAGAGTCTAAAACACCAGAGATTAACAATGTCACCACTCTAGAATTTATAAACAAATAATAAAGAAGAGCATGTCCAGTCTTCTTTCCCAGGGAAGACTTAAATTAGTTGTTTTCTGACTTGCTAGTGCCTTTTTTGATCATTTCCAGAAGCAAGATGTCTGAAGTGCGTTTAGAACCTCCTTCACAGCTTTATGCTCTTCTGATCAGCTTCTCCTGGTTCTAGATCTGAATATCCTGGAGAGCAGGGTCCCTTTCTTCTTTATGTATTGTCATTCCCTAATCAAGTACCCGTCACAGACTAAGTACCAAAATAAATCTGTGTTACCTGTTCCTAGCAGGATTTAAATTAGGGCTAATTCTCTAGTAGCTTATATATGGTGCATACTTTGCCTTGGCTTTTTTTTTCCCCTTGGAAAGAGAGAGGAAAATAACCCAGGAACTATGCCGTCACTGGCAAACACAGACTATGATGCGTTCGTCCTGGTGTGACGAAAACTCATGCTGCATTTTCTCTGGGATTAGAGAGTTTGTCTCTGATCTGATACATATGTTTACAATCAGATTTTGCCTTTGTCTCTAGTCCAGGCTAGATTGTAGTAAAACTTTCTGTATACCATTTTATCCAATTACTCGTTTGTGAGTACAAGGCATTTCCACTAATTATGCCTCTAGATGGTTCCCTATGAATGTAATCAGTAAGAAAATCACAAATTGGCAAGTCAATGCTTTAAGAAGTCTTCCTAGGGAGTAAGGCTTGATGCCCTGTGGCAGCTCTCTCGAGGTGCTCAGCAATGCCACAAAAGGATCCTGCGCGGCTGGCCTCTACTCCACAAACACAGCCCAGGAGAGCAAGAGATCCATGAAGCAACAAAGCACATTCACTTCAATTAGTATCAAAATCAAAGCTTTAGGTTTAAAAGCTTATTTGCTCTGGACCCAGCCTCCAAGCATCCAGGTAGGCCAGTTCCAGGAACCCGCCGTGGACACAATGACTCAGAGAGGAGCAAAAAAGAGCCCTCATGGCCTCAAGCACATGCCAAGCTTCTCTCCCAGGGGTCACCTTGACCAAATGATACACAGTCGATAATTCATTTACCAGAAGAATTTTTCCGAACAGGGGTCAACAATTATAAACATGGAAAAGATAGTTAATGGGAAGATGCTGTACATCACAGGGAGTTCGAGCTGGTGCCCTGTAACAGCCTAGGAGGGCAGGCTAGGGTGGGGGGGTGGTCCAGCTAGAGGGGGCCTCGTGTCCGCTTACGATGGATGCACAGTTCAGGTAAGGTGACAGGCCAGACCATCAGTCATGTCCAACTCTCTGCTACCCCACGGGCTGCAGCACAGCAGGCTCCTCTGTACTCCACTTCCGGAGCTTGCTCAAACTCATCTCCATCGAGTCGGTGATGCCATCCAACCATCTCATCCTCTGTCGTCCCCTTCTCCTCCTGTCCTCAATCTTCCCCACCATCAGGGTCTTTTCCAATCAGTCAGCGCTTCGCATCAGGTGGCCAGATTATTGCAGCTTCAGTATCGGTCCTTCCAATGAATAGTCAGGGTTGATTTCCTTTAGGACGGACTGGTTTGAAGTCCTCGCAGTCCAAAGGACTTTCAAGAGTCTTCTCCAGGACCGTAATTCAAAAGCATCAATTCTTCAGCACTCAGCCTTCTTTGGTCCAGCTCTCACACCTTGTCATGTAGTAGTACCTGGCTACTGGAAAACCCATGGCTCTGACTGTATGGATCTCTGTCCCAAACCTGCGTCTCCGCCTTTTATTATGCTGGCTAACTTCCTCCCAAGGAGCAATTATCCTCCAATTAGCAATAAAGTTAAAAATTATAAAATTGGAATACAAGAGTTATTTTGTCACTGCCCTGCACAACTGCTCCAAGCAGAAGGATAAAAACTTTAGCCCCTCTTATATATACATGCTCCATTATATACATGAGCTTCCCAGATGATGCTAGTGATAAAAAACCTGTCTGCCAATGTAGGAGACTGGAGAAGGGCATGGCAACCCACTCCAGTGTTCTTGCCTAGCGAATCCCTTGGACGGAAGAGCCTGGCGGGCTCCAGTTCAGAGGGCCGCAGAGTCAGACATGACTGAAGCGACTCAGCACGCATGCACGCACACTGTATACTTCCAGTTTCACAGATCACCATCAGTCATGACCATACAATATGTTTACAATTAAGTAACACCTTAGGGCAACTCTACCACAGCATTAAGGAACCTCCGGGTCTAGACACTGAGCTCTCACCCAACACTTGACAATTAATTAGTAACTAAGCTGAACAACTGAGTTAATGCTGGTCAACAATAAAGAGGTTTTCCTGTAACAGACTGCTGTGTGATTTTGAGGTTTGAAATAGAGAAAGAATAACACTCCTGTTCCACTCCAGTAAAACATGTACTTTCTAATCCAGAAAGTTCAATAAAAATTATCTCTCTTAGGCCCTTGAAACAACTACTACTTTTCAGCAGCTCCATCTCAGCAGAAGAGCTTAGAAGAGAAAGAAAGAAGAGTGAAGTCTCTGCAGGAAGGTTCCAGATGAAGAGGAGATGTGTAATCAGAGATGAAGAACACTAGGGTGGAAAATGCGGGTCAAGCATTAGAATAAAGGAACTTGGAAAGAGCATTGAGTTTCAATCATATAGGTTTGCATGGAGAATAACCTAAGCTATTGTGGTGGTTTAAAAATCTGTCCACAAATTCTTTGAAAGACAGAAGCTAATTCTCCCCTACTTGATTTTTGGCTGGACTTAGTGATTCAGTTCTAATGAATAAAATATGGCAGAAATGACGGTGCCTGAATTCCCAGGCTGGGTCATAAGAAGCACTGTGACTTCCCTTCTTTGCCTTGGATGTCTTGCTCTGGGTGACCCAGGGCTGTGTTGTGGGGACACTGGAGCAGCCTTGTGGAAAGGCCACGTGGCAAAGAGCTGAGACCTCCTGACGAAAGCCAACACTAACGCGTCCGGCATGTGAGTAAGATCTACCAGCATCAGCCAAGCCTTTGGATAACTGTAACCACGGCCAGTGTCTGGACAGGACACCTTGAAGTAGAAGCGCTCAATGAAGCCACCTTTGTGTTCCTGACTCATAGAAACTGGGCCGTAACAAACATACTTGGTTTTAGATGATTACATTCCAGGATAATTTATTGCACTGCAATAGATAACTCACAATGTTATGTTGAAGAGAAGAGCAGTGTCGTAAAACACAACCCCTGTTGGAGGGAACCATGGAAACTGCTCTTTCTGTAGGTCACGAGGCAGCCATTCCCTATGGTTCAACCGACTGTACAGGAGCTCCACCAACTTATGTCATTTCTGACTCGGATGGGGCTTAGGTCTCCCAGGATGCATCTGTTCAGTGTGCTTGCCATTTTCCAAATAATCACATGGCGATACAGTCCTGGTTTCCGACCTGATGTTCTGATGCAATGGTTGGGAACCAATCACCTGTGGATTACCTTTGGGTGTAGACATGCAGCAGATAATTACTGGCGAATGATGATCATCTGGCTTTCCAAAGGTATTTTTGGATTCGGAACTAATATTTGAATAAATGATGATGTATGCTTCAATTTTTTCTTTACACAGTCCTACATACGGAAAGTTATTTCCTTCAGTTCCTTAGAAGCACTGGGTGAATGTTCCTAGATCAGACTTTCTTTGCAGTAACACAGCCACATCCATACACATACACCCAGACAAACGATCCAGTCTGTAAGTATGCAACTAACTTCCTCTGAATGATCTCTTCATTTTAGTCTCATTACATGTTTTAACTGGTTCAGATCACCCAAAATCAGTGTCTTGATAACTTAGGATCTCTTTTGGCCCAACCTTTGCCATTTTCACATTTCTACTGATGGTATATGTTAAGTTATTGAGTGAGAACTTATTTATTCTTCCAGTCTCCCCGAAGCTTCATGTGTGTGCTTGATTTAGAACAAAGCTTTCTATATACATTTCCAGGACCACATTACAACAATTTCTCACTCATTTTCTTCATTTTCAGCTTTAATGAAAGTCAAATCTTATATGGGAAGGTGTAAAATTTGGTACATTTTATCCTGGCTCCAAATGCAACATTCTGCTATTATTTTAAAGAATTTTCATCCATGATCTTCCTTAAGAATTTGCAGGGATGTGTCACCTTTGAATGACAGTTATAGGGTGCTTATTTTCTTTGAAAAAAAAGAATCCCTAAGCTAAAATTCCAGATTTTCTATTTAAATTACTCTGTCATCTTAGGGAATCTACTGCCAGTGGAATAAGTGTGGTATTTACTTCTTCTCATAATTATACCCAACAAAGGTTTTGTCAACACCACTGATTAATTGGAACCTAAAAGGAATTCTTCACAAATTTGACATTAGAAACCACATTCCATTTGGTACATTACTAGAGCATGAATTTACCTAATTTCGAATAAGAGCTCATAATATTAACTATGCTTTTTTCTTGGTAGTGAGATTAGAATTTATCTTTAATTTTTGATCACTTCTATTCCTCAACATTAATTTGGGAGCCAATATGTGTTTCTATCATTAGTGTATAATTGTTTGTATCTTTTGCGTAAACATACGGCTTTCCTGGTGGCTCAGCAGTTTAGAATCTGTCTGCAGTGAAGGAGGTGCAGGTTTGATCCCTGGGTCAGGAAGGTCCCCTGGAGAAGGAAAGGGCACCGCTCCAGTGTTCTCGCCTGGAGAAGCCAGCGGACAGAGGAGCCTGGCGGGCTGCAGTCCAGGGGGTCGCAGAGTCGGACACGCCTTAGTCACTGGCCCGTGCTTTACTGTACTGGGGGCAATGGACCACCTACCAGTGTACGCAAATGGGGGCCCAGGAGTCCCCTTCCGTTTTCTGCGTTTACCGCGGTGTGTAGGCCCCGTGGGGCCCGCCCTGCCCCAGGGCTTCTCCAGGTGAGGGCAGCGGCTGCCCTTCCCGGCTGCGGAGCTCCGGCTCTGGGCGCGCGGGCTCAGTCCTTGCGGTCCCCCGGCTGAGCTGCCCCCCGCACGCGGGATCTTCCCAGACCAGGGACCCAACCTGTGTCCCCTGCATTGGCAGGTGGATTCTTTCCTGCTGAGCCCCCAGGGAGGCCCCCTTTTTTTCTTTTCATGGAACTCAGTCAATCTCTATATTCTCAATGAAAAAAAAAAGGGGGATTTTGAGCTGAAACACCTACTGCTACCCGCACTGGGGCATTCTGAGCTCCTTAAAACTATTGACAAATAGTTTGCACAGCTTGGACTTGCTCTGAAAGCAGAGTGCTCCATTAAAGGACAACAAATCTCCCGGCAATAACTCAAATGTAACAGTCTGCTGCAGCAGATCTGGCTTTCTAAACAGCCAGTGGGTGATCTGATGACGGAATCAGCAGGGCACTGCACCAGGCGTTCGGATGCCACATGAAAGCTGCCAATTGGCAGTGGCATTTATGGAGGTATAATTTTCCATTTAAAGCGTAAAATTTCCTGCACAAAAACATTTGAATAATTATGAAAATGTAAGTAAGCCTTTGCAAAAAGTAATTATGGTGAGGGAGACATTCCTTTGCCTTCAGTGTTTTACGCCTCTGCTTCGTTCCATAAGCAAAGTAATTAAAATGTTGCAAGACGCACTGAAATGCTGGCGTTTTAGATGGAAAGCAGTTGTACTTCTGGCAACAACTGCTTCATGCTTCTAAGGAATTTTAAAATTGCAGTTGTAATAAACTATTCAGTCGAGCAAACAGAAAACAAGAGCCAAAATCATGCTCTCAGCTTTGAGATCTGTAGCCACACGCCATCACCAAGCCGTGAATTTTCTAAGTATGAAGTGAGACAAAAACCACATTTGTTTTGTTAGCAAACATTTGGAGCAAGGCGAGAAAACCATAGCATTTATACAGTGAAAATAAGAAAAATAATTTGGAAGCCATCTTATTATTTTAGGCCGATTGTTTCCAAGATGTAGAGATGATCGGCCACGTGGCTGTTAGGTAACATTCCCCCCAGAAACACGGATTCTCTAGCATGACCGCTATTACAGTGAATAGCTATGTCCCGCTGCTGCCTCCACACAGGTATTTGACCTAAAAGCCGGGGGTGAAGCTCAGCTGTGCACCAAGTATCAGGAATGCTGCAGGCAACGGCCTGAATCTGGACGGGCAATGCCCACCCTCTTCACTTCGGCCAGACAGTCAAGCTTCCAGCAAGATTTCCTGAGTTGTAGCTTTATACCAATCCCAGGGATAGGAAGTGGAGGCTCACTAGTAAGGCGTCTGATACAGTGTCTGCCTGAATGGAGTTCGGCCCCCAGGGCCAGACCGCACGGGCTCGCGTCTTGACCGAGCCACCGACCCTCCGTGTGACTCTGGGCGAACGGTCTCAGCTCTCCAGAACGCTCATCTGCGGATGGCGGTACTAACGGTCCTGTCACACGTGCTTGCTACGGGGGCTAAATCAGTGACTGTACAAGCGTGGGACACTGGCTCTTGGTATTATATAGGTTATTGGCTATTATTTTTAACTCCACCCCAACCCAGCACTGCCATAAATATTGCTCAATAGATAGCAAAATACCTAGTTTTACAGAAGTCAAAGATCCAGCAGGAGTCAAAGATCAGAAAAGCCTCCAGAAGTCTTCTAATAACTCCGGGCATCTGAAGCCCTTCCTATGTGCTCTGCACACAAAACGCAAGGAAACACTAGGGCTATCGCCCAAACGAGTTCATCCTAAACATGATAGAAGACATGCAAATGTCTGCCCGCAGCAGAAGGCAGTGTAACCGTTTCTATGAGGCAGAAGAAAAGGACCATCATTACCATCCACCGTGCCATCTCCCCAGCCCTGACTATGGTATCAGGCACTCAGCTCTTGAAATGTCATTCTAATCAACCTTCACGGCAGCCGGATGGAGTGAGGACTATTATCTCACCCATTTTGTAGATGAAGAGGCTGAAGCTCAGATAACTTAAGCAGCTTTTCCCAAGCTATATGGATAGTCAGCAAAGACATGCCGAGATCCTGGGTCTCTCCGAGGCTGAAGTGCGTGCTATCGCAGCCTACTCAAGTCTCACGGTGTTGTGACCACATTGCCTGCGTCACTAAGTGTTCTTCACAAGCGTGTTCTCTGATGACTGCAAAGCGTCCGAGGATGGCTGTGCCATAACGTATGCATTTACCTTTATCTGTCTTGACAAATATTTAGATCATTCCTAGTCTCTTAGCTACGATAAATGACTTGTGATAAAAATCTTCGTGTATAAGCCTTTGTATGTAGGGTTGATTGGTTTCTTCTATAAACTCCAAGAAGCGGAGTCACCGGGCCAAAGTATCTGAATGTTTCAAAAGCCCATAATCCAAACTGTCGAATCACCAACTGGGAATGTTACAGTGATTTGTTCTCCCTTCTGCAATTTTCGAGCTTGCTTATTTCACTGCATCCTTGCCAATCTTAACTGTTACTAATATGTCTTTTTATAGTTTCTTATCAATGTGCCAGATTTTTTGAAAATCTCTTACTGATTTGTTTTTCAATTTCCACTGGGGTGCTTTGGGAGAAAAGCGTTACCTATTGAAAACAAAGCATGTGGGTGATACTTTAGCGTTGATAACCACCTCTATACCTTGGTCTTCTCCCTGCAGTTAACCGTTGCTTTTCCATTAATAGGATTTAATAAAACTCCAAGTCCCAATTTAATTATTACATTACTTGAGAAGTTTTTCCCAACATGCCTAGATAGAGTCTGTCTGGCATGCGACATCATGTCATCATCTGCTCTGTCACAGTCTCTTGTCTCTTTAGATCATGAACTCCTAGAGCCTATATGCGCCTGTGGATCGCTGGGTCTTCAGAATCCCCAAATAGTGAAAAGTCTCATAGATGAAGTTGATCAGCACTTTCCAGAAAAACACAGTGATTCTGGATCTCAATCAATTTTTCAATGTTTGACTGAATTGCAGGTTTATTCATCATTAATCAATAATGCCCTTGATTAGGTGCTATGGAATGCTTTAAAAACTGAGTAAAGACCTGTCGTGGTATTACCTTGCTCTAAAAGAAGTGTAGTGAGAGAAAATAAAACAGCTTCACTGGAGATCAGAATGTGAAGCTCTATGGAAACAGAAACAATTGTTTCCGATGGGACATTAACAGGACCACATACAAAACGGCTCCCTGTTTCTCCCAAGGTTAATCGCTGCTGCAGGATGACGAGCAACACCTCGTCTGGTGTCTTCTCTGCTTTTCACCAATGCCTGAGGCAGCCCTGTCCACTGAAGTCAGTCTGGAGTTGGGTGCTGTTCCCAGGTCCTGCTAAGAAGCAGGCCACAGAACCCAGGCCTGTGACAGTCCCCCCATGCACACTCGTATGGGACTTCGCAGGCATCGGCCAGGAGAGCGGTCTCCCACGATAGATAAACCTTACTTTGACTGGACGTGAGTCCGGCTCACCCCCGGCGGGTGAACCTTGGTTTTGCTAGGTCACCACCTGCGCAGTCTCCATACTGGACGTGTTCTGTCCACCACATTCACCAACGATCACACGCTTGGTTAACAGATGGAGATCACTCCCAACTTGCAGGCCTGAAAGCCCTGTCCAAATGCTCACGCTCTTGCCATAAATGAGGAAGCAAGAGAGCTGCCTTAGGGAGAGGCAGTGCAGCGTGGGACCTAGCGCCAGTGTTGCTGAGACTCCCGCTCCTCATGGGTAGCTGGGAGCCTCGAACTCTAGCTCCTGAAAGAGGGTTAGGATGAAGTCCAGGACTCAGAAGGGATACTAGCAATGCCGGGCCTTCATCTTGCGCTCACTGTATACACTTCCTCCATGCCAGAATCTTTACAAACCACTGAACACACACATACATGTATTTACGCATATGTCTATACGTATATATACATATATGTGTAAATACATGCATGTGGATATAATTTCACTGACTTTTTAAAAAGTCATGTCCTACAGCTGCTTCAATTTTCGTTTTATAAACAGGAACACTGTGTAAGAGATATTAGGCTCAAGGTTAAAAGTAATGGCAGAATCAGATATTAGTCAGGTTGACTCCAGAGACTGTGCTTCTGCCTTCCAATAATACAATGAAGTTAAAGACATCGATGGGATATAGACAGAAGAGAGGAGGCCCAAGAATGTTGATGATGGTTAAGCAGTTTCTCCTCATTTTGAAGAACTGTCCTCAGAAACCATTGAAGTCGAACAGCAACATAAATTTCCCCATCTCCCGGGCTTAGGCGTATTAAAGGCTGTCCGCGTTAAGGACTTCCCAGGTGGCGCTAGTGGCAATGAACCGGCTTGCCAACGCAGAAGACGTAGAGAGAGACGCGAGTTCGATCTCTGGGGTTGAGAAAATCTGCGGGAGGAGGGCTGGCAGCCCACTGCAGTGCCCTCGCCTGGAGAATCCATGGACAGAGGAGCCTGGCGGGCCACAGTCCGCCGGGTCGCCGACTCAGACCCGGCAGGAGGAGGAAAACACAGCTTTGCTTTGCTTTAGGCGCCTTTGCAGGTGGAAGCAGCAACAGTGACGACACCAAGCTAGTCTCAGAGACGCTGTTTGCCAGCAAAACCCTAAGGAAATATTGTTCTCTGTGTGGTATTTTAATGCAGTGCAACGCCCTTGGCTTTTTATAGATAAAAACATCAGCGAGACTGCAAGGGGAGTGCTGCCTCTCAGGGAGCCTGACTCACGTGTCCGGGCTGCAGTGCTGAAGCAAAACTCAAGACGCGAATGTGTGTCACCAGCAGGACGCAGTGAGTCTGGCAGGGCCTTTTAAAAACCTAGACTCAGGGAACCTAGGAAATGAAGTCTGCACTATCCTCTCTCAAGGAGCAGGCACTGCAAAAGACAACTTCCACTTTACTATAATGGTATAAAGTAATATAAGGACTCTTCAGGGTGTATGTGAATCTGTGTCTGTGTACGAGTACACGCGATGGGCCCCTTAGGCATTGCTAATGATGCTGCTTTTAAAAATACCTGAATTCAGATACCAAAACTCAAATAATGACCAAGCAAATGAATCTAAAAATTCCATTATCAAGATATTTTTAAATGTGAGAGGATCACATATGTTCTTATTTTTTAACACACTAAATATTGTTAACAGATGTCTTGCAAGGTCTGATAAGCGTCATTATTTCAGGTGGTGATATGTATAAAAATAAATCCAGATATCTGCCACAATGGATTTCTACTATGTCTATTGGTGGCAAAGTCACAGTAATTGCATACACCACGCTTTGTCATCTGCTCCCATAATTGAAGGGAATGCCGCGTTTCCCTTAGAGGCGCTAAATGTAAAGAGGCAATTTAAAAAAATTCTTATTACACAGAAACCCACACCCATACAGACACCAAACAACAGCAAAAACATCAACAAAAAACTACTGGAGTCTCCCTAAAGACCCCAATTAAGAGCGCCTATCAACCTGTTTCTACTTTAAGACACAATCTGCCCATTTCCTTAAAGAGTAACGCAAATTAAACTGTCCTACTGGGATTTCAAACAAAACTCTAATCACTTGAAAGAGAGAAAAGCTGAGAGAAAAACGAAGGAATGCAAACACATTATCACAAGGAAAAAACTTTTTTTTTTTTCTTTTGGATTCCTTAGTGGCTCAGATGATAAAGAATCTGCCCTGCAATGCAGGAGACCAAGATTCGACTCCTGGGTCGGAAAGATCCCCTGGAGAAGGGAATGTCTACACTCCAGTATTCTGGCCTGGAAAATCCCATGGACGGGGGAGCCTGGTGGGCCGCAGTCCACGGGGTCGTAGAGAGTCAGACACGACTGACGCGGCTTCTCAGCAGCGTTCTTCATTGATCTCTGGGGTCTAGTAGAGATCTAGTGCAAAAGGCTAGTGTTATTTTGTAAGATGTTTTAGATCTTAAAACACTGCTGTCAAAAACTTTAAGACATTATATTATTTTCCTTTATCCTTTTTCCTGCCAGAGTCACAGTCTCTCTATTCCCTTTCCTTTTCATACTCTTTCTTCTGCAGGGATAGTTATTAATAGTTTATATGTTATAGATATTAATGAGATAAAAATACACTTGGGAAGTGTGTGCTAGTGAGTGTCCTCTCATTAAACTAATTGCTTAACCTTTGAAAACAATGCAGTATTTGCGTAAAATGTGAATTTCAGCATTTGCAGTCCAACTTAAGGAACAGTCCTCTATAAAGCCTCTGAAAATCTAACATAAAGAAGGATCCATTAGACAATTTTTAGAACACTAAATATGAAATATCAAAGTGCTACTATTTTACCAAAAACGTCCAAGCCTTTGCTCCAAGAGACACCTGCAGAAATGGGAGTGAGCCTTAGCGTATGTAAAAGCAGAGATGGAAATACATGAAAGATCATTATTTTGGGGTCCATCTCTACTTCTAATAACTGACTATTCACAGATATTTAGAGTTTTCAAGGCTTTGTTCCCCTCTTGAGTGTGCCTTTCTGAGCTCTGATGGTAAATGTGAAGGAAAAGAACAGAACTTTCATGTATTAATATGGTCCAAGAGACACACCTTCTGGTTCTAAGTCCAGGATGGTCTGTGCTTGGATCATGCTTAAATATTTAGATACATTTTTGAAAATTAATTTATTCTTTTTAATCGAAAGATAACTGCTTCACAGAGTCGTGTTGTTCTCTGTCAAACCCCAATATGATTATCAGTGCACATAAGTCCCCTCCCTCTTGAGCCTCCCTCCCGTCTCCCTCCCTACCCCACCTTTCTAGACTGTCACCGAGCCCCTGTTGAGTTCTCTGAGATGTACAGAAAATTCCCACTGGCCATCTCTTTACCTATGGTAAAGTGAGTCTCCATGTTTCTCTCTCCATACATCTCACCCTCTCCTCCCCTCTCCCCATGTCCTTAAGTCTGTTCTCTAGTCTGTTTCTCCATTGCTGCCTTGCAAATAAATGCTTCAGTACCATCTGTCTAGATTCCATATATGTGTGTTAGTATACGATACTTATCTTTCTCTCTACGACTCACTTCACCCTGTATAATAGGCTCTAGGTTCGTCCACCTCATTAGAACTGACTCAAATGCATTCCTTTTCATGGCTGAGTAATATTCCATTGTTCACAAGCACCACAGCTTTGTCCATCCATCTGTCGATGGACTTCTAGGTTGTTCCTACGTTCTAGCTACTGTAAATAGTGCTGCAGTCAACGGTGGGGTACACGTGTCGTTTTCAATTTTTGTTTCCTCAGGCTATATGCCTGAGAGTGGGATTGCTTGGTCATATGGTGGTTTTATTCCTAGTTTTTTAAGGAATCTCCATATCATTTTCCATAGTGACTGCATCAATTTACATTCCCACCAACAGTGCAAGAAGGTTCCCTTTTCTCCACACCCTCTCCAGCATTTATTGTTTGTAGACTTTTTGGTGATGGCCATTCTGACAGGTGTGAAGTGATAATGAGATACATTTTTTTAAGCAGAGGAGAATTTAACACAATTTAGTAATATTAATGTATAGCTTAACTTCTGAGAGGAGGAGGGAAAGGAACTAAGCAGTGCTTCTGTGATAGACAGAACAGTATCCTTATTGATAATCTATTTCAGAAAAGTCCATTGCAAATGGTTTGGGTATTCTGCAGTCTCAAGGAAATCAAGGTTGTATCTCTATGTTTTCTACTTAAGAAAAAGCTTATGACACACTACTTCATATTTACAACTCTAGGAATATACAGATATTTTGGGAGATAATTTTTATATGATCTTTCAAGATTATATAAAATTGACTGGATAATTATACTATTTTGACTATAGCAAATATTGAATAGGGATAAACACAAGAGGAAGGATATTAAATTGCAGATGGAAAATGAGAAATAGGACATTCAGCCATGTCTGACTCTTTGCGACCCCCATGGACTGTAGCCCACCAAGCTCCTCCATCCATGGGATTTTCCAGGCAAGAGTACAGGGGTGGGTTGCCATTTCCTTCTCCAGGGGATCTTCCTGACCCAGGGATCCAGCCTGGGTCTCCTGCACTGCAGGCAGATTCTAAACCAACTAAGCCACCAGGGAAACACATCAATAAGATTAAAAAGATGTTAACGGAATGAAGAGAGAGGTGGGACAGAGGGAAGAGGAAAATGAGAGCATCAAGAAAGAAGGTCTTTAACTTTTGGCACTACAGCTTAAAAAATTATCTTTGGCAAACACATAAAAATATTGGATAAAATGTAATAAACATCCTTTTAATTATGTAAATGTAAGTTGCCGTTGTTGCTTACTCACTAAATAAGTGAAGACACCCAAAATAACAAGAAAAACCAAGGAGGAAAAACAGAGCAGCAATTGGAAACTGGTGTGGCGCTGCCGCAGAGGTGGTAGAAATGGGATTTTTAAATATCGGTTTACTTCTTTTGACTGTGCTAGGTCTCAATTGAGGCACGCGGGATCTTCACTGTGGCCTGCGAACACTTGGCTGCCTCAAGTAGGATTCAGCTCCCCGACCGGAGACTGAACCCTCGCCCCCTGCACTGGAAACGTGGGGCCTAGCTATTTGACCACCAGGGAAGGCCCAGCAGTTTGGGTTTTTAAAAAATCCACAGGAAAGACACCTAGACCTTGAGCTCAGGTAATGTGTGAAGTTGCTTTCAAAAATTAGACATAAATTTAAACTAAATTTTAGACTCAATTTTAACTTTAAAAATCCTCATTTACTAACAATAGCTTGAAAGGGTAGACTGTTCAATAAAAACAGTGTCAAAGGTATGCCAGCGTGGTTTCCTTCTCACCCACACCTCTTCTGTCCTGCTTTCACCCATTCCTATTCACAAGCGTTGCCCTTACTTTTCTGTGTATCCTGACCATGATTCTTTCCGCAAAATGAGCAACATTATACCACATCTTGATTTTTATCACTAATCAATGTATTCTAGAAATCATTCCATAAGTGTTCATAGAGAGCAACTTCAATTTTAAACATCTGAGAAATAAGCCTTTTGTGTAGGTCTACCAGAGTTGACTCAAATCAGGCTTTTGTAGATATTTATTTGGGTTGTTTTCAAAATTACGCTACTACAAATAACACTGCATGGATCGCCTTGTACATAAGGTGTCTGGGTCATGTGGAGGTTTATTGTCTGGGTATATAGCCATAAACAGCGTCTACCGCAAGTTCAATGGGAAATGTTTATGTTGATAAATACTACAAATTCTTCTCCAGAGGGGTTGTGTATGCCTATCAGCAATGTATGAGAGTAGAAATTCTTCATAGTTTCATCAGTGGTATGCACTTCTTAATTTTTTAATTCTTGCTAGTCTGAAAGGTGAGAAATGATAGTTCAGTGTAGTTTTAGTCTACATTTCAAACTTACTAGTAAAGTTTAATAATCATCATTTGTATTTGTGAGACTCATATGTATATCTTTAATCTGAACCACCCAGATATTTTATATACTCTTCTATTGGGTTTTCAGTAATCCTCTGTTTTTTAGGAATTCACCTGTTGGGGCTGTTCACCCCGAATCAGATAAAACACCACACGTAAGCTGCAATGAGATATATACATGCATATAGTAGGCACGTAACACTTTCTCCCAGTTTGTCATTTATACTTTTCTAGTTTATAGAGTTTTCTTTTTTTCATACAAAATATGAACATGATAATTTTATAGGGTTAAATTTATCAATCTTTTGTCACATCTGAATTTTGAGTCTTATATAGGCTTTCCCACATTCAGATCATAAAGAAACTGAACCATCTTTTCTTCTAGTATTCTTTGTGTAGTTTTTCTCTTTACTGCTGAGTCTTTGATGGATTTCGAGTTCATTTGGGTGTTTGGTGAGAAGTAGGGTTCCATTTTGTATTTTTCATGATATTTAGTTCGCATATCATTATTTATTTTTCAAAAACTAGCTTTACTTAGAAGGACATTGGAACTGAGACTCCTCATACAATTCAGATCTTCAGAACACGATGCTTTCAATATAAAGTATATTGGAAAAATATTCACTTGAACACAAAGGGAGATGACATGAAAACTTGCTTTTATTGGTCTGGGTTTTGGGGAAAATGCTTTTTAGATCACAAACTGCAGCTCAACAGATAGAATCACTCTCATACAGGTTTTGCTTTTCTAACCACAATGCAATCAAGCTGGGAAGCACATGCTTGGTTCCATACAACAAAAAATGCAACAAAAACAACCAAAAGCTGTGTGGAAGTTATTGCACACATTTTCAGTAACAAGAATGAAAATCAGGAAATGCTTAAAACTGAATAATTGTAAAACTACTGCAAATCAAGACAAGTAACGATGAGCTACATCAGTGTGCATGATAAAAATTATAAATTTAAATTCTATGTTAGAAGTCTGAAAATTGAGAGATTCCTAACATAGAAGAACAGAATTAAAGCCGCAATGCATTTTTAAAGGTTAGAAGGAAGAAAACAATAAACAGAAAATACAGAAATCAAAATATTACAAAGTTGTATAAATATTAATATTAGGAAAAATGTGAAGGAATCAAATCCTCATTCACTGAGAAGAGGGAACTTGGTCAAACTAGTTTGGAGAATACTATGGAATATCTTTTTAAGGACTCATTGTGTAGCACAGGGAACTCCTGCTCAATATTCTGTAATACCCTAAATAGGAAAAGAATGGAAAATGAATAGATACATATATAACTGAATCACTTCATTGTACACCTGAAACTAATATGACATTGTAAATCAGCTAAAAATATAAAATAAAAGTTAAAAACCCAGTTACCCTAAGCCAAACAATCCTCAGAATTCTTATCACGAGGTGTACAGTGTGCTAAAATATATGTGAAAATGTTTATTCTAGTAATGTATGGAATAGGAGAAATCATAAATATCCATATCTACCACCCAGAGAATGAAAAATAAATTGTAGTTTATCCACACAATAGAAAATTATACAATAAAAATGATTCTTTAAAAAATTATTTCAAGGAGAAATTAAGTTGCAGAAAGTGAAAGTGAAAGTCCCTCAGTCGTGTCCAGCTCTTTGCGACCCCACGAACTCTACAGTCCAACAATTCTCCAGGCGGGAATACTGGAGTGGGCAGCTGTTCCCTTGTTCAGGGGATCTTCCCAACACAGGGATCGCACTCGGGTCTCCCATACTGCAGGCAGACTCTTTACCAGCTGAGCCACCAGGCGACCCCAAGTTGCAGGAGGTCATGGCAGATACACAATTTGCAAACAGTTTAAATGGAAAATGAAATAGTAAAATACGGCATGTTTAAATGCCAACATCTAGATAGTGGCTGCTTGTGGCTAAAGAAGAGAAAGGGCATTTTAAAGTGGTGCTGAGGGGTCACTCGCTGCATTGCCACCGTTCCCTGCTATGACTGGAGCGCAGCTGATCTAGGATCCGGTGTGCAGCACGGTGAGTCAGGGATGCACAGGCTCTTTTTCGGACTCTTTTACACGATATTGGACATAGCCCCCTAAGCTATGCCGCAGGCCCTTCTCGGTCGTCTCTTACAGACAGCAGTGTATATCTGCTCGTCCCAGACTGCTAGTTTATCCCTCCCTCTGCCCGTCCAACTTGGGTAACTCTACGCTTGTTTTCTACGTCTGTAAGTCTGCTTCTGTTCTGTAAATCAGTTAATTTTTCTCATTTTTTAGTTTCCACCAAAAAGCAAAACCGTATGCACCTGTATTTCTCTGCCTGCTTCCTTCAGTTAGTATGGTGATTCTCCCAGGTTGCTGCAAATGGTTGCCCTGTTATGTTTTATTTCTTAAGTTTGGTAATGGGTATATAGATTCTTGGGGGCTTCCCTGGTGGCTCAGACGGTAAAGAATCTGCCTGCAGTGTGGGAGACCTGGGTTTGATCCCTGGGTTGCAAAGATCCCCTGGAGGAGAGCATGGCAACCCACTCCAGTGTTCTTGCCTGGAGAACCCCATGGACAGAGGATCCTGGTGGGCTGCAGTCCAGGGGGTTGCAGGGTCAGACATGACTGAGTGACTAAGCACAGCACACATATAGATTTTTATTCCATTGAATCTATAGCTTTGTAAATAGTATAATATCAAAATATTACAAAACAAGCAAAATAAAAAATAATTATAAGGGAACAGGATATAAATAGAAGTGACAGTAGGAACAGAAGCAGTAGAATGAAGATAAAAAGAATCAAGGAGGAGGAGGAGATTGGAGGAGCGAAGTCCCTTCTGACTTGGCATCAAAGTCTTACGACCAGTCTCATCATTGTCCTGATTACATTTGCCCTTCGTAGACTATCACATGAGGACAAATAAACAAAACAGAATAAACAGAAAACCTCTAAGACATTTCCAGATTAAACGGTGACAATGAGTAAAATGTGAAGAAAATGTATTCATTCATTAAAAAGTAGTATGTATGATAAAAGTAGGGTACCCATGGAAGGCAGAATAATAAACGGAAGGGAAGAAAGATCCAGAGCCATTTTGGCTGTTCTTGCCATATGCACATAATTCTCCTACGTCACAAGACAGAGAATATTTACAAAATTAACTTTGGGGCAGAGCAAAACCCACAAGAGTTGCATACACAGAATTTGCCAACATAATTCTCTCTGCCTTGGTGAGGAAAGAAATGCCGGTGAGGGAGAAGATAGACTGGCTTCTGGGCCAGACAGCTGGTGTTTGTCAAGTGGAGTAAAACTGAAGTTCTGTTCTCACCCGTACACACCAAGGACAAAGCTAGGGGCAGAAGCTGAACTCTGTGGAAATAAAGGGATAAGATGACTATGCCTGAGGTCAAGGAAAACTTCCCTCTCTGCACACCAGGCTCAAGAAGTCTCCTTGGGGGTCAAAAAGGGAAGGGGCACCACCCCATAATAAGTGTGGACATACCCCCCAGGCTTCTGCAGTGGAATCCATCTTAGCAAAAATTTGTGCATGCATGTTGGGGAGTATCCTAGAACAGGTCAGATGTGAGTGAGGAAAGAAACTAGATAATCAGTCAAAGGTAAAAAAGACCCTTTTCCAGTGGTCATGTAAGGATGTGAGAGATGGACCATAAAGAAGGCTGAGTGCTGAAGAACCGATGCCTTCCAATTGTGGTGTTGGAGCAGACTCTTGACAGTCCCTGGGGTAGCAAGGAGATCCAACCAGTCAATATGAATATTCAATTGATGTTGAAGCTGAAGCTTTAATTACTTTGGCCACTTGATGTGAAGAGGCGACTTGCTGGGAAAGACCCTGATGCTGGGAAAGACTGAAGGCAAAAGGAGAAGGGACTGGCAGAGGATGAGGTGGTTGGACAGCATCAGCAGCTCAATGGGCATGAATCTGAGAAAATATTGGAAGATAGTGGAGGACAGCGGAGCCTGGCCTGCTACAGTCCACGAGGTCGCAAAGACTTGGACACGACTGAAAAACAACAGCCACAAAGATCCAGGAGAACTGTCCTACGTGAGGGCTTTAAGGCACCTCTGTCCCACGCCGCTCTCCCTTAGAACGCCTGCACCCTTTCTCTCTGGATGTGTATCTCTGCCTTACTTCTGTCTTAAAACCTGAACGGTTCTCTCTGTGCTCTCCCACTTGCTGTGTCTAACAACAGACTTTGGACCTATTTCCACAGTTTCTGCCTGCATGAAACAAGAGCCGGGGAACTTCCACTCCTGGGCGGTGGGAACTCTTTGGGGCCAGGCACTGCTGTCTCTCTGAGCTCATTCGCACCAGGCATGAGCATTACTCCCAGGGTCAGTTCACTTCTAAACCAGCCCTTGAGTTTCTTGAGGGGAAAGAAAGGATATCTATTGTGTTTGCTCTGTTTAGAGTCAGATCTGCATCCCTGCCTGTCTAGAGGCTGGGGGTTCAATATGAGGTAATTGTGATAAATATACCTCAGGCCTAGAAATCCGGTCTAGGTCTGTCTGATGGCATCTAGACGGACACGAGGCTCCCACTGTCCAGTCTAGGTCTGTCTGATGGTGTCTAGATGGACATGAGGTTCCCACTGTCCAGTCTAGGTCTGTCTGATGGTGTCTAGATGGACATGGGGCACCCACTGTCCAGTCTAGGTCTGTCTGATGGCGTCTAGATGGACACGAGGCTCCCACTGCCCACAGTCTAGGTCTGTCTGAGGGGGTCTAGATGGACATGAGGCTCCCACTGTCCAGTCTAGGTCTGTCTGAAGGCATCTAGATGGACACAAGGCTCCCACTGACCGAACACCACACCGTGTCTTGGGGCCAAGCTGGAGTCTATGAACTGATCTCATCACATAAGCAGAAGAAAGCCAGCAGGACTTTTTTCCACGTGCATCATGCTATCCTCATGAGAACTGAACAATTTCTATGCTTCGTTAAGAATAATTATTTGGACAAACGTTGTTTATCTTTGCAATAGGCAAAATAATGGAAGCAGAACTATTTCAATAAATCTTGTCTGATTTTTTTTCACTCCTTCCTTTCCCCTGTAGCACCCCCCAGTGAAAATATTACCTGTTTAGAATTAGATGTACATTGCAGAATCCTAGACAGAATATTTCACCAGATCATAACTGAAAATGTTTCACTACTAATGTAACTCATTGAAGACATGATACATGGCTTCCTACAACCTTTGTTAATGAATCTTCCCTAAATTGTTCCCAAAGCATAATAAATAATTACTCAGAGCTTGATTTATTTTTGCACATAACTGCAGTAATTTATGAGTAAATTCCACCATTCACTGTTTCCAAACTATTTAACTATATGTAAGCAAAAAAGTCCCTAGTAAGGAAGCTTTTTATGAAAATAAACACAAAGTATGACTAGATGGCTATTTTAAAGCACCTGAAATATTGAAGAACAGCATACTTATTTGTAGAAAAAACATACATATCTATACTTCATCAGAGTTTAACTGTCTCTTTCCAAATATATCTATCATTAAAACAGAAGCAAACTGCCCAAGCATAGACCCAATACTAGACTCTTACCCACCTGACTGCATGTCTTCAAACTTATAAGCTCAAGACAAGAAGACTACACTTCTTTTTATCATCAGATTTAATTCACAAAATACTACAATTTGCTATTTCTTAGAAACTTTAAAATTTTGATGGATAAAATAAAGTCCTGAATGAAATCTAAATAATAGTAAATTAGAAAAGTAAATAAACATGGTTGTAAACATCAATTGATGCAAAAATCAAATCTAGAAAAGAGTCATTTAATGCAGACAATAATCTTTTGTAGAAGGTAGGAAATGATTATGATTCCATTTTAAAGAGGGAGCTATTGAGAAATGCGGGGACATAGTAATTTACCTAAGATCACATCTTTGCTAAGTTGCGAGCTGAAATTCAGGTCTTTAAGACTCTGATTATGCTACCCGAAAAAAACCTTGCATTTTACATCACAAATAATAAACCATTTTAAGGAGGACCCAAGCAGCTAACAGCCTTCCTCCTCCTCCCTCTGTCTCTCTTTGATTTCTTTCAGGTGTTGACAGTTCTAGATACACTAAACGATCAGTATATGGGCCTGATGTTGTCAAGCTTTCTAACAGGAATTCCTGTCCTGGAATCCAGAGATCCCACTCCCTTTTTGAAATGACTGGCACCATTCTGTCTGCATTTTTCTGGGGAGAAGCAGCGCATTTTTTCAACACCGTGTTCTTAAAAGGGTGCGCGGTCCAACCTCCTCCCTGCCGTCTCAACGAGTCACTGTCTCAAACTCTTGACATTCATAGGCTGAGACTGAAATGCACAGCACTTTCTAAACTTTATCCAAAGTATTGATCCATTAGCGATGATCAAAGATTTGGCCACTCCTGTGTTACGCTACAAACACGCTTTGGCGCTGAGAGCTGACTTGCACTCAGTCGAATGCTTGCTCATAGAGTCTCCCTCTCTCTCTCTGCCCCCGCTGCCTCCCTCACTGACTCTCTGCTTCCACCTTCTCTCTCAATCTCTCCTCCAGTAAATGACACACTTTAGAAAATGCCCCACAGTTGGGAATTATAAAAGTGAATGAATTACTGCTCCTAGATGGCAATCTAATAAGGATTACAGCCTCATATCAAGGCAGGACTGAACACGACCATCATGAGATGGGGTTACTGTGTGGCACAGCAGCGTAGGGGGCAGTTTCCAGAGCGGGCATCACTTTCACGCTCACTCAGCATGGAAGTAAATGGCTTATTCTGGTCTTTGAAGCATCCTGATTCCACCAGGGCTGTCCACCCACCACCTTAGAGCACAGACTTCAGAACATTCTCCAGGTCAGCTTCTGTCTACAGTTAAGTACTGGTAGTCGATTGTATTTGTTAAAAATGTATACAGAAAATTGAGACTTTCTCAGTCAAAAACAATAGCAGGCTCCCCGTCCGAGACTGTTGACTTGACAATGGTATTTAGTTTTTTCTGTCTCCCAAAATCTCATTAGAATAATAGGGAAAAAATGATAAATTAAACATAAATCAATATTAGCCCTGAAAAGTAGAGGAACATTAACAGGACACAAATTTGAGGAATTTATGGAAGATTTAAAGTAGATAAGCTCAAACCTATGGTAAAACCCAAAAGAGCTAAGAAATGTACAATTGGCAAGGTTAAAAATAGGGTCAGTGCTTAAGATCTACAATTATGCTTGACTATTGAAAAAATATATAGACTTCAAAATACAAAAAGTACAAACCTCAAGAAAACACTTACTTAAATGTCTTTGAACTTAAAGTTTTAATAACTGCCTTAATTATTACACACAGCATATACAAAAGTTCTACTACCTTTGTTAAGAGTTTAGACAGTTTTCCTTGCAAGAATTTCCAAGTATGATGATCACTGAGAAACCAGAGCAAATGGTAGTAGGTTAGTTGCATGCGTGTGTGCCAAGTCAGTTCAGTCGTGCCCCACTCTTTGAGACCCTACGGACTGCAGCCCGCCAGGCTCCTCTGTCCGTGGGGCACTGCAGGCGAGAACGCTGGGGTGGGTTGCCATTTCCTTCTCCAGGGGCGCCTCTCTCATTCAGGGGTCAAACCCACATTTCTTGTGCCTCTTGCATTGGCAGGTGGATCCTTTACCACTTATCCACTTGCAAAGCCTGTTAAGTACAGCTTGCTAAATAAAGCGAGCAGTTCTTTAGGAAACACACAGTGGATGAAGAGGCTGGAGGATGAAGCTGGGTCAGGGCCCAGGAGCATTTGGACCCTAGGCTAGCAGAAGAGACCCCCTTCTGAGAACACAGGTGTTTCACAGCCGAATACGACGTCAGGCAGCTGGACTCAGGTTCCCAGCAGCACCCTAGTTAACCACAGGGATGGTCAAGGGCCCCAAGCTAAAGCCCTCCATCAGCAGCTTCGTCAGTCACCACTCATTTACATGTCTAAGCAAGCTGTCCAAAGCAAGGAACTCTTGCAGAAAACTATTGGCAGCAAAGACTAAAAGCAAGGAGTAACCCTGAGAAATGGGGCTGAATCAGGAGTGAGGAGAAATCTTGGAGAAAAATAAGTGTGTTATCTGTACCTTCAAAGGTTTGCAAGATGTTATTACAGCACGAGAAACAGACCTGTTCTTTAAAAGACAAATCCCAAACCAAATCCCAGTTTACGTTTCCTAGAAATTAAAAGCATGGCTGCTGAAATTTAAAACAGGCGGGGGGAGGGTAAATGGGAAGGGCAAAGAAAGAGAAGAAAACTCAACAGAAGTATAGAATTGCCATTGGCAACTGATTAAACCAGGGTTCTAGAAGTTTAAAGGCTTCCCTGGAGGCTCAGTTGGTAAAGAGACACCTGCAAGAGATGCAGCTTCCATCCCTGGGTCAGAAAGATCCCACTGAAAAGAAAACGGCACCCACTCCAGTACTCTTGCCTGGAGAACTCCCTGGACAGAGGAGCCTGGTGGGCTGCGGTCCAAGGGGCCACAAAGAGTCAGACATGACTGAGTGACTAACACATTCACTCTCAGAAGTTTAAAGCAAGAAAAGACACTCAAACACAGAATACAGAGTTATCAGCACATCCCCACACCCCTCACTCTCGAACAGTGCAATCTCCAAGGATATAAAAAGGACTTTTATATACGAGCTGCCAGTGAGAAGGCAGAAAGAGGCTACCTAGAAATAATAATATGAACCAAACTCATTTGTAACAAGAAATACTAATGAAACAAAACCAAAACTAAAGATAAATGACCTGTGATCACATACACTTGTGAGAATTGGACCATAAGGGAGGCAGAATGCCAAAGAATTAATGCCTTCAAACTGTGGTGCTGGAGAAGACTCCTGAGAGTCCCTTAGACTGCAAGGAGATCAAACCAGTCAATCTTGAGATCAATCCTGAATATTTCCTGGAAGGACTGATGCTGAAGCTAATGCTCCAGTATTTTGGTCATCTGATGGAAACAGACGACTCACTGGAAAAGTTCCTGATGCTGGGAAAGATTGAGGACAAAAGGAGAAGAGGGTGTCAGATGAGATGGCTGGATGGCACCACCGATGCAATGGACATGAACTTGGGCAAACTTTGGGAGATGGTGAGGGACAGGGAGGCCTGGCGTGCTGCAGTCCACTTAGTTGCAAAGAGTGGGACACCAGTGGGTGATTGAACAACAAAGAACATACATCCACTCTCCAAAATATTTAAAACAGAGAAATATATGTATATACACACACATGTGTATATACATACACACACATATATACATATATTCAGAAAATTACAATCCCTGGAACTTTTAAAAATTAATTAATTTTAATTGGAGGGTAATTACATTACAATAACATGACGGTTTTCATTGTACATCCACATGAATGGGCCACAGGTATACATTTGCCCTCCCCATCCTGAAACCCCTCCCACCTCCTTCCCTACCCCATCCCTCTGGGTTGTCCCAGAGCACTGGTTTTGGACGCCCTGCTTCAAGCATCTAACTGACACAGGTCAACTATTTTACATGTGGTAATGTACATGTTTCAGTGCTATTTTCTCAAATCACCCCACCCTCGCCCTGTCCCACTGAGTCCAAAATTCTGTTAAGTCTGTGTCTCCTTTGCTGTCCTGAATGTAGGATCTTGGACCATCTTTCTAAATTCTAAATATATATGTGTTAATATACAGTATTTGTCTTTCTCTTTCTGACTTACTTCACTCTGTATAAGAGGCTACAGGTTCATCCACCTGATTAGAACTGACTCAAATGTGTTCCTATTTACAGCTAAGTAATATTCGATTCTGAATACGTACCACAACTTCCTTATCCATTCATCTGCTGATAGGCATCCAGGTGGCTTCCATGTCTTAGCTATCGCAAACAGCTCTGCAATGAACACTGGGGTACATGTGTCTCCTTCAATTCTGGTTTTCTCAGGGTATATGCCCAGCATTGGGATTGCTGGGTCATATGGCAGTTCTACTCCCAGTTTGTTAAGGCATCTCCACACTGTTCTCCAGAATGGCTTACCAGTTTGCATAAGAAATATGGCATGTGTACGCAAATGGAGAAATGAAGACAGATGTACAAGAAATAATGAGGAGCAGACAGAACTGCTGAGAATAGTGATTAACAATGTATCTGTTAATAATGGGATTTCTATGTAAATATTCACAAAACAAATACAGAATGCAATAAAAATAGAAATTAATAAACGGTTGACAAAAGTAACTCTTTGTAAACAAACTTTACACAAACAAAAAAGTAAACACTACGAAATAATCTGAAAAGTGTTTACAGTTTAAAGTGGTTCTTACAGATGTTCGGGGACGGAATTAGTGGCAGAAGAAGAGAGAACGCTCGTTTTATATATGTCTGCATTGCTTGAATTATTTATAATAATCATATAGCATTCTTTTTTGGAAACATTAAACATAGCTGTGGGCGTAGGGTGGGTCTACGAAATTTATCTAAGAAAATAATTAATAGAGAAAGATGCTAAAGAATCGCTTACTTGCTATCTACAGGGTTTAATTTAAAGCAAATAGGTTTAGTGTCAAGCATTACACAAAATGCCAGGGGATCCATTTTATGGGAACGCTTCTTCGATTTATTATATCATGAATTAGCATATAAGAACTGATGATAACTGAACAGATTACAAGCATACACACCACACTGTAATTTCCCTGTTCCAAAGGGAAGAAAGACACGAACTCTTTCATATCACTGACACCTAAGGCAACGTGACAGAAAATACCCAGGCTTGTCACAACTTGGGCCTGATAATCTCTGTCTCTCCCTCTGGAGCAATCACGCAGAAACCCTTGCCTCCAGCCTCCTGCGGCAGCCACACGGCTCCCTGGAATTCATTTCCAGCCCTCAGCTTCATTGGTGTGTTTTGCGGTGACTCGGCACCTTCCCTGCCCGCCCACCCAGTCAGGGCCCTCTGCAGGAGCCCCTCTCCACCCAGGGCTGATCACAAACGTCAGGACTTCCCGTCCGTTCCTGCCCTCAAGTGCTTCATGCAGACACCATCCGCTCCTCCTGGCTCTTGGGCTTTTTCTTGTTTTCACCATCCTCGTGTATTCTTTCGGCCTTACCACCAACAACTGATCACCATCTCCTGGCTTCCCTAAGATTGCCTCTCGAATTCAGTCTTGTGCTCTTTTAACTTCACTTATTTTTAACCGGAGGATACTGCTTTGCAACACTGCTTTGGTGTGGCCATACATCAACGAGAATCAGCTGCAGGTACACTTATGGCCCCTCCCTCTGAGCCCCCCTTCCCACGCCAGCCGCTGTGGAGAACAGTATGACCACTCCCTTAAGAACTAGGAAGAAAGGGCACCACACGACCCAGCGACCCCGACACTGCACATAGACCTTGAGGAGACCACCACTGAAAAAGACAGCCGTCCCCGATGCTCACTGCCGCACTGCTCACAACTGCTAGGACAGAGAAGCAGCCTAGACGCCCACGGATGGATGAATGGAGAAAGAAGCTTGTGCTTTTGACATTTGCACCCCTATACCAGCGTTCTAGGAAACACCATCTCTGGCTGGCACCTTGACTGATGTGCCCACATACCTGTCAAAAAAAGATCTTTTCTACTGACATGGGAAACAATGGCCAAACTATAGGAGTCTAGGCTTGCCATCCTTTGGGGAACAAATAAAAGGAATAAGGGAGATTTTCTCATATTGTTAGGAGTATAAATGAATCAACATACATTTGGAAACAAATTTACTTATATTCTCATCACCCGCTACTTCTTATTATGAAATCTCATAGATTTGCCACCTATTCCATAAAATAGCTCTTTGATCTCTTTTAGAAAAGTGTTTCTTAACTGAGAACAGAGAGCATGATGATGTCTAGAAATATTTGGGGTTGTCATACCCGGGAGATGCCACTGTCTCTAAACATTCTACAATGCAGAAGACACCCCCACAACAAGGAATTATCCAATAGAGAATGTCAACAGTGATGAGATTACGGAATCTGACCTAGACATTATACTTGACTGCTAGTTCCATGATGGTAGGAAAACGCTGTTTCTTGAACACCAGGCTAAGCAGATCTTTCTAGCTCTTCTCTCCTAACTGACACTGCACTGCCGACTGGAGCTTAGGCAGGGCCATCAGGATTTCTTTCATCAATGGAAGACAAGGGTGACTGAGAATTTTCAGGGGTGAGAACATATAAGAACTGGCCTATGATTTTTTTCATCTTCTCATTTTCCCTTCCACAAAGATCGAAAGCTTGTACTCCAGAAGCTGTAGAGGCCGCTTATGCCCACATCAGGCTAAGAACATATGACTTTGCAATGGGCTTTGCATCAATTCAAAATAACCTTTTGTGTTAAAAAGCTGGAGATTTTAATGTTTCTCCAGGATAACTTGGGTTTCCTTGGTGGCCCAGTGGTAAAGAATCCACCTGCCAATGCAAGATCCCAAGTTTGATCCCTGGGTTGGGAAGATCCTCTGGAGGAAGAAATGGTAAACCTGCTCCAGCGCTCTTGCCTGGGAAATCTCATGGACAGGGGAGCCTGGTGGGCACTGGGTCTCAAAAGACTCGGACACCACTGAGCAGCTAAAGAACAACAGGTTAACCAAACCCATTCTTCTGACATTCATCCTTCCTTACTCAACTCCTAACCTGCCTTCATAGCTGGAAAAGGGTAGGCATTTAATACATATTTACTGAATACATAAATTTATATATATATATATATATGCACACATGTATACACATACATAATAAAACTGTAACATAGTTCAAATGACAGTTGGAACAATAAATTTCTGATTTTTAACATGCAAAAGCCACTGAAATTTTTAAATGTTACTAGAAAATATTTCAAAGACTTACTAATGCAAAGATGAATATAAAATATCCAATAACACTGACACACAGATTTAACACAGGTCAACATTTTGTTGTATATTTTACCTGTATTAATGTCTTAAAAATAAAATTACAGATAAATTTAACTTAGAATGAAAGAAATCTTCATTAAAGGTAATTCAATCAGTCAGTCAGTTCAGGTTCTCAGTCGTGTCCAACTCTTTGTGACCCCATGGACTGCATGACGCACGCCAGGCCTCCCTTTCCATCACCAACTCCCGGAGCCTACTAAAACTCATGTCCATTGAGTCAGTGATGCCATCCAACCATCTCATCCTCTGTCGTCCCCTTCTCCTCCTGCCCCCAATCCTTCCCTGCTTCAGGGTCTTTTCCAATGAGTCAGCTCTTCGCATCAGGTGGCCAAAGGATTGGAGTTTCAGTTTCAGCATCAGTCCTTCCAATGAACACTCAGGACTGATCTCCTTTAGGATGGACTGGTTGGATCTCCTTGCAGTCCAAGGGACTCTCAAGAGTCTTCTCCAAAAACACAGTTCAAAAGCATCAATTCTTCGGCGCTCAGCTTTCTTCACCATCCAACTCTCACATCCATATATGACTACTGGAAAAACCATAGCTTCGACTAGATGGACTTGTGTTGAGAAAGTTATGTCTCTGCTTTTTAATATGCTGTCTATGTTGCTCAGAGCTTTACTTCCAAGGGGCAAGCGTCTTTTGATTTCATGGCTGCAGTCACCATCTGCAGTGATTTTGGAGCCCAAAAATGTCCCCGTTGTTTCCCCATCTATCTGCCATGAAGTGATGGCACCAGATGCCACATTCTTCATTTTTTCAATGTTGAGTTTTAAGCCAGCTTTTTCACTCTCCCCTTTCACTTTCATCAAGAGGCTCTTCTTTGCTTTCTGTCATATGCGTGGGGTCATCAGTGTATCTGAGGTTATTGATACTTCTCCTGGCAATGTTGATTCCAGCTTGTGCTTCATCCAGCCCAGGATTTTGCATGATGTACTCTGCACATAAGTTAAATAAGCAGGGTCACAATATACAGCCTTGACGTACTCCTTTCCTGATTTGGAACCAGTCTGTTGTTCCATGTCCAGTTCTAACTGTTGCTTCTTGGCCTGCATACAGGTTTCTCAGGAGGCAGGTCAGGTGGTCTGGTATTCCCATCTCTTTCAGAATTTTCTACAGTTTGTTGTGATCCACACAGTCAAAGGCTTTGACATAGTCAACAAAGCAGAAGTAGAAGTTTATCTGGAGCTCTCTTCCTTTTTTAGGGTGACACTTTTGTTAAAGTCCATTTTGTCTTCTGTTAGTAAAATATGTCTGTTCTTCCTGTTAGTAGATCTCTTTCCAGCTCTGTTTCAATTTTTCTCTCATTTTCACTATATCCTTTGTAAAGAACTCAAATTTGTACTATTTCTGTTTCCAATTTTGTCAATAACTTCTGTACTATACCTGGAAACCTAGTATGTTAATATTTAGTTTGATTGATTTAGGTTTATTTTTACCATTTGAAGTTAATCATTGCTTTTTTCCCTTTTATCCATTTCTGATAATCTGTTAGATGTATATATTTTAATTTATTCACCTTTTCCTTCTATACTCACTTGTAGTTAATTAATTTACTCTTTTCAATGCCTTTAGCAGTTACATTTAAACGTTAAGCTGCACAGTTGGTGACAAAGTCTAAAGTCATAACATCTCCCCACCCATTTTCATCTTATGGCTTTCTGATAATTTAGCATGCCTTACTCTACCAAAATTATAATGATTTTATTGTTTAACCATCTATATTTGGATTTATTAATACATTCACCTATATGTTTGAGCTGAATTTCTCTTTGCATCTAACTTGTTTGTTACAGATTCAATTTCTTTCTGAACTACAGCTTTGGTATTTCTTTCAGTAGAGGTCTATGAATGGAAAATAAGATTTTATCCTGTCTTCATTTCAAATTTCCTATTAAATGCTATTAAGCTAGGTATAGAATTTTATGATATATATTTTCCTTTAGTATTTTGAAGATATTTCAGTAACTTCTGCTTGATACAAATTCAACTAATCAAACTAATTTTTTTGGACGCAAAAGCATCTTTTTCTGCTGGCTTCTTTTTAAATGATCTCTTCATTTTCTTTTTAAGATATTTTGCACTATCACTCTATGCATAATTATGCATAAGTAAGGAGATATGTATATGATCTATGCAACAACAGAGACACAGCACAGCCAAAAATAAACAAATAAATGATTGTTTAAATGATGAAATCTGCCTATTAATGTACCTATTGAGTTTTAACTATCTTTACCACATTTGCATTTGTAATTATATCTGATTAGTCTCTAAGTGATTTCCACATTCTCTTCTGCGACGTTTGCTAGTTCTTCTGTATCCCTCAAACAACTTTAGAGATCAGTCTTCAGTTTCTTTGAGAAGATCCCCTTCATCCAGTTTCAAGTGTGAGTCCTCCTCTCCCCTGTGCTTGCTGTCTCTCCCTCCTTGTGGTCTATTCACAAGTGTCCGTCACGTCTTACCCATGGTCTGGATGGCATTAGAATCTCATGTGCCCTGGGTTGTGGGCGTGTCCCTACAAAGATATTTGATCTTTACTTTTACAGAGTGGTCCGTTGTTTCACAGAATTTGGTGGTGTTTAAAATGCTCATTTTTGAAGCTGCATGCACAATGTACAAGCTGTGAACATTTGGACTCTTCACCTCCTGCGCCCAGGTCTGAAGTGTACTTTCCACAGCCCTCTCTCTGTCTACGCACGCACTTACAGGCCTGACGGACAGAGTAACTCCTTGCCACCTCCAGGTTCCCAGGCAGAGGCGTTTCAATCCTCTTTTCCTGAGCAGATACACCTGTAGGGTCCTGGCTTCATTAGGAACCTCTATTCCAGTCTCCCATCTCCTACCCACAGGTGGGTGATAAGCCGAGGTCCTATGACCAGGACCTGTATCTGATCTGAAATTCTCCAGAGCAAGGTGTTTGCAACTTGTTTTTGGAATAAGAATTTAATTAAGCTAAAATATGTATTCTTTTAAAATTACTGCTACATTTTCATATGTTTTTATCACTAAGGACAGGGATGGGAACGTTCGTGTTGATTTATTCAGATAAGTTCAGGAAAAGGCATTAACTATGCCATAGATGACTTGAATGTCGGACCCCCCTCATTTATCAATGGCTAAATTTCTAGCATTTACAAATTCAACAGAGGTACTAAATGAAGTTGTGTTTTATGAATCACAATTATGTACATGAGAAATGTGGGCAGGGTTATCTAAAGCATGATTATCCAACCTAATTCTATAGGAAATCCTTTATGTCTTAAATTCTATAGAATAAAAAAAAAATTTTAGGTCTCTGTGACCAATATGTTTATACAGGAGCCCATGAATCCCACTCCCCACACCCCCACTAGTGCCACTTAACTATTGGGTTGGCCAAAAACTTCATTCAGGTTTCCATACAATGGCATGGAAAAACCCAAAGAAATTTTTTGGCAAACCCAATATTTTGGCACCTAAGGTTATGCTTTCATATAGTCCCTCCATTCAAGACTAACTCCATGAGCCTAAAGTCCTATATGCAATCTGTGGAAACCAGTGAAAATGAAAATGGGAGGCCCTTTTTACAGTCATTAAGAATTTCAAGATACAAAGCAGAGCATCAGGCTGCCTTCTCTGTTGACTACTTTTGAATTTCGTAAACCAAATTCACTCTTTTATTCAATGTGTTTTTATGAATTTTCCATGTCTCAAGTGCTAAGATAAAAAATGAACAAAAAATAATATTTGCAATTAAATGACTGCATAAGTATTTTATAAAAGTTTTACTAATTAAGTTAAAATTAGCAACTCTGTTGATTTTAAAATGAAATGTATAAAATTACAAAAAAGCAATACAAGTGATATTCAATTCATATTCTGCTCTAAGAATCTAAGGAGAGATAAGAAAGCATTCTTAAAAGAACAATGCCAAGATATAGGGGAAAACAATAGAATGGGAAAGATTAGAGATCTTTTCAAGAAAATTAGAGATACGAAGGGAACATTTCATGCAAAGATGGATACAATAATGGACAGAAATGTTACAGAACGAACAGAAGCAAAAGATATTAAGAAGAGGTGGCAAGAACGCACAGAAGAACTGTACAATAAAGACCTTCATGACCCAGATAATCACGATGGTGTGATCACTCACCTACAGCCAGACATCCTGGAACGCAAAGTCAAGTGGGCCTTAGGAAGCGTCATTATGAACACAGCTAGTGGACGTGATGGAATTCCAATTGAGTTATTTCAAATCCTAAAAGATGATGCTGTGAAAGCGCTGCACTCAATATGCCAGTAAATTTGGAAAACTCAGCAGTGGCCACAGGATTGGAAAAGGTCAGGTTCCATTACAGCACTACAGAAGGGCAATACCAAAGAATGCTCACACTATTGCACAACTGCAGTCATTTCACATACTGGCAAGGTCAAGCACAAAATCCCCCAAGCCAGGCTTCAACAGTATATGAACTGAGAACTTACAGATGTATAAGCTGAATTTAGAAAAGGCAGAGGAACCAGAGATCAAATTGACAACATCTGTTGGATCATCAAAAAAGCAAGAGAGTTCCAGAAAAACATCTGCTTCATAGACTACGCTAAAGCCTTTGACTGTGTGGATCACAACAAACTGTGGAAAATTCTTAAAGAGATGGGAATACCAGACCACGTGACCTGCTTCCTGAGAAACCTGTATGCAGATCAGGAAACAACAGTTAGAACTGGACATGGAACAACAGACTGGTTCCAAATAGGAAAAGGAGAACGTCAAGGCTGTATATTGTCACCCTGCTTATTTAACTTATATGCAGAGTACATCATGAGAAATGCTGGGCTGGAAGAAGCACAAGCTGGAATCAAGATTGCCTGGAGAAATATCAATAACCTCAGATATGCAGATGACACCACCCTTAGGGCAGAAAGTGAAGAGGAACTAAAAAGCCTCTTGATGAAAGTGAAAGAGGAAAGTGAAGATGTATAGAACAATCTTTTGGACTCTATGGGAGAGGGCAAAGGTGGGATGATATGGGAGAATGGCATTGAAACATGTGAATTATCATATGTGAAATCAATCACCAGCCCAGGTTTGACGCTTGATACAGGGTGCTCAGGGCTGGTGCACTGGGATGACCCAGAGAGATGGAATAGGGAGGGAAGTGGGAGGGGGGTTCTGGAAAGGGAGCACATGTATACCCATGGCAGATTCTTGTCAATGTATGGCAAAACCAACACAATAATGTAAAGAAAATAAATTAAAAAAAAAAAAAACGATCACTTCATGGCAAATAGATGGGGAAACAATGAAAGACTTTATTTTCTTGGGCTCCAAAATCACTGAAGATTGTGACTGCAGCCATGAAATTAAAAAGATGCTTGCTCTTTGGAAAAATAAAAGCTATGACAAACCTAGACAGCATATTAAAAAGCAGAGACATCACTTTGGAAACAAAGGCCTATATAGTCAAAGCTATGGTTTTTCAAGTAATCATGTATGGATATGAGAGTTGGACCTTAAAGAAGCTGAGTGTTGAAGAATTGATGTTTTTGAACTGTGCTGTTGGAGAAGACTCTCGAGAGTCACTTGGACTGCAAGGAAATCCAACCAGCCCATCCTAATGGAAATCAGCTCTGAATATTCATTGGAAGGACTGATGTTGAAGCTGAAACTTCAATACTTTGGCCACCTGATGCGAAGAACTGACTCACTGGAAAAGACTCTGATGCTGGGAAAGATTGAAGGCAGGAGGAGAAGGGGATGACAGAGGATGAGATGGTTGGATGGCATCACCGACTCAATGGACCTGAGTTTTTGTAAACTCCAGGAGTTGGTGATGAATAGGGAGGCCTGGCATGCTGCAGTCCATGGGGTCACAAATAGTTGGACACAACTGAGTGACTAAACAACGACTAAGAATCTCCATTCATGGCAGCTTAGGAGAGTCTAGATTTTATGTAACTATTCCATGATTTGTCACACAGTATAAGATAAGGAATTCTTAAAGTGGTGTGGCATTACAGAGCTATGACTGGGAGTTAAGAATACCACAAAAGGACAGGCATCAAGGTCTCCCCTGAAAACGGACCCGGCCGGAGGGGCAGTGCCTGATACATGGGTTTCAGGGATGATGGTGGGAGTGGAGTTCTTTTTCTTTTTTTCAGTTGAACTGCATGGGGAACTCAAAATGGAGATAGTTTCTGTGTTTCATCAGCAAGAACAGCTGGAACCTAAATATAGATAAGGCTCTAAGCACAGCAGTGAGAGTGATTAAGACTCTCAACATGCCAGCAACCAGACTCATGCTAAATACAGATGCTCCAAATCCCAGAGCTTGGGGAGAGGCAGGGCCAGCAACTGAAATGTCAGGGGCCCACAGCACTGACAGGCTCCCAGGTCTTCTAGGGATGGAAGCAAAACACAAGTGACTTCAAAATAGAATAGTACTCCCAGATTCCACTGTCTTGAGTTCTGAGTCAAGCCGACTTGTGCTTTGACTCCTGGCTCCACCACTAACCAGATCTGTGACTTTAAACAGGTTGCTTTAACTCTCTCCACTTCAGCTTTCTCTCATGTACTCTGTGGGGGGATCCAGTGAGTTAGGTTCTCAGTTCGAGGCGAGGTCCATAATCAAGTACTCCATGTGATATGAGTTGATGCCGGTTCTTTCAGGAATCCCCAACCAGAGGGGATCAGAGGACTGTCTCAAAAGGAAAATGGCTTATGAATGAGTACCGTGATCCCTTTCAAGCATCTCCTCTAACTAAACGTTTCCCACAGTCATATGCAAACTAAAATGGCATCCCCTGCAATTATCAATATTGTGTCCTCCCTGAAATTGTTGTTTAACCCTAGTAGATCCCTGGGTTGGGAACATCTCCTGGGGGAGGACATGGCAACCCACTCCAGTATTCTTGCCCGGAGAATCCCAAGGACGGAGGAGCCTGGTGGGCCATGGTCTCAGAGAATCTGACAGGACTGAAGCAACTTAGCATGCATGCATGCACGCTCCAGAGTGAGGACCGGACCTGGGACATTCAAAGGAAGCCTCAGCTGGCCCTTTAGCTTCCCTGGGGCTCAGAGGTCAAAGACCCTGCCTGCAGCACAGGAGATCCCGGTCTGATCCCTGGGTAGGGAAGATCCACTGGAGAAGAAAACGGCAGCGCACGCCAGTGTTCTCACCTGGGAGAGCCCATGGCAGGGGAGCCTGGCGGACAGGACTGAGCGACTCCACTTTCACTTTCTTTCAGCTGGCTGTAAGGCACAGACATGTCTGGGAACTCCGCTCCAACTTGCTCTATGAACAAATGAGTGAACGTGTATGGAGTCTCACTTGGCCTCAATTTCTCTATGATGTGGTGGGGCAGAGACAGGTCTCGAGCAAGGACTCTGTGCTTGGTCAGCAGCACCAGAGCGCAAGGCAGAGCTGAGTGGGGGTGAGGTTTGCACTGGCTGGTTCTGCAGTTAGGGCGGCTTCATTCCTCTGCACTTCAGTCTTCTCCTCCGTAAATCAGGTGTGTGCAACTACAGTACTCAGAGCGTTATTATTAGTACAGTATCTATATAGGATGACCCACATGAAGTATATAAATGCAAAGATGAGCACACGGTTAATCTTCTAAAGGATGGCAGCTATTACTATTATCACCTCTATTTTTAACTCACAAGCATCTCACACTTTGATTACTGAATTTAGCACTCCCATTTCTGTAGTGATTCATTAACTTCAATACGACAGCCCCTCCCCAAGTTCTGATTTTCTTAACTTTTGGGTTACAGCATGGAACACCAGAGAAAACTAATATTATCAAGAAATTGCACATCACTCTACGATACCAACTCAGCTCTTAGTAACTACAACCGCCTCCAAAAAAGTCAATAAAGAAAGGAAATGACACATCAGAAGTTCTTAAGATCAGCAAATAAACAGCATGTGCCCTAAGATAGCATACGTTGGACCTCTTAAAAAATGTACAGTGCTAGAAGGAAAACAGTAAGTCTTAAGCAGACTCAGCATAACGTAGTAGATTATTTTTAAGAATGAAAAAGGAATCAGAAACTAACTGGAAAATAAAAATAGCAACAAAAACATTTAAAATTTTATTCCTGCTATTTTATTCAGAAGTAGCATCTGTTCTCTCAAATAACACAGGCCAAGTGGTTACCAGGAAAAGAAAGGGAATTATTTTTAAGGCTCGGAAGGCCACCGCGGCTGGCTTGTGTGCTTGCTTCACATGGACGGCAAGATGGATCAGTCCCCGAGGATCAGGGAAGAGGCAGAGAGCTGAAGATGAAGATGGGGAACCTGGAGGACAGGAAGGAAGATAAAACGGAAGCACACAGTCCACCGTGCCTCAAGCATGCAGGTGTCGCAGCCGACTCTGTAAGGGCGTCTCCCCGCACCGAGGCCCTTCTTGTTTTTCTCGTCCCTACCCATGCTTTGTCCAGGACTTGCTATCATGAAACCTTCACTTCACGTGGTTGAACTGGAACATCGCCAGCAGAGGAGCAGCAGCAGGAGACCGTGGGGACAGAAGGAAGCGAGAAGAGGAGGAGCCGGTGTGGCAGCTGAGCCCAGTCAGGAGCCACCTGGACTCACTCCCTCTCAGGGCCTCCAAGCGCCCAGCTGCCTGACACACCATATGCTCTCAACTCAGAAACCAGGACAGGAGGAAATGGCCTCACAATGCTACTATCACGCACTTGTCACTTTTATATTAACATCTGAAAACCCAGCGGCAAAGGGCACTAAAAAGGATCACACTGAGAAAAGACATCTGACTTATCCTTGCAAATTAAAGTTTTGCATCAAAACACATTTTCACTGAGAATAAAATGGAGTGATTTTGACAATGTTCCTTCTCTTTGTGTGTTTAGATAAATTACAAAGCTGATTCAGGCCAAAGGCAAATGAAGAGAAGCTGACTGAAACAAACAAAAAGACATTCTAACACTGGTTTGAAAGTTAAGAAATGCATCTTATAGATTTGGTGGATTTCATTAGTGCTAAATCGGTACAGTGGTGTCCAACTCTTTGCAACTCCTGGACTGTAGGCCACCAGGCTCCTCTGTCCTTGGGATTCTCCAGACAAGAATATCGGAGTGGGTTGCCACGCCCTCCTCTAGGGGATCTTCCTGACCCAGGGACTGAATCTGCATCTCTTGTGTTGGCGAGGAGTTCTTTACCGCTAGCACCACCCGGAAAGCCCAAATTTCAGTAGAAATTACTTGATTCCATCATGGATACCAATATTCTGCAAGTCAAGCCATATGAATCCCACAGTGCTAAAAGGAACAATTCAACAAAGATTGTCTAAGAACTTGGAAGAGCATCATGCAGCTGAGTACCACATTCTTGAGAATTGATTTAAAAGATGATTTTCCTAGTTCTAGATGCTTAGATTTTTAACAAAGATCTACCAAATTAACCAGTACAGTAAAATCAGGGGTGAAGGTAAGTGGTAAATTACTAAAATGGTCAGAATAGAAGATATCGAGATAAATAATATCAGTGTTTACCAAATGCTGTATACTACAAATTGACTTAACTGCTTTAGAAGCATTCATTTGAATCTTCATAATATCCCCTAAGAAGTGGAGATCCTATTCAGTTCAGTTGCTCAGTCCTGTCCGACTCTTTGCAACCCCATGGACTGCAGCAACCAGGCCTCCCCGTCCATCACCAACTCTCAGAGTTTGCTTAAACTCACGTCCATCGAGAGGGTGATGCCATCCAACCATGTCATCCTCTGTCATCCTCTTCTCCTCCTGCCTTCAATCTTTCCCAGCATTAGGGTCTTTGCAAATGAGTCAGTTCTTCGCATCAGGTGGTCCAAGTATTGGAGTTTCAGCTTCAGCATCAGTCCTTCCAGTGAATATTCAGGATTGATTTCCTTTACGATTGTCTGGTTTGATCTCCTTGCAGTCCAAGGGACTCTCAGGAGTCCAGCACCACAGTTTGAAGGCATCAGTTCTTTGTCATTCTGCCTTCTTTACTGTCCAGCTCTCACATCCATACGTGACCACTGGGAAGACCACAGCCTTGACTACACGGACCTCTGTCGGCAGAGTAACGTGTCTGCTCTTCAACACCCTGTCTGGGTTTGCCGTAGCTTTCCTGCCGAGAAGCAATCACCTTCTGATTTCATGGCCACCGTCACCGTCTGCAGTGATTCTGAGCCCGAGAAGAGGAGCTCTGTCACCGCTTCCACCTCTTCCCCTTCTATTTGCCATGAAGTGATGGGGCCGATGCCGTGATCTTAGTTTCTTAAATATTCAGTTTTAAGCTGGCTCTTTCACTCTCCTCCTTCACCCTCATCAAGAGGCTCTTTAGTTCCTCTTTGCTTTCTGCCATTAGAGTGGTATCACCCGCACATCTGAGGTTGTTGATGTTTCTCCCGCCTATCTTGATTCCAGCTTGTCATTCATCCAGCCCAGCGTTTCTCATGATGTGCTCAGCATATAGGTTAAACAGACAGGGTGACAGCAGAGAGCCTGTCGTATTCCTTTCTCGATCTTGAACCAATCTATTGTTCCATACAGGGTTCTATCTGTTGCTTCTTGACTTGCATACAGGTTTTTCAGGAGACAGGTAAGATGGTCTGGTATTTCCATCTCTTTACAAGCTTTCCACAGTTTGTCATGATCCACGTAGTCAAAGGCTTTAGTGTAGTTGATGAAACAGAGATAAATGTATTTCTGAAATTCCCTAGCTTTCTCTATGATCCAGCAAATGTTGACAATTTGCTCTCTAGTTCCTCTTTCTTTTCTAAGCCCAGCTTGGACATCTGGAAGCTTTTGGTTTGCATAATGTTGAACCCCAGCACATAAGCATGACCTCACTAGCGTGGGACATGAATGCAATTCTCTAATGGCTAGTGCATTCTTTAGTGCCACCCTTCTTGGGAACCGGGATGAGGACTGACCTTTTCCAGTCCTCTGGCCACTGCTGGCTCTTCCACATTTGCTGCCATGAAGAATGAAAAACCATGATGGCATCATCCCTTAGGGATCTGAATAGTTCTGCTGGCATTTCATTGCATTTATATGGAAAAGGAAATGGCAGTCTGCTCCAGTACTCTTGCCTGGAGAGTCCCATGGAGGGAGGAGCCTGGTAGGCTACAGTCCTTGGGGTCGCAAAGAGTCGGACACGACTGAGCGCCTTCACTTTCACTTTCACTTCACTAGCTTTATTAATAGCACTTAAGCTTTATTAATAAGCTTTATTAATAGCACTGCCTCTTAAGGGCCTCTTGACTTCGCACTCCAGAATGTCTGGTTCTGGGTGACTAACCACTCACTTTTTATATTAAGATAAAAAGCTGCAGAACAGATGATAACAGCTGTCTTATTGGAGAGTCACAGGAACATCATGACCTGTCCTATGTGGATAGCTGCAAGAACAAGGCTTCCCACACCAGAAGTCTGCAACAACTCACCCGCCCTCCCTCATCTTGCCTGTAAAAGTGCTTTGCTGAAGCCCTTTGAGGAGCTCAGAGTTTGGGGGTGTGAGCCACCAGACTCCTTGCTAGGCCCTGCAATAAACTTTTCTCTGCCCCAAACACCAGCATCTAGGCTGGCTCGGGGTCTCCATGTGTCAGACACACAGAGGCTCAGAGCACTGACTTTCTCAGGGCCCCGTGGCTTAGGGAAGAAAGGAGCGATGTTTGAGCTACACAGCCCAGTTCTAAAGTGCTTGCTCTCAGCCCCCACATCAAGTGATGAGGCCTGAGGTGAAACCCAGAAAATTCAGTTCTTATCCAATCACTGCAATCGCATATGGTGAGGTCCCAGAGAGGAAGAGAAACAGTGTGAGGTGCTGAGGACAGGGTGAAGCAGTGAAGCCCTGGGAGGAACGGGGATGGACTATTTAAGACTTCACATTTCCCAGAAGTCATAAGCAGCGGAGATGTTATCTGTCAAAGTCCAGAGTGTCACTCCCCTGGGAGAAACGCATCCTGACAGTCAAAGGAAAACGGAAATCACTCCATGACCAGCATCATGGAAAGCAAAGTGATTATACCCAGGAATAACAGTCCTGAATAATTTGTGATCAAGCAGAAATTAAAAACAAAAATTAAGAATATATATAAAAAAATTCCCCTAAAAACTTATTTGAGCAGTTTGTATTAGGTTACATCAGGTTACCTTTAATTTGTACTTTGATAGCAAGAACCCATGATAAAAAATGCTCTAGCTTTAAACTAGAGTAATAATCGGGATGTAGGACAGTTGATCATCCTGGTTCACCCAGAACTTTCGTAATTCTAACCCAGAATGCCACATCCTAGGAAACGCTTGAGTCCAAGCAAACTGAAATGATTTTCCTAGGGCAGGTAGTCCCAGTTTTAAAACTGGAAGTCCTGCTCCCAGAGAACATAACAGGCCTGGGCAAACCAGGTGGTTGGTCATTTTATCAGGACAATACATTAAATTTCTATCATAATTATCATGAACTGAATCTCAAAAAAGGGAATTTACGTGGTTAAAATTTATTGACAGAAAGATATTTAAAATAAGGAAGAAAGAAGTCAGTTTGAATACAGTATACTATAAAAACACTGAATATATGTCATGAATTTAACACACTGTGCAACAAAAATAAATACATGTTGGGGCTATCAAACAATCTTGTGAGCAGCATCACAGAATGCTAATTCACATCAGCTATCTTACTGGCATGTTATTTTCAGTAATACTGTAATTATCATAAATGTTTTCATTCAAAAATAAATCAATATATATTTTTAAAAGTAGCATTAAATGTGGAAAAAGTGATAATCAGGGCAATAAAATTTTGCACACTTTAAAGCTTGCTTTGATTTTCTTGGCAAAGAAAATTATATGATAATAGAATGAAAATATCTAGAATAAGTACAAAGACGTGTTGAATTTATCCTTTGGAATGAGAATATTTCAAGATTTAGATGTCAAATACTTATAAACAGATGTTTCATAGGAAAGACTTTTAAATGGTACCACTTAATCATGTCACATCGCTTTTCGGTTACCCAAAAGATTCGCACATAAAGTCAACACTGCAGATTTACAGATTTATGACTCTGCTGCCTGTGCAACAAGAACCACCAAACACTGAGGAACATAATGCGAGCCGCATCTGGGTCTCAGTGAACCGCAGAGCGAACGGAAAGTGTTCTGGATGAAGTGTGTTGAATTACTTATGTCATTTAGCCTGATCTCCATCAAAAAGCTATCAGGTCCAAAACAACTAGTAGAGTAAGAAGAAGCACTGGAAGAACAGACAGAAAGTCCCAGCCCTCTCTTTTCGGGCCAGCCAAGGCCAGCTAAACCCGTGAGACACAGAACCGCTAGCTTTGTTCCCAGCGCTCATCTAGCAAAATCTCTCTACATCATTTTTAAAAAGGTATTTGGATTGTTAAGCAAAAATGCTGCAGTGAGCCAAGCATAATGCCCTTTCAATTAAAGAGAAAAACTGATTACTTGTCATTTAAACACAGAGCATGACCAAACATGCACAAAAAAGTGGTTTCTTAAAAACAGCATTCTTAAAACGAGTTTTAAAAAGTGTTTTCCTTGTTTTGAAATACTGCCGGCTAAGCCACGAGTATTTGCTGAAGTCACTGTTTTTGACAAGCTGCGCTAAAAGGGAAAACGTGGCAGAAGGAGAGGAGAAAGAAGAGAAGGGGCCAGATCAGCTTAACAGGGACACTCCTCCAAACTCCCACCCACCAAGGGTCTTCAGTGAAGAAGCAGTACGCCGGGAGTATCTCAAGGGGTGTCTGAAAGAAACGAGGGACTGTGGCTCAGTCCATGATTGTGTGGGTCAGTGTGATCGACTGATCTACGTGGCTCAGTCTCAGAATGGAGGCAACAAAATGAAGGCCACCTCGCCGTAAAAGGAACAAATTCGGCACCCAGGAGCTCTGCAGCGGCGGCCAGGAGCCCCAGGCAGTGGGGACAGGCAGTATCCTGGTGGCTCAAGGATGAGTGACCAGAGACAGTGACCACAAACCGTCCCAGTGAAAGGGGTGAGTGACCCAGAAGAGCAGAGACAGAAAGGAAAGAGTCCAATAAAACGGATCCATTTCCCTAGTCTTTGACACTGAGGGTTAGAAAGACATGCTGCCAGCTAATGTAGGGTGCCCACTGGGAAGACAAGGGCATTCTGGCATGAGCCTCGCCTCCATCTTGAGCATTTAAAACAAGGTGTATGCACCAAGGGAACCAGAATTGAAAGAGACACGTGTACCCCCAGTGTTCATTACAGCACTGTTTATGATAGCCAAGACATGGAAGCAACCTAGATGTCCATCAGCAGACAAATGGATAAGAGAGCTGTGCCACATATACACAATGGAATATTACTCAGCCATTAAAAACAATGCACTTGAATCAGTTCTAATGAGGTGGATGAAACTGGAGCCTATTGTACAGAGCGAAGTAAGCCAGAAAGAAAAACACCAATATAGTATATTAAGGCAGGTATGTGGAATTTAGAAAGATGGTAACAATGACCCTATAAGTGAGACAGCAAAAGAAACACAGATGTAAAGAACAGACTGCTGGACTCTGTGGCAGAAGGCGAGGGTGGGATGGTTTGAGAGAACAGCAGTGAAACATGTATATTACCACATGTGAAACAGATGACCAGTCCAGGTTTGATGCATGAGACAGGGTGCTCAGGGCTGGGGCACTGGGATGACCCTGAGGGATGAGATGGGGAGGGGGGTAGGAGGGTTTAGGATGGGGACACATGTACACCCATGGCTGATTCATGTCAATGTATGGCAAAAACCACCATAATATTGTAAAGTAATTAGCCTCCATTAGCATAAAAAGAAAGAAAGAAACAGACAATTAGAAGAGAAAAAGAGAAAAAAAAGAAAACAAACCTATATGAAACTTAGGGATGTTCAGGGCTTGGAGAACAAGATTCAGGTAAACTGTCTGAGGACCACGGAGGTAAAAGGGAATGGACACATGGAGGAGAAAGTACTCAACTGTTCTTAAGAATAAACACCAGGGAAGAATATAGTGATCATTTTTCCCCAGAGCGGAGCATGGTTAATCAACCAAAAGACTACCTTTTAAAGCATCCTGCAAACTCAGATCACCAAGTGTGGATCCAAAGAGAGTAACAGTTGGAACAAGTCTTCTGTATATGACATGATCCAGGAGGAAGATAAGAGCATCATATCAGATGACGCAAGTATTGTGAGAAAGTCACAAACCTGGGGGAAAGGAGTAGTGGGAAATACTGGAATGAGAAAGGAAGAAAAAAAATGCAGTAGTGTTTGAACATCAGGGTGTATAGAACAGGGGACTGAATTTCACCTGGATTTACTAAGCTCTACACAATAGCAAGGGGCGTCCCCACTGGCCCAGCAGTAAAGAATCTGCCTGCCAATGCAGGAGACGTGGGTTTGATCCCTGGGTTGGGAAGATTCCCTGAAGAAGGAAATGGCAACCTGACCCAGTGTTCTTGCCTGGGAAATCCCATGGACAGAGGAGTCGGGTGGGCTACCGTTCAGGGGGTCATGAAAGAGTCAGACATGACTTAGCTCCTAAACAACCACCAGCAGGCTAGGGCTGAACTGGGGCGTACAAAGATGACAAGGTGACTAGAGACACGAAAGATGTTTCCTCAACTGAGTACAGACATCCAGCTGAGACAGACTGTGTCACCGGCAGGCTTCTTGAATCACGGGGGAGGCTGCATAAAGCACTGGCTAAACTCATGACCCCTGGAATCAAACAACCTTCTTTAGAATCCTTACCATCTGCCTGCCCTCTGACTTGCTACCCATCTGCTCTTGACCTCAATTTCTTCATCATGAAAACAGGGATACTGGTCGCACCTGTTTCATACAGCTGTTCTCAGGGATTAAATGAGATAATACACACAGAACAGCTGGGACGGAGCCTGGAGCAAAGTTAACACTGGCAAATGTTATTAGTGTTGTCATTATCATCGTAATTTACAGACTGAGTGAATCTTACACCACTCAGCAGAGTTCTGAACACATTCTTTATTTACTTTCCTGAGAGTGTAATCAATCAAAAGTTTGGTGAAACTGGCCTTACATGGGAATTTAATCCTAATTCTTTTGATTGCAACTGAAAAAGAAATGGTATTTTGACCTCAAGAACTTCAGATCTTGATAATAAATGATAAGCATCATAGGTAACAACATGTTAAGCAAAGAAATCTATGCCCAAGACTCTACAGTTAAGTATGTTTCTTAAATGGACACTGCAGTGATGGATATTATCATTACTGGTTCTATCATAACAACAGTTGTAATACATATGATCAGGCATGATCCTACGGATGAAGACTCCAAATTATAATCAAATTATTTTATCTTTCATTTCAACAATGTCTCACAATTTATGTAGAGGTCTGTGGAGGTTTGGGGCTCTCACAATGACGCCAACAAAATGATCATAAAAGATCCCTATGCAGAACGTGGAGATGAGGCAGAAGTGGACCACAGAGCAGAGCTATAGCCAAACGTAGCCAAAAACCTCCACGGATGTCAATACGGCTGATGTGAATCATGAATCTCAGAGCTGGCTAAAATGATTAAGAACAATACAAGCTTTCTGTTTGGCCACAACCCAAGCACCAGAAAGAATAAAAGACAGGTAATAAGTAGGCCACTGTCAGAGGCAGATGGCATGCTAACCACAGGAGATGCCACCTTCCTAACACAGCCTGATGGCATCACACCCTCGTTTTAACGTCCCCAGAAGCTTCTTAACTCGTCTATGTTAAGTTTAGAGCTTACCATGGCATCCATTGTCCTTCGCGACCTGTTTCCTTACCTACCACTCCAGGCAAATTCTCCATCATTCTCCTTTACTTCAAAAGTCTGTTAGTCGCCAGCCCAGGGTTGATGCTCAGGGCTGGTGCACCGAGATGTCCCAGGGGGATGGAATCGGGAGGGAGGAGGGAGGGGGGTTCTGGAGGGGGAGCATATGTAAACCCATGGTGGTTTCATGTCATTGTATGGCAAAACCAACACAATAAAGTAAAGAAAATTTTTTAAAAAAAAGTCTGTTAGTCACTCAGTCGTGTCCAACACTTTGTGATCCCATGGACTATAACCTGACAGGCTCCTCTGCCCGTGGGATTTTCCAAGGCAAGAATACCGGAGTGGTTAGCCATTCTCTTCTCGAGGGCATCTTCCCCAGCCAAGGACTGAACCCAGGTCTCCTGGATTGTAGGCAGATTCTTTACCACCTGAGCCACCAGGGATCCACCCCCCCCTTAGTTCACAGTGTACCCTAAACCCCAGTCCCAGCGGTCAAGCTCAGCACGTAACTTAGAATCGCAGGCAAGCGCAGGCAGTAAGCTGCGTGCTTTCACGTGGCTCAACCTGACACATAACACGAAATGGGGGCTTACATGAATTTTTCTGAAAACCTAAGATACTTATATTCCAGGATCCACAGGGGGACTCAATAGATTACCAGATGACTTTGGCTTAAACTGCACTGCTTAGAGTGCACTGCCTCAGGAGCCGGGCTTTTGCTGGATGTGCTCCACTGGCCCCCCAGTTCCCTCCAGGTTCCCCCCTCTTCTGAGGCTGCAGGACTAATTCACACCGACTGCCTCAGCTGGCTTCCCTGCCCTTTGGCTCCACCTTGAATCTAGCCTCTGGGATTCCTGGCAGGAGACCAGAGGGAGGGAGGGGCAGGGGGAGGGTCTGGTCTCCTGTTCCTTCCCCGCAGGGTCCCCAGAGGCTGGCGGTGCCTCCGTCAAGGTTTCCCCTGTGGTCACTGCTCTTCACAAGGTTTCTGCGCTCACCTGACTCTACCTTATTTTTTTTTAATTTTATTATTTATTTATTTGGTTATTATTGAAGTATAGTTGATTTCTAACGTTGTGTTAGTTTCGGGGTACTGCAGAATGATTCAGTTATACATATACAGATTCTTTTCCCTTATACACTTATTTCTCTCTTTTTTTGAATTGTGCTTTTTATTTTGTATTGGAATATCCCTGATTAACAATGTTGGAATAGCTTCAGATGAACAGCAAAGGGACACAGCTAGACATATGCCTGCATCCATTCTCCACCAAACTGCCCTCCCATCCAGGCTGCGTCGTAACACGGAGCAGAGTTCCCGGTGCTACAGCAGGTCCTTGTTGGCGATCCAGTTTAAATACAGCCATGAGCACATGTCCGTCCCAGACTCCCTAACTATCCCTTTCCCGTATCTTTCCCCCATAAGTTCGTTCTCTGTGCTTCTAATTTGTAAATAGGCTCATTTTTACATGTCTTTTTAGATTCTGCATATAAGGGGCGTCAAACAATGTTTCTGCTTCTCTGACTTACTCCACTCAATATGACAATCTCTAGGTCATCCATGTTGCTGAAGACAGCACTGTTCTGTTCTTTTTGATGTCTGAGTAATATTCCATTGTGGACTTGACCTGACTTCTGAGCTCCTGCAACTGCCACCTCTGCTCACTGTTTAAAATGTGGCGCAGTCAGCTCTGCCAGTTCTGTGCTGGCCACACCTTTGTAAACGGTCTCTGCTGTGAACCGAGATCTTAATTTGAACGTGGCATCCGTTGTGTGCTCAAATACTGATACTGGGCTAAAGTCTTTTTTGTTTTTGCCTAAAGATTTACGTATTTGTCTGGGCGCACCGAGTCAGTCCTGGCCCGTGAGATCCTGGCTTCCCTGCTCTTCGCTGCAGCGCAAGGGGTCTTTAGCTGAGGCAAGCAGGATCTGCCTCCCCACCCAGGGATCCAGCCTGCGCCCCTGCAGTGGGAGCGCGGAGTCATAGCCACTGGACCACCAGGTAAGTCCCACAGGGATTCTTTTCACGTGTTATTCAAATGAGACTCTTACAGCCCTCTGAGGAAGGTTTCGTCTTTATCCTCGTTTCACGGATAAGGGACTGAAGCTCACAGAGGCTGACTAACTTGCACAAGATCAAACACAGGGCTGCCGGTCTCGCATGGAGATTTCAACCGTCTGACGCCAGACACTGCGGTTTTGATGGGTGATGGGAATCTGCTAACCTGATTTCCTAAAATGAGGAAAAGTAAATCTCAGAAGTCATCCTACAAAGAAATAACGCTGCTCACAAGTCTGCAGAGTGGATTCCTCACTGACTAGCTTGTCTCATGGGCTTCCCTGGTGGCTCAGCAGTGAAGAATCACCTGCAATTCAGCAGATGAAGAAGATGTGGGTCCCATTGCATTGAGCTGTGTTTCTGTTGGTCAACTCTGTTGCTTCCTCAAGGCAGAGCTCACCTCAAACAGGCATAAACAGAGAAGAGCATTTACTGGCTCAGGTAGCTGAAGATTCTGGAGGAGAACATTATATAAAACTGAAAGAAGGGTCTCCAAAGATATCAGATCAGATCTCCTTTGTGTAGACTTCTTCTCTGCTTTCCTTTGTTTGCTCTTGAGAAGGTTCCTGTCACTATGAGGGTTGATATCTTGCCTCTCTGGTTCAGAAGGGAAAACCTCTCTCTGAAACATCTCTTCAAATGTCCCAGAGCCATATGTTATTGGCTCTGAAATTAACTACATGTTAGTGGGCTGGCGCCAGAGGACTGAGCGATCGGATGGGCTCCTGCAGACCCCGTGCCCACCCCAGAGAGGGGGCGAATGTCCACAAACATGACTACAAGTAAGAGAAGTGTGACACAGGAAGGAAACCAGAAGATGTGACTAACAGAGAAGCAAGAGAAGGTTAGGCTAGGCGAAAACTCCATGATAACTAGAGTTTTGATAATTAAATCAAAATCCAAAACCATTCAAAAATACAGAATGTGGAAGATATAACTAGATCATCGGTGTTGTTGTTTCATCACTGAGTCATGTCTGACTCTTTCTCGACCCCGTGGACCATAGCCCACCAGGCTCCTGTGTCCATGGGGTTTCCCAGGCAAGAATTCTGGAGTGGGTTTCCATTTCCTTCTCCAGGGGATCTTCCTGACCCAGGGATCGGACCCATGTGTCCTGCGTTGGCAGAGGGATTCTTTACCACTGCACCACTAGGGAAACCCCACTATAGTATTATTCACGGGAAAATGGGTTGGGGCTTTTAGATTACACGAAGCTCGGTAGGAACCAACAGGTGGTTTGGATACTTGACATGGACTGAGACTGAACTGATCAGTGTACACTGTCCCCAGCAACAGAGGCAGCATTTCCATTCAGCTGCATTATTAGATTACACCTGGAATATCATTTTAGGGACTCAACACACCTGTTATGAGATACTGAAAAGCAAGTGTCCACTGAATTGAGACTTAGGAATGAGAAGCCATAACCTTTGCGGAAAGGTTGAAGAAACAGGATATTCAGCTACGAAAATGAACATTTTATTGAGGTTAAAATGTCTGTCTTTCAATATTGAAGAATTTCTTGTGGGAAAAAAAGATCTCTAGTCTTTGGTGACAGGATTAAGAGCGGCAAAAGTAAACGTTCAGCTGTATCTCAGCGCCTCACAGAACGAGGAGTATGTTTAAATAGGGGAAACTCCGCGTCTCCCACATTTGCTGCTGTTAAGTAGAGGTTAGATCACCACCTCTCAGAGGTGCTGGCAAAAGATTTATCAGATTGGGTTAAAGTACCGACCAAGAATTGGCTTTAGAGACTTTCAGTTTGCACATTCTATACGGAACGCCACTGGCCGGACCCAAACTCGCATTTCACTGTTTGAGAGTCATGAGACTGTGGACAAGTTACTCGCTAAAAACCTCAGGCTTCCCTGGTGGCTCAGAGGTAAATAATTCGCCTGCCAGCACAAGCGACGTGGGTTCTACCCCTGGGTCAGGAAGACCCCCCCAGAAGGAAACGGCAGCCTGTCCCAGTACTCTTGCCTGGGGAACCCCAAGGACCCTGGCAGGCTACAGGGGGCCACAAGAAGAGCTGGACACGACTCAGTGACTAAACAGCGACAGGACAACAGCAAACCTCCGCTCTCTGTCTGGAAAATGAGGGTGATGTACCGCCCTTTCAGAGCTGCTGAACTAAATGATTAGTATCCACAGGGTACTCACTGTCTCCCGTGCTATGTTAAAAATGAGTTATCATTATTAACATGTGGTCATCAGGGGTGTGTTTCTTTGCAATATAGTAAGGTTGCTATCTAGTCATAATAGAGTTTTTAAGAAAGTTTGTTTTTTTTGTTACTGAAACAGAGTTAGCTGAGGGTCTTAAATTATTGTTCCTCAGAAAAAGAGACTGTAAAGGTTTATGTAATCCTTTCCGAACAAGCTATTTCCTTGAGCGTTAAGTCATTCAGGTCCAATTCTTAATACTGCTATGAAACCCCAGTGATGTGTTAATATTTCTCTGCTGGAAAAGCCCATAAAAGAGCCACAATTTGTCTTCCAGAACCTCACTCTTCTAAAGAATCAGAAGTCTAAATCTTTTCACTAAAAAAAGAGATTGTTCGGAAGTCAATATATGCATCCTTAGAAGTTACTAGAAAGACCCAATTTAAGAAGGAACATCTAGACATTTGTACAGCTTCAGAATGAAAATGAACTCTCCTCTCTCAGACTTGACTCGAGTCTATGAAAGATCACAGACTTGGGTCAAATACTGTTTTGTTTTTTTTTACTTCAACACTACAGCATGCTAGAGATGTGAGCTTGCAATCATCAAACCAAGGAACTAAGTTAAAATTCTAATCTCCAGTTTCCTGAACTCTATTAATGTGCTATAGTCCGCAGTGTCCCAGAGCAGAATGAGGCTTCAAACCAAGGAGTCCACTGTGGCTGACTGCCATTCAGAGAACAGAAGTCACTGTCATTCAGTTTAGAAGGGACAAGGCAAAAGGTGTTTGGGGTTGTATATTCCAAATGCATTTGGGAAACCTATAACTTCCTCTCAATTCTGCTATGAACCAACAGCTGCTCTAATAAAAACCGTCTTTAAAAATATAAAACATGGAGGCATTGGCCAACAGTGAGGAAGGAGAGTCGGAGAGGAGATGAACTAGTCCTTGTGATGATGGAAAGAGATGCTGGATGTGGCAAGTTCCCTGTCATGATTTACTGTGAAGCGGATTAGAACTGTGACTCCAAATTGGGCAGGGGGTTGGTGGGGGAGGGGAGCTGAGAGGGAAGCAAAGAAATACAAGGAAAGAGACCGTTGGATTTGTGTGGCGGAATACAGTGTACACACACACACACACTCACACACACAAATCTTCTAGTAGAGCAGAAGGAGATAATCAAAGGAGAGAGATTATCGAGGAATGGGGATGGAGACACAATTCAGAAAACAGAACCAAATTTCACCTCTTCGGGTTTTTGGAACACTTCCAGAGAACACTGCAAGCTTCTACCTCTGTTTCAATTTTCACTCCATTTCTCGCGGCTGCAAAATTCTTCAGAGATCCAGAGATGAGCTCTTCAAAAAACGTCTCCTTCAGATGCCAGCGCACAGTGTGGGAAGTCCCCCACATGCTTCATTATCACTTCTATTGCTGAGGTGAGGTGCTATTTAAAAATGACTTTTACCTTAAACTGCGGTAACTACTTTTGAGAATTATTCACGATATCCTGCTTCTCCACGTTCCCCCGTCCGTATTTCACTTCCCAGAACCTTCCTCAAGCCAGTGAAGCCTGGAGACACCGAAGTCACATCCAGGCTGTCTGCATGTGGCTCCTCGAGACCTCAGCTGCTCAGCAGAAATGAGACGCAAGTCTCTCTGCCATTAATCAGAGATAGAATTATCGCTGAGATCTAAACAAATTTCTCTATCTCTGAGCCCCAGGTGAAGAGCTGGGGACTGTTCATATCAACTGCCTCCAGGGAAGAAAAATAATGAGGAAGGCAATCTGAATGACTGAACTTTACTGAACAAGCACTTGTTAGGATAATAATTGTCAGCCTTGGCAGATTCAGCTGGGAGCAAAACTGATGATAGCAGCTCAGCACAACTGTTCCAACCAAAACGACAGTGGAGCGGGCAGCGGGGACCCGCCGAGGGGAATAAACACAGGGCCGCTAAGCAGAGAAAGTCGAGGAAACATCCACTCGGGTTGCAGTCCAAAGCACCCACACACATATTTGCAGAACAGATAAAACTTCTCTAAAACTGCTCTCTTTGGCTGCAGTCTCATTAACCATATGTTTGCAGGACTATTTTTTCTATTTTTATCTGTCTGTTCTAGAATAATCCATTGAGATACTCTCTAAAAAACAGAATGCCGTGACAGTCCGTTACTATGTATGTTCATATAAAAAGGACGCTGTGGATTGAATCAAATTCCTTTTAAGGTAGTTTGCTGGCATTTAATCAAAATGGACAAGCCCCAGCCATTCCCCCTACCTTTCTATCTGGAATGCTCAGAGAACTATCAAGGAAGGAAAGCAATTTCCTGCTCTTCTTACAGTGACGCTTTCTTCTTTTATTTTCTTCTCTCATTTTCATTCACATAAGCGATGGCAAATACCTTGAGATTTACTGAATTAGTCACTTTTAACACCGAAGAAATCCATCATCTGTTGATTCATTCATCCAAGACAAGTTATATTCCACTTGTTATTCAGAATTTTATTTGGAGCATGTTGTAAGAGAGTCAATAGCAGGTACTTTTCTAAATTAAATTTTACTGGGATAAGTAATTTATTTTATGGAAAGCTTTTAAGGCTTATCTTATAAAAACAAAGGAGATGTTGAACAAAGGAAAATTTTACAATAGGTTATATTATACAAGATCCAACAGGTAATTGGGAAATATAAGTATATATTAGATTACGAAACGTTGGGGAAATAAAGAACAATTACTAATTTTTTTAATTCTCATGAAAAATAAAGAATTTAAAGTATAAGTTATAACTGGGCTACAAATTAACAGTTCACCTGATTTCTCTATAACATTAGTAAGACTTCTGACTTTTGATTAAATCATTAGATCGAAATAAGCCACATATTTTTTCCAAGTAATTAAGCAGATTTTAATGGCAAATTCCCAGGTCAAATCTAATTCTAAAATTCTATTATTCTATTGAGTATTATATATTTAATAAACTATGTCTATATAAAATCCATAAATTCTATTAATCCATTACAATGTAATATAGTATAATATAACATGCATTTATATAAACTACATAAAAACAACCCAAACTTGTGAGCATTTCTCCAACTCTTTGAGACCCCATGGACTATAGAGTCCATGGAATTCTCCAGGCCAGAATGCAGGAGTGGGTAGCCATTCCCTTCTCCAAGGGATCAAACCCAGGTCTCCCCCATTTCAGGCAGATTCTTTACCAGCTGAGCCACAAGGGAAGCCAAAGAATCCTGGAGTGGGTAGCCTATCCCTTCTCCAGCACATCTTCCAGACCCAGGAATCACACCAGGGTCTCCTACGTTGCAGGTGGATTCTTTACCAGCTGAGCTATCAGGGAAGCCCATGATATAATACACTGTCATATAAACTACATAAAAACAACCCAAAATAGTGACCATTTCCTCCTTTCACAGCATATCCAGTTTTCTGGCTCCAATAAAGAGATGTAAAATACACGAGGTGTGAGTTTAGGAGCTATGGCAGACTCTGGCAAAGATCACAAGCTGAAATTCCATCTCAGGCCATGTAAGTGAGAATGTAAGTAGGTGAAATAAATCCCAGGTAGAACTGGTCTGAGTTCTGGGAACCGTGGTACACTGCAAGGCATCGGCCTTCCTGAGGCCATTCAGATTAGAATGAAGTTAAAATAATTCTGGCCAAAAGAAAATAAAAAAACCAAATACTCACGTCTTCAGACCAAATTAGCCAGTGCATTTTGAAGTCTTAATTCAAATTCCTGTTCTGCAGCACGTCACGCACTGCCCTAATAATGCTGTGTGAAAAGCCAAAGAAAGCTCAGTGGACTGAATGAACGCAGCAGGTATGGAGACTCCCCTGGTATTCCAGCAGTGAAGAATCCTCCTTGCAGTGCAGGGGATGTGGGTTCAATCCCTGGGTGGGGAACTAAGTTCCCACAGGCAGTGGAGCAACGAAACCCATGCGCTGCAACTCCTGAGCCCAGAGAGTCCGCGGGCTGTAACTAGAGAGTCTGTGGGCCATAACTAGAGTCCGCGGGCGGTGACCAGACAGTCCGCGGGCCGTAACTAGACAACCTGCGTGCTCCAAGTAGAGGGTCCACGGGCTGCAACTAGGGCGTCTGAGTGCTGCAACGAAAGGTTTTGCGAGTTGCAACTAAGACCTGACTCAGCCAAATAACTCAATGAATAAATATTTTTTAAAAAAAGAAGATATGGCATATACATACAATGGAATACTACCCAGCTGGTAAAAAGAATGAAAGAATGCCAGCCGCCACAACATGGATGGACCTAGAGATTATCATGCAAAGTGACGCAAGGCAAAGACAAATATCACATGATGTTGCTTATATGTGGATCTAAAACAATGAAGGAAAAGAACATATTATACAAAACAGAAATAGACCCACTGACATGGAAAACACATCAAAGGGGAGGCAGTGGAGGAAAAATTAGGAGTTTGGGACACTGCTATATATGAAATAGATAAACACCAAGGACTTATATTTTGGAGTAACTTATAAAGGAAAGTGAGTGAGTGAAGTCACTCAGTCATGTCCGACTCTGTGACCCTGTGAGCCCTACCAGGCTCCTCCATGCATGGGATTTTCCAGGCAACAATACTAGAGTGGGTTGCCATTTCCTACTCCAATAAGGGAAAAGGATCCGAAAAAGGATAGATAGATTATATATATAGCTAGATTGATAGATATAACTGACTCACTTTGCTTACACCTGGAACTCACACACCAGTCTAAATCAACTACACTTCACACACACACACGCTCAGTGGGTCAAACCGCTGTCATTGTTTTCTTAAGCTCACATGTGTGAACAGATTGGAATCGGCTCATCTCAGCGGGTTGGCTGGGCGCATCTCCAGCCTGCAGGCTCCGTTCAGATCAGCTCCACGGGTCTCCTAGTGGAGCCCAGGCAGAGGGGGAAACAGCGACTCAGGACGGGAAGACAAGAGCGAGGTTCCTCTGCTCACCACGGAGCTGAGGCCGGGATGGGAAGTAAACACAGAGAGAGGACGCGTTGAATCTAAGAATTCAACCAACCACCTCTCATTGTTTGCTGTGTGGTGCTGGGCGGGGTATTTGTGGTGAAATCTCAGGCTCTAGACATACATAATGCGTGTGTGCCTGCATGCAAGCTAACTCGCTTCAGTCCAGTCTGACTCCTTGCCACCCTATCGACTGCAGCCCACCAGGCTCCCCTGTCCATGGGATTCCAGGCAAGAGCACTGGCGTGGGTTGTCAGGCCCTCCTCCAGGGGATCTTCCTGACCCAGGGATCGAATCTGCATCTCTTATGTCTGCTGCATTGGTGGGCGAGTTCTCTACCCTTAGCACCACCTGGGAAGCCCCAGAGACACACAGACCTGGTGTGAATTCCAGCCAAGCCATTCACTAGCTGTATGACCCTGGGCAGTGTCATTAAATTCTCTCAACTGGAGCTCATTCTCTCTTTTTTAAACTTGAGTTACAAATTTTATTTTCCCCAACACACCAAAAACAGTGTCATTTCAACATGGAATCTTCATGAACTCGTCTTAAAATGTCTTACTTTTTTTCGGTGCCAAGACTTTGAACTCCAGTGTGTATTTCAGACTTAAAAGGGTTGGGTTGGTTGTTTTGGCCATATGACACAGCATGCGGGATCGTAATCCCCCAACCAGGGGTCCAAACTGGGCCTCCTGAAGTGGAAGTGTGGAGTCTCACCCACTGAGCTGCCAGGGATGCCCCCCCCCCATGTTTGGTATTTAAAGACCTGCTCCTCCCACCTACCGCTTATTCTTTCTTAGGATAGAAACAACAATAGGAATGATGCCTATCTCGCAGTCTCTAGGCAGTAAATCAGATAATCATTTTCAAGTGACCGGCACTGTTCCTGGAACACAGCAAACCATTCAAAATGATAAATTTGGCCACAGCATCATTAGCTGCTTTGGAACAGGACTTGGGATAGGAAAATCGGCATTTTGTTTTTGTCATATCAACTGACTCTACAATCTCATTACTTAAAAGCAAATGCAAGTTACTCCCAAGCATTTTTTAAACCAAATTTACTTTACCGAATCACCACACCCTGGAAATACCAGATTGGTAGATGGTTAGATCAGCTGAAATTAAGACTGGTGGAACAAAATAAGCCTTAACCTCATGGTTTCCCTCTGCCGAGCCTGGCATTTTGGCCATATTCTTGTTTATTCCAAACAGTATAATTGAAAATGAAGGAAACGGGGAAGGAAGGTAGGAAGAAGAGCGGGCAGGGAAGGGGAGGGAAGGAAGGCAGGAAAGAGACCAAGCCAAAGTCAGCCGTTGATCATGAAGGACCCTCAGCACCACAGGGTCTGACGGAGAGCAGGACGGGACTGCACTTGGGTTGAAGGGCAGCTGCTTTTTTAAGTTCCTGTAATCTTGAGAATTCACCTTTATGGCCCCGTATCACCTGCTTTCTCATTGGTCAAAACAAACTGCATTAGACAGCACACTTTTCATTTCAAAAAGAGACAAGAGTCAATGAAGCGTAACTGAAGAATACCAAATGGGTGGAGAACCGAGACAAGCTCCTTCCAACTAGCTGCCTTGGATAATCAACGGTCACCTGTGACCCAAGCCCTCAGGGTCCAAACTCAGGCAGCAACTCTCCTGAACCCCTGACCTGGCAGAACAGTTTGGCTCTGTCCCCTCCACCCAACCGTGGCCTCTTGTTGGGACCAGATTCTGGATGTGCCAGAAAGTGAGGCTGCGGTCCCAGCCCCTGACTGCCGGGCGCCCGAGGCAGAGTTTCTGGGAGAGGCAGGTGAGCACTGCCAGAGAGTGTCTCAGGACTACGAGCTGGTCTGAGAGTTCTCACAAGGAAACAACTGAGTGATGACCCACGGAAAACAGGACTGTTCCATGTGCTCTCTTTACATTGTTAAATACTTTATTTTAAAATATGGTATCGCAGATCTACACTACTTCACATTTATGCTGTGTTGTATGAACTTCTGAAAGCCAGCCTGAAGTCTTAACCTTCATGCCTACTTTCCTTTGTGCATCAGGGTGAGGAGCTGTGGGTTGCCTGGAGACTGTTGCCCAGTGACTGTTGCCAGGCAACCACTGGACCACGGCCCACCTCCAGGGCAGGAAGTTCAGTGTCTCCCCTGGAGGCCAGCCTCTTCCTTAGAACATCATTTTCAGAGATACGGATCTGCAGGAATGTAGCTGAGCCCACAGGAGCGTTAGGAGCCTAATCGCTCCTAAACCTCCTACTAGCTCTGATTTGAGAAGAAGGAAAAGAACACCGATGTGACACCTCACCCTGGGAACAGTCAAGCGGCCAGTACATTGCTTGCTGCCATGGCTCGGGAGCTCAGCCCTCAGAAGTCAGGTCTCCAAGGGCGCTCTGGGCTCCTCGGAGGTGACTGCCCTGCCGGCCAGCACTGAGGGTTCACGATCAACAACAGAACATCTCACGTAACAGGAGTGTGTGTGTGTGTGTGTGTGTGTGTGTGTGTAAGAGAAGGGGAAAAGCGGGAGGAAGGGAAGGAAAGAGAGAGGCAGTCAAGACAGACACAGTGTGTGTAAGTGTGTGAGAGCGGGGCTGTGAGCAAGAACCAAGGGATGAGGGCTGTTTGTTTTCAGAAAAGAAAGTGAAAGTTGCTCCATCCTGTCTGACTCTTTGTGACCCCACGGACCATACAGTCCACGGAACTCTCCAGGCCAGAACACTGGAGTGGGTAGCCTTTCCCTTCTCCAGGAGATCTTCCCAACCCAGGGGTCGAACCCAGGTCTCCTGCACTGCAGCGGGATTCTTTACCAGCAGAGCCACAGGGGGAGCCTTTTTTTTCTGAACATCAACACTGACCTGGGGTTGGTGCTGGGAGGACTTTCCTCCATGAAACAAGGCACTGGAGTAAGATAAGAGAAGGGTAACGGTGTCCCTTTCTTGTGCAAAGCCTGAGAAATGTCCCTTGTGAGAGGGTTGTGGGGGCAGGCCAGGCAAGAGCCGTTTGGTGGCTTCCCGGGAACGTCAGCTCAGAGGAGGTTTTGCACAGAGCTGGCAGTGGGGCCGCAGCTCCTGAACACCATCCGTCACTTTCTGGGAAGGCCTACTCTCCCCCCAGCAGTGGGGACTCCATGTGAAGACCGTATGTGAATGCTCTAAGTCATAGGTGCTGGAAATGTTGCTCACTCACCACTATATCCCTGGCCACAGGCACCCATGACAGGTGTCCAACAAATATTTATTGGAAAAGTGAATGATACTGACTAAATTCACAGGGAATTTCACTCCATTACTAACACATACTCTATTTTCCTTAGGTAAACAGAGTGATATTATGGAGGGGGAAAGGGCAGGGAAGCCTTTTACTAAAGGGAAAATTAAACCATTACTTGATCAGTAAGTTTTAATTTTGTAAATTGTACCTCCTCTCGGACAGAGAAAATGCAGAGTGATATGCTGCATGCTCTAGAAAATTCTAAGAAATGTTATGTTTTAGCTTCATTTATATTTTGAAAACTTACTTGAACAAAGAATTTCACTTCTATTTGAAGTATTTTAACATCCATGGAAACTACAAATGTTAGAGCATGAGGAAATAAAGTTCGGGATATCTGAAGTAAAGGCAGACATACAACATGGCACCATAGATCGTTGTTTGGTCAGTACGGCTCCCTCAGAAAATAAGAGAAACTCCAGTAAGAAAAGCTATCCACTGAGAAATTTTCCAAAAACAGTGACTATTAATTAAAGAGCGTTTTGAGGCCTGTTTCTAATTGCTTCGTTATTTTGGCTTCTAAGGTACTGAAAAAGCTATGGAAAGGAGTCTAACATCGATAACGAACTTCACTTCATACCAAATTAGAATTAAGTAGTGATATATTAAATAGCTTTTATATAAATGTATATGAACAAAAAATCATGGGTACTTAACGGCTTGATTGATTTCCATTCAATGAGTGCAGTATTAATGTGGCTAAGGCTTGGGTAATGGGAAAAGTTAATTTAATAATTTGGTCGTTGTAAAGAATGGTTTCTCAAACTAAGCTGTTTTCTGCAATTTCTTCAAGGAGATGACAGTGTCTGAAAACATTTCAGCAGTGACCATAAACGAGGGAGGAAAGCCGCCCTTGCCGGATTACCTGAATGATGTCCGGAGGTCAGCGCCTCGGGTCACCGTCACCCTCTGTTTCTCTCCGGTCAGACCTGAGTCTGACCACCCCACCCCTCTCCGGATCCCACTGATTCTGAGGCACCGTCATCTCTGCAGCCTGAGCCACCTGCCAGCCGGGAGTCCCGCTAGGCCTCCTGCCCGGCTAGAGCGCCTTCTCCAAAGAGAAGCTGGCGTCTGGTCTCCAAGCCCTGGCCCACAGAGGGTGCTGGCCGGCCGCCGGAGGGGAAGGGGAGACGCAGCCGGCGGCCGGGCGGGTGGCGCGCCTCCCGCGTTGGCGGCCGCTCGGGCACCAGTAGATCGGTGGGCACTGGACTCGCAGAGGAGCACAAACCCTGCGGTGAAGTCTGCGAGCGAGAGGTCTGGGAATTGTCCTGAAACCATCCGCCTCCGCCTCCTGTGAAGCCGGCCCCGAGGCCAAACAGGCCGGGACCGCTGCCTTAGGCCAGCTCATTCTCCTGTTCTCAAGCCTCCTCGGCTCACAGAGTGGGCGGGCCAAGCTGCTCCACTTGCGTCTGACTCTTCATAACTCGATGGACATAAAGAACTTTATAGCTACCTAAAGAGGAAGCGGGTGGAGGAGGGGTAGATTGGGAGCTTGGGGTTAGCAGACACAAATCACCATGAATAAGACAGATAAATGACAAGGCCCTACTGGGTAGCGCAAAGAACCGTATTCAGGGTCCTGTGATAAACCACGATGGAGAAGAGCGTGGGAAGGCTCTGTGTAAAACTGGGTCACTTTGTTGTGCACCAGAAACTAGCAAAACATTGTAAATAAACTTCAATAGAAATAAGAAAATAGGGTCAATTATAGTGGGCCCAACTTGCAGTGAAAATTTTGAAAATAAAGTATCCATTCACTTAACACATTTAACGTCATGATGGTTTTTAAAAGATGTCCACAAGCTCCTTTGTTACTCCCCTGCCTCCCACCCCAAAGTGCAGTCCATCCCCCCACCCCTAACGGCTGTGTGCGGCTCATGAGACCAGGTCACTGGGGACCCTGCAGCCCCCCGGCTCCTCAGAGTGGCCAAGCGGTGAGAACGAAGGGGCGCTTCGGGGCGTCCTCGGGCAAGTTAGCGAGGCCTCCCGCCGGCAGGCAGAGCAGAACCTCTGGCCCTGGCCGAGCCTTGCATCACCTGCAGCCTCATCCATCATCGCTCCTTTCCCCCATTTTCACGATGCTAGTGATAGCCTCCACATTGTTCCTCGAGCCTCTCAGCACCAAACTAGTGAGGAGCCCTGAACCAGGATCACCCAGCTAAGCCACTGCCACGACCCACAGAAAGATGACATGAGAAGATACCTTCATGCACAGTTGGGGGGTGACTTGTTACACAACCATGTATAATAACACAGGCATACAGTATGCCTTTTTTTTTTCACTAAAAGATGGTATTCTTGAAGCAGTTACTGATACGCAGTTATGGATAAGTCGTTCAACCTCTCTGAACCTGTTTCTTGGTCTGCATAATGAGAATGATATTATCTCTAAACAGTCCATCATATGTACACAATGATAAATTTTCCATCACATGTCCACAATGATGGGAAAAAACCAACAATGCATCATATGTACGCTCCTTCTAGTTCTAGGTCAAAAGAGTAGAATAGTTGGAAATCCCACTAAAGCCCATGAACATTTATACAGTCCCTCAAAGTAGTCAGACTGAAAATAGTAATGCAAGGATCATGTATCTGTAGGGGTCTCTGTCTTCAGAGGCCCTTTCATGGGAACGAACTGTGTCCAAATGCTGGGCCAGCCACCGCTGACAGCGCTGAGCTCGGCCTTCCCCAGGGTTAGGCTCAGCAGAAGAAAACTGCCCTCCCCAACCTCACCCCCCTTTCTGGGGCAGCCGGCATCACGTTACGCTTAGATGTCCAGCTCCTGGGCTCCAGATCAGGGCACCTCTGAAGGGCACCCAGCTCCCACGCTCCCCACAGGGAGACCGAGGCTTTTGCTGTGACTGCAGGCCTGCCCAGCGCTTCCTCTGCCCCACCGTTAGCCCTCAGGGCATGCCCCAAGAAGCCTGCTGGAACCAAAGCTCCAGCCCAGAAGGGGCTTTCTGGGGACCCAGGCTGTGACTCGTTACACCGCGGGGTAACCCCTGGGGGCCCACTCTGTGCTTCACCTCAGGGGCCTGTGGGGATCTGGTCCAGTGGTGAGTCTGGACGGAGAGCGGGCTGGTGAGAACACAGTGCTGAGTCTTACAGGAGGTGATTTCAGGTTCTTCAGACAACGCAGGGTTAATCTTGTCAGAGGGGAGGTTAATCTTTTTCTCTAGGCCAAGTGCAATAGGAGATTTAATTAGATGAGGGCAGAAGGGCAGAGATTTTGTGGTAATTTGCATGGTAACCCAAGGCCAATTTCAAGAGCTATTAAAAGGTAGAGCCATTGTTGATTATCATATGGATTTCTTTAATAGTGCTATGTGTCCTTAATGCAAGGGTATCAATGGGTAATTCTCCCAGGCAAGCACCAATCGTGTTTGATGGGATAGTGTTGGAATTAAGATCATGGCCTCTAGAATCTTAGAAATGTGAGCTGAAATCCAAGTTAAGCTACTTACTGCCTATAAATCCTTACATAAATTAGTTCACGTTTCCCAGCTTTGATTTTCAAATAAATATATTGGGGAATTTAAGACCTACCTCTTAAAATTATTGTGATTGCAATGAGATGATACCTGTAAAACGGTTAACGGTTTGCTCCATGTCTGAAAACCTCAACACTGGATGTTTGTTTCCATTTTTATTATAAACACGAAAAGCAAATGTACTGAAAGGGGCTTTCCTAATGTTTGCAATGGGTCATCTTAAAAGGCAGGGCAAAGAAGAAATGTAATTGATAGATTGCTAATTGACCAGTGGCTTTGCCCTGTATCTCATAAATTTGGTTGAACACTCAGACAGGAGAACAACAGACCGAAGTACCTGCCTACTCTAGACAAACCCCACAGGGCTCCCTAAGAGGTGAGCAGACTGGCCTTTTGGGCCTTATCTGATCTTTATTCAATTGGTACAAACATCATACAAACATGAATAATATGACTATAAATTAAGATGTAAACAGAAATTTAAATGTTAAGTTGAATATATACAGAAGAGGAACGTATTTAGCATTCCAGGGTCAGTAAGTAGAGATTGCTTGGCTTTCTCTTGCCCTCCTCATAAGACTTTGAGAGACCTGCCGGGAGAAGTGCTAACAGAAAACGAGAACCTTTCAGAAGGCAAAATAAACACCCCAGTCCCGGCTAGACAGATGCCTGCAAAGCTGCAGGAGCGATCAAACCGACACCCACCTACCGATGCCTACACAGCCCATGGGGGAGCTTGTCTCTGCTAGACTGAAAGATGGACCTGGCCCTGCAGGAAGCTCTGAAGGCGAAAAGCATCTGGAACATTCTCCAAGGGCAAAGAGTAGGGGCAGCAAGAGATCATGGGCTGCACACTCGCGTTGCTCTGGAAGGGGTGCCTGAGTCAGCCCTGTGCCAGGTGGGTGCACGACAGCATACAGGTGTCAGCCAACCCAGGAGGGCGGCTTGCTTGGGCCAAGAAAACAGATCAGTTTGTCGCGGAAAAGAGAAGGTGTGAGCATAACCAGATGGTAAGCGGGTGCACGTATTTCTCCAATCAGGCACACACACGAGAGCAGAGACCTGGGCGTGTGCTGACGGGCAAAACAGGCGTGTTACCAGAGACCATAGCACACGCTGCAGAGAGAGCAAGCACAGAGACGCCTATCACGACAGAGGGCGCCAGAGCCGCAAATTGTGCCAGGGATAAAAGACGGCCGGGCCTTTCGCTTTTTACCTCTATCCCTGGTGCATTTGATTCTGGAAAAGTCAGAAGGGAAAAGGATAAAGACCAAGGCAGATCCCAGTCTTGTCAGAAACACCACAGCTAATGGACTGGAGGGATGTTAATGGTGTCTGAGGCTCAACTTCTGAATCAGGTCACCCAAGGACTGCTTATCCCTGAAAGAAACAATCAAAAAAAATAAGATTGTTCTTATAACTGCAAGTAACAAGAGAGCTACTGTATCTTGCTGAGACGCCTTCAGTGCAGGGAAGAGAGAGCCAACAGAGAAAGGTTGAGATGAGTGACGGGAGAAATAGAACCTGTTTTCCTGGTGTACTATCCTCAGCCCATTCAAGAACCTGGGCTAGGGTTAAGTGGTATTTCCAGGCAGGAGGGAAAATGGACCATTTATTAGATGACCGTAGTTTTGAACAAATCAAAGATGAAAGAAAAGACTAAAATGATACAGTCTTCATTACTTCCAAGGGAAAACAAAAAAGGTGAAAAGATGCTGGGTGATGGTCTCGCACCTGCGCACCGTTGGCTGAAGGGTGGGGCAGCTTTGCTGCAAGTGGTAACAAGAGCAGAAGAAGAAATGCAGCTAGAGATGCCTAAGAAGGCGAGTGACGGGCACTCGGCTGCTTACATCTAGCTCCCGTTCTCTCGATGGCTGTACAGGACCTGAGACTGAGGAACAGGAAACTGCACAAACGTCTCTTTGGAAACCTAAGCCAGGTTGCTAAGTAAGTCTCGCCTCCCTGGATGCTTCAGAGAATCGACAACGCCCAGAGTCAGAAGCACCGTGTTTCCGTTCAGTTTCTCTGCTTTCTAACATCCATAAATTGAGCAGTGGCTGATGCAAGTCTAGACCACACCTAGGCATCTCATGCAGCTATAAAGAGGCGTCCTTTCTTCTCAATGAAATGACTCTCCTAATGCTCCTGCTTTCCAATTTCCATCAGTTAGAAGCTGCTAGAGTAACAGCGTGGGCATCAGGCAAACGAGAGAGAATCTGGAAAGGAGGGCTCCTGTCTGTGCTCTCGTCATCACACGGCCGCTGAGTCTGTATCACCGGCTTCAGATTTATCCAGTCTCTTGTGTTTTATGACTGGAAACATTAAGAGCAACCTGTCAGCTCTGTAAAATAACATTTGTAGCCCTCTAAATCTTCTCCATGTAATCTTTAATAACTGCCTTACATTCCCATTGTCAGCAAGCAATAAAATGCTTAACACCGTTTTATAGGTCACATCACACAACAGTTTATTTTAGTTCAGCAGGGCAATCACAGGTAAGAGATAATGAAGTCAGCACAGATTTGTATAATACAGTTTCTGAGCAGGCAACAGCTTTGGAAAAGCCTTAGAGAATCTTCTGAGCTATATCAAAACAGAAGTGCAGGTTCCATTTTCTCTCTTTCTAATGATTCACAATACCAGAGTCAACATCAGAGATGTTGCACTTCAATTTTCAAAACGATGTCTATTATTATGCAAACAAATCAACTTTTTAATGGGAAAAGATGTCTTTCTCCCAGAACTTCAAATGACAAAAGTGAAAGAAGCAAAGATTATTCTGCAACTGTTTAGGAATACAAAATCATCCAAGACATCTCTAGTATAGCAACAATCACTGGCCACCTATGACTATTGAGAAATAAAAATAACAATTAATTGAAATGCAATAAAATATAAAATCCATTGATTTTAAAAGGTTATATTCTTTAATTGTGGCTTATCTTCCTTTTCTCTACTTTAACAGTTTGAACATAGCTGCTTTAGAGGGTTTTTCACACAGTTTTATAATTTCTAGATATCTTGGTGCTAATTCCACTCATCTTTCTCACCTAGTGACACTGCGTCTTCATAGGAAGTACAGTGCCCTTTGGCAGTTCAGTCCCAGCTCCACCCTTTAGCAGTACTTCTTGTCCCCTCTTTGGCACTGGGCGGCCCAGTGGTCAGGATCCCACCCTTCCACTGCCAAGGGCACAGGTTTGACTCCTGGGCAGGGAACTAAAATTCTGTAAGCCGCACAGAATGGCAAAAAAGCAAAAACTCAGAATGCATCCTTTGACCTGGTATCTGTGTATAGTGGTCTAAGAGCTAGCTACTTCTCCATTTCCTCCCTCCTCCCCATTCCTTACTCACTCTTGAACTCTAACTTTCATTATATCATTTGGAAGATCCGCTCCACCAGCTGTGTGCTTGCTAAGTCGCTTCGGTTGTGTCTGACTCTTTGCGACCCTATAGACTGCAGCCCACCAGGCTCCTCTGTCCAAGGGGTTCTCCAGGCAAGAATACTGGAGTGGGTTGCCATGCCCTCCTGCAGGGGATCTTCCCCATCCGGGGATCGAATCTGCCTCTCTCACATCTGCTGCATTGGCAGGCGGATTCCTTACCACCAGCACCACCTGGGGAGCCCTGGATGCACCTACTTTCCTACCAGTTCTGTGTGGTGATTTTTCTTTGAGTCTTTTTGCATAATATTTTCCTTATTGCATTGCATATATGGTTAAGATCTAATCTGTAAAACAAACTTTTCATTCTACGTACTCCTGTTTGAGCTTTAATTGAACTCTTACACTAAAGACGACTGAATTTCTAAAGCCGATACTATACAAATGTTGGAAAATGCACGACATGAAGAGATGCTTCCAGCCACAAGTAACAGAGTCTATTAATAGTAACTTAGATCGAAATGGCATGGAAAGCTAACTTAATAGATATAGAAAGAAGGTATGTCAGAATTGGTACCTGTATCATTACATACCCAGGCTCTCATTAACTCTCCATTAGCCTCAATTTAATATGTTGTTTTTATATTTGGCATCTCATTGTCACAAGAGGGCTGCCATGTCTCCAGAAATTACATCTGTGTTCACCTAGTAAGAAGGTATAGAGTGCAAGATTAGAGGCTGGTGTCTTGTGTTAGAAAATACAACGTTTTAATACATTCTCCCTAGCTGACCTCTCCTTATATCTCACTGGTCAGTATTAAATCAAAGGAAACATGAGAGTATAATGGCTGGCTTAGGCTGGTATGGGTACTTTCTCAAGCAGGGCATAAGGGTCTACGTATGCTCACAATACAGGGTCTCTAGCTGCTGGCTGACCAATCAAGGCTCTTACGGTAGAAAAGGAATATATGGAGGGGGGTGTTTACTGAGTGTGCAAGAGCCACCATCAGCTTTGGGGTGGGGGGGAAACAGAACGCACTCAGGGTGTGACAAGACCCCAAAGGGGCCGGACCGCATAGTACTTAGGGGATACAAAGGTAAGGGAGCAACGAAGATGGCGTTCTAAACGCTTCGGCCTAGAGTCTAGAAAATTGAAGAGTTCGCAACTAAAAAATGGCACAAACAAATCAGTGTTTTAGAAGGGTGATCTACTAGAATTTTTGGTCTCTAATACAGTGTTTTCCCAAGGACCCCCTCTTCCCATAATCTTCCCTTAAGAAGGCACGAAGTTGAAGCCCCAGGGTTCCAGACCAGTTTTCTAGGTGTAACGGGAGTAGACACGCCACAAAGTCGATACACTGGGCCTCCTCCAGATGGCCCTCTTTTCCTGCTTGTCCCCTGAAACAGCCTGGACCAGCCAGCAACCGAGGCAGCCCCAACTAAGGCAGGCACCGTCCTCAGCCCCTGTGTCCCCTGGGGGTTTCTGTCGCTGCTGGCCGGTAGGGCAGACTGCCAAGCTCTCGCTGCACTCAGACAGAAGAATGAGCTTGGGCAAGCGGAGTGTGCTGCGCCGCTGGATCGACAGCTTTATGGTTTTGTCACAAATTGCCTGAGTTCTGTATTGTGTTCTCACATTGATAACGGTATTTTCCTAGAACTGAAAACATAGATATTTCATTCTTGACACGATAAATTTTCCACAAACGTCTCACTTAGAACTTTAGAGATAAGTAAGCTTACATTTTATAAACATTGTCTATTCACATAGTTTGAAAAAAAAATCTGTGGTTTTACCTATTTAAAGCACAATTTATGTCCTGGATAAAGAAAGGGTTTCACTTATTATTACATGGTACAGCTGAAATTATATTAAAAAAATAATAAAACAGGACAAGCAATACATCCTATGGAGAAACTAAAAATAAAACTACCATATGATCCAGCGATTCCACTCCTGGGTATATATTCAAAAAGAAAGAAAAAAGAGAAAAGATTAATTTGAAATGATATATGCATCCAATATTCATAGAAGCATCATTTACCATAGCCAGGTATGGAAGCAACCCAACCATTTATCAACAGATAACTGGATAAGGATATATATATATATCTCACATGCATATACAATGGAGTATTACTTAGTTATGAAAAGAGTAAAATTCTTGACTTGAAACAATGTGGATGAAATCTGAGCAAATTATGCTTGGTAGATGAGGAGAGACAAATACTCTATACATGTATATGTAAAATCTAAAGAATAAAAGAAACAAATGTAAATAACAGAACAGGAGCAGACCCAGAGATACAGAAGACAAGCCGGTGGGAAGCAGTAGGGGAAGGAAGGAGGAGGGGCAAGACAGGGAGAGGGGATTAAGCAGTGCAGCTCGCATGGGTGAGATAAGTAACCCACAGGGCTAAAAGGTGCCGCACAGGGAGGTACAGCCATTACTTTTAATGACTTTAAATGGGGTCTAATCTATAAAAAGACATTCAAGCAACATGCCACACACCTGGGACTAATACAACACCGCAAAGTGACTCTGCTTCAATACAATACACACGAACTAAAGAAATTAACACAAAGCTATTATGTTGTAGCAACAACTTCAGCTGGACTCAATTCAACCACTGTAGTTAAGTTCTCTTTTCATAAGTCTTCAGAAAGCATTTAGTATACTGAAACACTTAAGAGAGTTTTATGAGTAGTATAGATGTTATCCTACTGGGGGAAAAAAGTGAATTCAGCATTCCTTATAGTTGGGCAAAATTTAGAACATTCTACCTATTTATTTACCAAATCTATTAACAGAGTAACAAATGTCCACAGAACGAACGCTCCGAAAGAGAAAGGCAGTATGACATTGATAAAGTAGCTCAACCCTGGATGCTAAATGTCAGCCTCACACAGGGGTAAAGAATGTATATTTCTACAGTGAAACTTTCCTTCTTCTCTTACTAAAATAACTCAATCTATAATATTTGACAGGTAAATAATATTCCAGTTTCCAAGCCATTCTTCATATTTCTACATCAGCTTAATCAAACTCCTACTCAACGCAGATTGTTAGAAATATTTGAGGCAGATGGCACCTACTTGAACAGCAGGCAGCCATATTCTTTTTCTCAAAGTAAGAAGCAGTAGTTTAGATACAAACCTGAGAGACAGTTCATCCAGCATCACATTAGAGGAGACTGAGCAGCTGAGGGAGAACTTTGGCATCAGGCTCCCTGTTCAGTTCACTTCAGTTCACTCAGTCGTGTCCGACTCTTTGCGACCCCACAGACTGCACCACACCAGGCCTCCCTGTCCATCACCAGCTCTTGGAGTTTACTCAAACCCATGTCCATCAAGTCTGTGATGCCATCCAGCCATCTCATCCTCTGGCGTCCCCTTCTCTTCCTGCCCCCAATCCTTCCCAGCATCAGGGTCTTTTCCAATGAGTCAGCTCTTTGCATCAGGTGGCCAAAGTATTGGAGTTTCAGCTTCAACATCAGTCCTTCCAATGAACACCCAGGACTGATCTCCTTTAGGATGAACTGGTTGGATCTCCTTGCAGTCCAAGGGACTCTTAAGAGTCTCCTTCAACACCACAGTTCAAAAGCATCAATTCTTCAGTGCTCAGCTTTCTTTATAGTGCAATTCTCACATCCATACATGACTACTCAAAAAACCATAGCTTTGAGTAGATGGACCTTTGTTGGCAAAGTAATGTCTCTGCTTTTTAATATGCTGACTAGATTGGTCAAACTCTTCTTCCAAGGAGCAAGCATCTTATTTCATGGCTGCAGTCACCATCTGCAGTGATTTTGGAGCCCAAAAAAATAAAATCTGTCACTGTTTCCATTGTTTCCCCATCTATTTGTCATGAAGTGATGGGACCAGATGCCATGATCTTAGTTTTCTGAATGTTGAGTTTTAAGCCTACTTTCCCCCTCTCCTCTTTCACTTTCATCAAGAGTCTCTTTAGTCAGTCTCCCAGTCACAACTTTAATTATTAAATCCTATTGCAAACCTGCCATCATGGTTCTCCCCCATTACTTTAGAGCAACCTTTGCGGTTAATTTTACTTGTTCCTCTATATGTCTCTCACTGTCCGGAGAATAAACACTAGCTCAATATTTCAATGTATTTTAAAAAATACCCATGGTTATTTCTGAGTTAGCTCACATTCTCTTTGGTAGGTAGATGTAGAAGCTGAAGTGTGGAACTTATCTTTTATCCAGGGAATCAAGAAAGGTCAGTAAATCTCTAGATCTACCTTTTTCCTTCTGGCTGTGCAGTTAAATGCCGAGTGCACATCCTCACACTGTTTTTCTCTGCCATTCCTGTTTCTAGGTGGCACATGTGACGACAGTCTCATCTCAGACCCTTAGAAGTAACCTGCAATGCATGGGCCCTGCAAAGACTTCCTTCAGGAGCTGATCCTGTTTCTCAAGGTAGCTGTAGGCAGCTATCACATTCAGGGGAAAAATATGATGTAAAATTTTTTTCTTGAGAAAGATAATAATTTACACCCATAACACACATCAGAGTTAAGTTGTCATATTATTATTCTCATTTCTGCATCTTAGTGATGATGATGAATTGAAACATTGGGAAAACTGAATCATGGGATTGTCAGACTTTTATTTCCATTTAGTGTTATAGAGAGTGATTGAAGCTACCTGCGGCAAGAGGCCTGAAACAGGGTAGGATTTCTTAATTGCACATGGAAATTTCTTAACTTGACATGGGGAAAGACCGCGTCTTACAGAACACAGCAACTGTACTTTGGCATTACATATATCATTTATTATCTACAGAGGAGTAATCCCAGTTTGATGCCCCTTACCTCCACCAGATATCAAAATCCACACGGGCTCTAGTCCCCTATAAAAATGATCTAGGACAGACAGTCCTCTGTATTCACAGACTCCACACTGGTGGCTGGCTGGAGGTGGAACTGTGGATACAGAGAACCAACTATATATATATATATATATATTCCCAAGAAGTTACTTCTGGAATGAACAATGAAAAGGAACATGACCATCTTAATAAAGTACTCAAGATCTTGTTCAAATAAGAGGCTTCTTCTGTTCCTTTCAGCAGAATCAAGTAGCCTCTAAAGAATGCCTAAAAGATCACTAGCACTCAAGAAGCCGGGCTCCTTGCTGAGGAGTTGGTACTTAAGCTTTACACTTCTCAAATGCCCCTCTACAGATCCAGTTGCAGAGTAAACATTTTTTTAAGTAAATGCTTTTTAAAATCTATAATATATTGTTATATAAAGCTTGCACAATTGAACAAAATAAGCAGAGGAATGGAAGTTAGAGAAAGAAGGAAGGAAGGAAACAAAGATATGAGAAAAGTCAGACAAGTAGAAAGTGTAGTAGGGAAGAACAGATCTGACTCCACATTAGATCCATTTCTGTCGTTTTAATCTTCGTCGTCTACTATATTTGCTACGGGTTAATCACTGAAGGTGTGTTGCCTATAGCTTAAAGTGACATAATGGCCCATCTCGGGCAACTCTGCCTCCCAGGTAATAAGCATGAAGCTAAAATACCTTAGTTTAGCTCACGGGAAACATTCTGACCAGAGAAAGAATTTAACACCCTCCCTCTGGAGTCTGGCCAGAACCCAGAAAAATCTTCAACAACACCTTGACTTTTTAAAGGCTTTTTACCTCTTTACCTCCCCTTCTTTGTCCTATAAAAGAAACTGCACCCAAACCCAGGCGAGACAGTTCTATGGGGCGCTAGGCCACCGTCCTCCCGGTCTGCGGGCTTTCCGAATCGCCTCTCCTCCGTGCCCCAGCGCCTGTCCCCAGGGTTACGGGCCTGCTGCACAGCCAGCAGGATGAGCCTGGACGCTGCGACAAAAACGCAGAGGAAATACTAGAGACTGGGGGAGGGAGGGGTGGGGGGAGCCAAGGAGACTGAGCAGAGGGGAAGGTCCAGATTGGATTCCGAGGGCCCGGCGTGAGGGGGCCGCCTGAGGCTGGGCAGTTGGTTCTAGCTGGGTTCCCTGGGAGGCGCGGGCCAAGTGAGACTTCCGCTCTCGGTCCACCTCCGGAGAAGCCGGTTCGCCTCTCCTTTGGGTTCCAGGCACTTTCCTCCTTACAGACTTCTAGCTCCTAGCACCTCAAATCACCACCGAACTAGAGGGCTCGCCAGTCATGAAAAAAGCAGCTTCCCTCAGGGCAGAGACAGTGGGCTTGGTAAGCTGAGCGCCCCAGGAACACAGCTGCTGGGAACAAAGCCAGGCTCTGGGCAAACCAGACCTTTGTCTCTTCAGCTCCCAAATCATTCATTAAAATCACAGTTCGGAGACAAACCCAATCACACCCCCTTTCAGGTCCCTGCTTCTCATCCTCTAAAGGACCTCAATTTGAAGTTAGTTTCAGATGAAGAGGGGACAGATGGGGAGGGGAGGGGAGGGGAAAGGAGCCATCCTCCCTGGAGGAGGCTGGGGCAGAGGAGCGAACTACCTGACTTCCCCCTCGTTAACGCTTTACTCCTCAGGGCATCAGGGGTTTCACTTTCCAGAAACTCTCCTGAAACTTAATAACTGCCTTATTTTTAGGACGTATAAAAAGCCACACTCAATGACCTTTCTTGAGGAGAAAGACTGTAAAGAATAAAAAGCATGAGTCCTCGTCCCATGTTTGGCACCTATTATAAGACTATTAAAGAGTTCGGGCCTTTAACTTTTCTTCACCTGTAAAGGGAGAGTGGTACAGGTTTCCCTGCATCTGAGTGGAGAGTGTTCCCGTGGAAGCTTTCGTAAGTGGAACTGGGGTAAAGTGAAAAAGCAGTGACCTTGCGACACACTCGCTAACCATGCAGGAAATAAACTAAGGTCAGCAGAGATGCCCCCAGGGTAACCTGATGCAGTGAGGCTGAGTGTGGTCGGGAGGACTGGGAAGGATCTGGAGGCGGCGCCCCTCTCTGGGGAGAGGTGTAACCAGGAAGAGTCCATCTTGGCTCTCCCAGGGCTAGCTCTGTTTCTTTGGCGGCTTTTGTTATTATAATCACACAGAATGGCCTGCCTCGGAGAATCCAGCCGACCTCCTGACTGTTCAGGGAAACAGCCTTTGTTCAACACCCTGTCCACCTGTGGAAGGCAGGAAGGAAGGAGTGAACACAGGCCGTGCCTGGGGCTTGCCATTCTAGGAGGTGCTTGCAAGATTAACGGCCTTTTTACTTTGTTTCCTCCCCTCCCCGCATCTCAGATCCACAGAAGAACCTGGCATCCAGAACCCAACAAGAGGGTTATTTTGAGATGTTCGTCTGCCATCTTCTTCGGGCAGCTGGTATTCTGAACAGAGCCGCGCTCCGTAACACCTCGCCTCTGGGATTCATGGGCCTGTCTCTTGCTGAGCAGAGTGAGATTGGACTCAGGGACGCTGCATCTATCACAGCTGCGGCAAAACAAATGCTGAATGCTATTTTTGCTTTTCTTTCCTTTTTTTTGTAAAAGCAAAAATCCTTTTCCAATTTCTTTCAGTTAGCAAAACCAACTAATAATGTAAGCCTTCCTAAAAACAAAGGTGTATAAAGCAGCCAAATTTTGAAGAGTGGGGGATGCCTGTATTAACTTCCCTCCCTTTCAAGCTTGTAGCAGGAATTACAGGAAGAGGAGCTTGCATGGTAGGGATAAGGAACTGCTCACTGAGCTAAGCGAGGAATTTGGAAGCTCCTTGAACAGGCTGAAACAGACGTTTTAGTGTCATTAGAAAGTGCAGAAAGAGGTTAAATGCCAATCCCATAGACTTATCCCAGGCAATACACCCCTTTCTAGCAGTAGAAGCATCTAAATCTTTTCAGAAAGCAACTTTTTATGAGCAAGATTACTTCATATAATTCATAAATGGCTTTGCATCCTTTAAAAGGGCAGCTTATCGTTGTATGTTGAAAGGAACATACTTATTAAAAACCTATTACCTTAATTTTTTTCTGCTTATCCTAAACATTGATTTTTAATGATCCCAGCATGTTTCCAAGGCTTCCCAAGTGGCTTAGTGGTAAAGAATCCACCTGCCAATGCAGAAGACACAGGAGATGTGGGTTCGATCCCTGGTAGGGAAGATCCCATGGAGGAGGGCATGACAACCCACTCCAGTATTCTTGCCTGGGAAATCCTAGGGACAGAGGACAGTCCATGGGGTCACAAAGAGTCAGACATGATTGAAGTGACTCAGCACAAACACACATACACTTCCAGGGATCTTCAAATCTAGTTCCTGAGTATTCTGGTACCCTACTTGACTCTGGGTAGATGTTAATATTTCCCTAGAATAATTTTCTTTCTGTTTCTGTGTACCTACAAGATGAAGACATCGAGAGTGAAATTCCCAAAGGGTTTACAGAAACAATGTCAACAGCTGTGTGACTTGCCTGCCTGCACCAGCTCGTTTGCTCTGAAAAAAAAGGCAAAGACAAGCTGATCCCAAAATGATCAGATGGAGCGAAGGCACTGACTATGTCAATACAAGAATAATTAGATACACAGTCACCATAAGCAGCCTTTGGAACGCTTCAACAGCTGTGATTTCATCCCTTGCTATCATCTAGCTCTTGCAGAGACGCCAGCTCTCCATTTCTCTATGGAAGGATCTACACAAAAAGGATTTTGTCCACTGCCTAATACTAGAAGATTACTAATAAATGGTAGTTGAACAAGAATCTTACATATTGGTCACTTCTGACTGCTGTAAGTGAAAATTATACAAGCAGAATCTTTTCCTTTTTAAAACTCCCGATTCAAACCTAAACTGGGACTGCCTGGTATTACTATCATAATTGGGCAGGACCTTACCAGGTCGCCCAGGAGGGACCACCCCTCCTGGGTGGTCCTCCACCTGCGTTTTGTTTACAGAACTTAAGTCAAATAAAAAATTTAATCAGAGAATTGAGAAAATGCAGAAAGCAAAACAGTCAAGCAAGACAAAACTAATAATATTTCAGCTGTTGAACAAAGTCAAGGACCTTTAGCTCTTCTTCAAGGACTAGGGATAATATTCTGAGCCATGTCCTTTGCAGATCCTGAAACCTCTCCCAGGTAGGAGAAGCTGACCGTGTGCTGCCCTCAAGCAGGTAGCCTCTAGACCATTTAAAACCAGAAAGTTGATGATGCTGATTCCCGATGACCTCATTACCAACCAATCAGAAGGATGGCCACAAGCTGACCACGCCCTGCTCCTGACTCCTCCCTACCCGCCCCAGGGTGGGACACACGGTCCCGTGGACACTGGTCAGCTGTGGCCCCTTTTGCCTTGCAGAGCAAAATAACTATTCTTTTCATATCAGACACTGGTGAAGAGAGGCCCAGTTTCAGCAACACTACACGGCTCAGTGGTAAAGGATTCACCTGACGACTCAGGAGACGTGAATTCCATCCCTGGGCTGGGAAGACCCCTGGAGAAGGAAACGGCAACCCTCGCCAGTAATCTTCCCTAGAAAGTCCCACGGACAGAGGAGTCTGGCGGGCTACAGTCCATGGGGCTGCAAAACAGTCAGACACAACTTAGCAACTGAACAACAGCTATATTTTCTATAGTTTAACATTCACCATATAAGAAAACAATCTTTTCCTTTTTTCAAAACGTTTGCTCCCACACTCCACCCAGTTCTCATCTGATTACCTTACATACACTCCATGAAGACAACCACGTCCTTACCTTCCCATTGCAGATCAGCCTTCCTTTCCCCACCATCAGTGCCCACCCCTGTGATGAGGGAGGCGGGAGCCTCTGACCGTCGAGGGTGCTGCCTCCCACTTGTCCTCTGGACGGTGTCCCTTTCCTGTCTTTGTATGCGGCACATTAGTCCTATTGCTTCACTGGTCTCTAAACGTGGTCCTCAGACCCGCAGCATCAGCATTACTTAGGAACCTGAATCAGAAGCGCTGAGGGTCATTCTGAAGTCTGGTCAAGTCTGAGGAATCACTGAATGAGTCTCGTGGTCCTCAATACCGACTACACATTTAATTATGTGGGGAATTTTTAACCAATCCCAAGACCCCACTCCCAGAGATTTTGATTAACATGATCTGGGATTGGCCCAACCACTGAAATTTTTAAAAATTCCAAAGTGATCCTAGCATGCCCTTGGAGCTGAAGCCACCGAGACTGAAGGCTTGCTCCGCCATACCGTCCGTCTCGCGCCCACCACTGGGTCAGGCCTGCCCACACATACGCACACCCTAGCCACCTATGCTTTGTTTCTTGTCCAGCTTCTTTCACGATCCCCCTCCAGATTCAGTAGATTTGAAGCCATACAGGATCACCGTGCTTTCCTCATCTCCCACTCACTCAGCTGTGGCCTCCAGTCTGAATTCTACTCCTGTTTTTGTGTTTTTTTCTTTTTGGCCACTCCACGCAGCATGTGGGACCTTCGTTCCTAGAGCAGGGATTGAACCCCTGCGCTCTGCAGCAGGAGCTCAGAGTCTTAACCACTGGACCTTAGGGAAGCCCTTGAACTCTGTTCTCATCACCATTCAAAGTGTTCCCACAAGTGTTGCCACTGAACTGAAAGTTGCCAACTCCAGTTGTTGCTCCTCTGCCCTCATCATCCCCTTTTGCCTTTCCTCTAACAAATCTTATGTTTGTTTTAGATTTTGTAATGCTCCAGGCCCTAGTGTTTCCTCCTCCAGAATGACTGCTCTTTTCTGAGTCTGTCCTTCTCTTTCAGACTGCTGTAGTTTGGACATCCTCAAGGCTTAATCCTGGGTTCTCTTTCTTTCAGGCATTCTTTCCAAGGAAGTTTTGATCCCTTCCCTTATCTGAAAATCATCTACAGACACCTCTTATCTACCCCGTAGTTTTATCTGAGCTTTAGACTCAGACTGTATTTCCCGTTTTCTCTAGTAATTCTCACAGATCTTCATGTGCAATAGTTTAGAATGAGTGTCTGCTTTCTGTGAAAATTGTATGAGACTTCTGTTTCTCTGCTTCATCATTGTATGCTGCACTGATGAAATTTAAATTCACCTGGAATAGATTCCCTTCCCATTAAACTTTTTTCTTAAGTTTGCCTTTTTCCCTGACTACCCTCAAAAGAGCATCTTTGGTATTAGAAGTGGAACAATTTTCAAACAATCCAAGACTCAACAGAGAAGACAAAATTGTTCAAAATTGGTATTCACCTGAATACACCATCTATGTTAAAAGTGAATTTGTCCTCTGGAGCCATGACTGAAATAAGGAAGCTTCCTTGTCAACAGACTACTCCAAAAGTTGGCTGTCTTCTGTAGAGCAAAGGCTCACTGAGGCTCCCACATGTAAACCACGAAATTTCTGCTTACCCCTTCCTCCCCCCATGCAAGGAATCAAATGGACACTTTATGTTTTCTGACACACTCCTGCTCTTATTTACCATGAGCAGTCCTTTCATAAAGTAATTCTCAGCAGACATTCCAAAGAGCAGTTCTAACTACCTACAGAATATCTAAGGAACCAATTCTAAAATCAAAACAACGAAAGAAGAAGGGAAGAGAATGTCATCCAAAGCACCAGCTCAATTAATAGATGCATTAGTAACATGTCACTATTTCTTCGTTTTCCTAGTGAGATACTTTCTCCACAGAAAATGTTTGCTGACTCCACTTATGATGCCTGAATGCTGGCAGTGAGTGGAGGTGGGCAGGGATGGATGTGTACACGGAGAAGATGAGAAAGAACAAAGCAGGGCGGACCAGATAAGACCAAGTCCTTTTGTCAGATCTCAACGGTGAGGACGAGCCACCTTAAATACTCCCAAAGTTTCCCTGGATTCCTTTGCATGAACGCTTCAATCGAAGGAGAATTTTCTAGGCTCATTATCTGAGATGTCCAACTGGCCATACAAGGCCCAGAATGCTCAGCAAAGCCCCTTTAAAAGCAGTCGTGCCATAGGTCTCTATCACAAGCTGCGAACGATATGGCTGTATGGCATAGGAAGAGTCTATGTTTTAGGAAAATGTTGACAAATCAAAGACCTGGATAATGAGACACATTTGGCAACAGCACCACGAGGCAGTCATCAGTTGGTGACCATAAGAGTTGATGCTGACGAGACTCAAAACCTGAGAACGGGAGCCAACTGTGAGCGCTGCCGTCAAGCTCACAAGTCTCCTTACTTATCCATTACTTTTGCTCCTGTCAAAAGATGTGTGAATACGGTACTGAGATGTTTTGTCTCCGCATTCACAGATGAGGAGGGGTTTGCAGCACTTTGAAAAGAAAATCACAAAGGCACAGTGTTTAGCAAGGCACGGAAGTCTGCAGCAAAAGCGGTAGGCCTGGTCACCTTGTTGACGTTACCTTCAAGACCGAAGTCTCCAGCAGCGACAGGAGAGGACAGTCGGTGTGTTTCCAAGCTGCATCTCAGGCACAGCTGTCAGGAGCCAGGATCGCAAGTAGCGGCAGGTTGTGGGAGTACATGCAATAAATTGGGATAAGGGTTTAGGGAACAACTTTGCTATATAGGGCACAGTTTCAAAATACTATAGACAGACAAGCAAGGATGAGATCCACAAAGCTGAATCTGGAAAAACTCAAGACTAAAGATTTGAATACAATGATATTGTTTCTCAAAGTGTCAAAGAAAAATTGTGTGCAGATTAACCTATCTTCCTTTATTTCAAGTGCATTCTCTAATTTAAGATGCTACAGAACCGGTTTGGTGACATTCAACTCTACTCTCACAGTGTAAGTTCATTCCCTTTGTCAAGCTACTTAACCTCCACCTCCTAAAAACTACTGATCTAATATCCAAATTACCTAGCTCACAGCTGTATAGTGAAATAGAGAGAGAGGTGCACGTGCTTTTAAAACTGTGAAATGGCATAAAAGTTAACCATTGTTATAATAATGACTGAGGCAGAGATGAGCCAGCCATCCACCAGGCCAGTTTCTCTTGCCCCTGGGCACAGAGCCAGCCTGCGTGCTCCTAGCGGACTGAGGATCTAGAAGACTGAGCTCCTTAGCTTCTCGTTGGCTGGAAACACCCACATTAAGTCAGGCCAGCTCCTGACAGCTACCTGCCTTAGTGAGCAAACGTCACTGGACCATAAACAAGCGTGAATTATCCACGTTACCCCATCTCCCTTGCAAACAGCCATGCCGCGTGTCTACGGCCGCGCCCACGGAGTTAAGGGGAAGTCAGCTGTATGGAGTCCAGGAGTGCAGGCAGGGTGCCTCCTCTTCCTCGGCTTTTGTTCTGTTTGCTGAGATGCAACACAAACGCTGGAGCTAGGGAGTTGTTCTTGGACCTCGAGGAAGAACTTAGTCATTGAGGATGATGGCGCAACAAGAGAGAATCCCTGGAGAGTTTTGAGTCGTTCCACCAACCACGGACCTCCCGCATGAGGTCCCCCTAGTCACGTGAGTGGAAGTACACATCAGTTTAAAAAGTGTTTAATTTTGAGTCTGGTCACTTAGGCCACACTTGATCCTATTTGGTATATTTGACACATTTGATGACTTCTTCTATTATAACAGAAATTAGTGATTTATTGATAATGAGAGAGAAATTAGAACAGTGAGACAATTTTAAAACAAGAAAAACTAAATAACCCAGTACAGGAGTGATTAGCCAAAAACCTCTAGAGGAGTGCTATTTTTGAACTACGTGAATGGCCCGTGTCTCTCCTATTTCCTTTAATCAACATCCCTGCTAGTCTGCCAGTAACATGGATTCGACCGAAAAGGTTTTACAGCAGGGATGCAAGAATGAAATAATGTATTGGGTTGGTTATCAAAAAGTCTACAAATAATAAATGCTGGAGAGACGGTGGAGAAAAGGGAAGCTTCTCCATCATTGGTGGGAATGTAAATTGGTGTAGCCACTATGGAGAACAGTATGGAGGTTCTTCAAAAAACTAAAAAAATAGAATTACCATAGAGTTACCAAACAGAGTTAGCAGCAATCCCACTCCTGGGCATATATCTGGAGAAAACCTCTTATTTTTAAAGATACATGCACCCCAGTATTCACAGCAGTACAATTCACAATAGCCAAGGCATGAAAGCAACCTGAGTGTTCAGAGGACTGGGTAAAGAAGATGTGGTGTATGCCTCTGTGTGTGTGTGTGTGTGTGTGTGTGTGTGTGTGTGTGTACAGTGCAATATTACTCAGCCGTGAAAAGAATGAAATAATGCTATTCGCAGCGACGTAGATGGACCTAGAGATGAAGTGAATCAGACAGAAAAAGATATCATATGATATCACTTACATGTGAAATATTAAAAAATGACAAAAATAACATTTACAAAACAAACAAGAAAAGACTCACAAAGAAAACAGACTATGGTTACCAAAGTGGAAGTAGGGGGAGGGATAAATTAGGAGCTTGGGACTGACAGACACAATACTAAGTACAAAATAAATAAAGCAGCAAAGCCATGATGTAAAACATAGGAGACTCTGTTCCATATCTTGTAATACACTATAATGTGAAATTTAAGAGTTTGTATTGTACCATTCTTTACTTTATGCAGTGGGTAGTGATCATAAGAAAGATTAGATCAGTAAAAAGAACCTATAAAGATGTATACTCTTTTTATACAACTAACTGTGGTATGAGTTAATTTTCTAGAGGACTATATTTACAACTTGCAAAGAGAAGCTACGGTAAACAACACTTTCTTTTAATTGTAGCAAAGAGCTTCTGAACAGGTTTTCTTAAAAGATTAAAATAATTTATTTGTATGTTTCTTACTATTTCTGAGATGTGGGAAAGAGTGAAACAGTTATATCAAATTGTAGCATGTACTGAATAAATTAATGGAAACTTCCTGTACGTAACTTCAGAGGCAAATTTAAAAATTTTAGAAGTATCCACGTTTCCCTTTTATTCTGTATATGCCTGTTATAGAGTCATGTTGGGTGGACCACCAGTGCATTAAATAGGCTCAGTTTGTCTTAAAGATTCTCTCTTTTTGTCTCTATTCCTGTTATTGCTGTTACTTTTACTATGACCCTGCTCCCATACGACTCACTAATGTATAGATTTCTTTACTCATTTAAGGGGAAAAAAAGCAAACACACACGGCTCACTCTTCTCCAGTCTCCATATCATTCAGAGGATGTGTTCATGGTCACTCGGTAGTCATCCGCCCATGTGATCCTAACGGCTCGAGGACAGCCTGTAACCGCACGGCGCTGTGACAGCCTGCGGTTTTGACCTTTCTCCTTTAACCCCACCCTTCCTTGCCTGTCCGGTAGCACTGTCGATGGACCCATTAAATATCTCTCATCTGTCCGTGAAAGCGTGTCGCTCGGTCCGTCTGGCTCGCTGCGGCCCTGCGGACCGCAGCCCGCATCCTCTGTCGCGGGGCTCGCCAGGTAAGAGCACTGGAGCGGGCTGCCGAGCCCTCCTGCAGGGGAGCTTCCCAGGACTCGAGCCCCGGGCTCCCGCACTGCAGGCAGGTTCTTTCCCGTCTGAGGCACCCGGCCTGCTCTCCGCGTCCCCGGCGGGAGGTTAAGCTTTGTCAGCAGAGGATGGAAGCGGGGGTCTGTCTGGCGCGCTGCGGGGCAGGGCCTGCAGGACAAGCGGCCGACACCGCGTCGGCTCCCACGCCTCGCAGCTCCTGCAGGCGCCTGGCAGGTAGGAGCGGTCTGGGGCCAGCGCCCCCGCCACCCCCCAAGGGGCTCACGGCCTTGGGAATGTTGGCATCTCAGGCGCCCTGGCTCCAGTGAGGTCTAGGTTTCAGCCCTGGGAAAGCGGTCCTTCCCCTTCCTGATGACTGTTCAGCTGCCCTCAACCCGAGGGGAAAGGGACGCTCCTGTACACCTTCTTCCTCTGTCTTTAGAGCCCTCATTAATCATTGCTAACGGATTCCTTTTCTTTTCAAATCAGTATGTGATTTTCTGCCCTGGCAGTGGTCCCAGGTAACAGATCTTCAGAGACGGGCTTCGGGAGGTTTGGGGGCCCCCTCGGGCTTGATTGCCTAGCCGAGCTCCCGTCTCCCGGAGCAGGTGGTGACATCAGTTACTCAAGGCGCCCCGTGGGGCCGCTGACACAGCGCCAGCTGCGCGGGGGCCTCGGGCCGGGTGGCTGCCGCAGCTGACCACCGCGCGGTGATGAGGGCCGCGAGGACCTGGGGAGGCAGCTGTGTCCAAGAGCCCCTGGGCACTTAGAATAAAAATAGCAAGCTCTCAGCTCAGTCACAGCCTGAGGCGCAGGGAGCTAGTGGGAGCCAGGGGACCGTAGTTGATTTTCTATAACCCGATGGCTGATGTTGCTAAAAGCCAGAATATCTAATTGTGGGCGTTGCTAAATGCCAGCAACCATTCCAAGTCCACAGTTCCTCGCCTTCTCCACTGCGGCGGAGCTGGGCCCTGTAAGCACATCTCCTTTGCTAGCGGCGGGGTGGGCTTCTCTGCGGCGTCCTGCTGGGCCCCTGCGGCCCTCTGATTTCCGCCACGCCCGGTGCCCGCCAGCACAGGGCTCCGGAGCGCCAGTGCGGCTCTGCGAGACCAGGGCTGGCGGGGCGCCTCCTGGCTGGCTGCTGCCGGCGCCCCCGGGGCAGTCCTGCAGCCTCAGAGAACTGCCGTCCGGACGGTCGGGGCTGCGCCCCCGGGAAGCTCGCCCCCTAGTCTGTGGTGTGGGGAATCTTCTAGGTCCTTTGCCAGCCTTGCGCACCACGGTCAGCTCCCTAGACAGCCAGGAGTCCCGTTCCGAGAGCGTGTTCGTGGGTCCACTCTGTTCTCAAGTCCGGCAGGAGGAAACGGCAGCCCACTTCGGTCCTCCTGCCTGCCACAGGCACGGACGGCGGGGCCTGGGGGCCCTCCGTCCGCGGGTCCCGAGCGGCGCGCGCCCCCGACCGACGGCCGCCGGCGCGGCGCAGGCGCTAGGGCTGCGGCACTTTTTGCATAAATAACGCATAAACATACCGAGAGCACTGTTACTCTCGCGGCGCAGGACCCGGAGACGCCCCGCGCCTCCGCAGCCTGGGCGCCCGCGTCCGGACCTCCGGGGCGCAGGGCCGCCGCACCGCCGCGCTCCGCACAGGCCCGCGGGGGGCGCAGAGCACGGCCGCCTAGCGGAGGCGCCCTCAGGACACGGCCTGCCGCACGTTGACCTTCACGGCTGGACGCGTCCTGCTCCCATCTCTGAAAGGTCCCGGCTCGCAGGGTCGAGGTTCGTGCGCGGGGGACTTGCTGTATGTAAGTCCCAGGGCCCGTGATCCTATCCGTGTATCTGTTTTTACTATGCTCTCCACAGCTCTGTTTATTTACTACGGCTAGCTGGCCCCCTGTCACACCTAATAATTTCTGATGTTCAGGTTTTGTGTATTTTCATCTTCTCCTGAAGGATGATATAAGAGGCAGGAGCTGGGAGGGAAAAAAAAGCACAAAAACTCCCAGAATCTTTTGTTTTTAAGTTCTTTATCATGATAATTAAGTTCCTCATCATTCATCTATTCTTGAAATTATCTAAAGAAAATTAGGTATAATTAAATAATTATGTGGAATGTGATTAATGCTTAAGTTAAAATTATTAAACATATTAAAATGTAGTATTACAAAAAACCCAGTATAAGAAATATGTGAAGACATAATTTGGTCCACTTTATTGATAAAAATACTGAATATATTGGGTTTAGTGAAGCCAAAGTCTTGGAAAGGTTTCTTAAAATTAAGAGCAAATATTTTATATATGTAATTCTTTAGGAAAGATTAATATGAACAAACATAACAGATGTAACATAACAGAAATACAATTTTGGCTTTGCCTCTTAAACCTTAGGGGAAGCTCAGTCACCCACGTACACAGTCACCCGGCAGTTATCAAGGGTCCATTCTATTCTAGGTCCAAGAATTCAGTAGATGATCTTAGAATCCTGGTATTCAAAATGCTTACAGTTTAGTGAGAAATTTTCTCACGTGAAAACCAACTTACCAACTTAACATCTACTCTTAAAAAAGAAAATCTACATATTTTTTAAAGGAAGAGATTTAACTACTCCATGACTTCTGTTTTTGCTTTTTTTATTTTGTTTTCAATTAGCTTGAAGTTTTCTGTTGATTAAAATGTGTTCTTTGGGGAGAAAGAACAGATAAAATGCACAAAAACTCCTCTGTAAGGCATCTCTGCGTTGAATCTCAAGAAAATAAGGGATTTGCAAAATTCTATCAGTTATGTTTATCCTTATTCTTAGCCTAAAATAATGAAGCAAAGCCATGACTATAGATTTATAAGGACATTTGTCAGAGGCTTTGTTCTGCAGAAGCCAAACATTAGAAACTTAGAGAAAGTCTGTATCTGAAGGCACATAAAAAACATGAATTAAAGTACATAATAGTACTCTTTGTTCTTTGATTGCTGCCCAGCTAGAGAAGCATGAAATCAAAGCACTCTGCTATTTGCCTCTTTCTCCAAACATCATCATATCTAATTATTAAGTACAGATTGCTTTCTAAAAGGTTTAAAACAGGTTCTAATTGTGCTAACTCCCAAAGAACAAGTAGCATTTCAGTAGATGGTGATTAAAAAATAAAAGGAAGAAATCTTTGACTCCTGGATGCACAGTATTTGGGATGACAGGAGCGCATTCTGTTAGCAGTTCTTTAAATAAAATGTTTGTTTCGCTTGCATTACCCGAGCTCCTTCATATTGAAATGCATCTCTCTTCCCTTTATATGTGAAGTGATTTCTATAAAGTCTGGACATCAATGATTCTGTTGGTCACTTTCCTTTTAAACCATTATCTCATTCACATTTTGGTCGTTTGTATTGCATTGTCAAGTAGCATTGCTTTTCCAAAAAGTCTCATGGTTCTTTGGGCTGTGGAATATTTAATATGCATGCATCTTGCTTTTACACTTGAACAATAACTTGGCTGGGTATTTTGCCCTTAAGCTTCACATTTTTAAAAAGCTCATAAGTGTGCAGACATTGCCCTACTGTCTCTGTATTATAATTTTGCTCCGTGGAAATATAAAGGCCCCGTATCGAACGAAACCTCCAAAAAAAAGGATAAGAAGACCGAAGTGCCAGGCATTTATTGGAGGTAACTCTCATGAGAGAGAAAGAGCAGTATGGCAAGGAAAAATTCCAGCCGAAGACACAGACCTGACACCCGTGAAAGGTGAGCGAAGGATGGCAGCGCTTCAGATAGGGTGAGGCTCCCAGAACACCCAGCCATCCAGCAGGGAGCCCGGTCCTCCCACCGCGCAGCCAGGAACCCTGCGCTGGGGAGAAATGGCTGGAACCGAGCTTCTCCACAGGCTCAGAAGCCTCCTTCCACACAGGAAATACGGGCTTTCAGATCAAACGCTACGGCAGATCTTGGAGACAGGGCAACTGTAGGTTCTCAGCTCCCATATTCCTCACGGCTGACACACACATTTCTCCTCAAAGGCATGCCTGCGTGTCTGCCAAGGCATCATCTCTTTCCAGAAGCTTGGAAAGTCTTTCTTTATCCTTGAAATCAACCTTGAAGTTAAATGATTTTATATTATTGCTTATTTTTTCTGGACCACTCCATGTCTTAATTCACATCCCTTGAATCTTTATTCAAGGAATTTGTGTGTGTGTACCATCATTTTTTCCCCCTCTTCCATCAGATGGCATGGGTGCTGAGGTTTTCTTTGAGAGTTTTCTTAAATGTTTTCTACCTAGTTTGATTCTGGCAAGTATACCCTACAGTACAGCCCACTTCTGTGGGGTGAGGCTCTCGAGTTACCCATCTGCCTCCCGACCAGCATGGAGCTCAGCATGCTGTGAGCCTGGTGAAATTCCTCCCTTTAGAAACGCTTCTCTGACACACAGCATTTCCTACTCTCTCTGACTTTTCCAGAGGGCAGCATGTGAGAAGCTATGGCATGAAATGAAACATCTTTATTTTAGTTTTGTTGCTATTGCTGAGTAACTGTTTTAAAAAAAAGAAAACTGTTGGAATTTCCCTGGTGGTCCAGTGGTTAAGGCCCACACTGCCACTGAAGGGGCCCAGCTCGAACCCCTGGTCAGTGAACTGAAATCCCAATTGCCATGTGGTGTGGCCACAGATTTAAAAGCAAAGAAATGACAAAATAACCATTCTTCATTTTATTTGGTTTGGAAAGAAAAAAATATTCTATTACTTGGCATTATTAAACATCTTAACTGTTCAAAAAATTCAGTATAAATCTGTAAAATGAATTAATTAGGAAACAGGCAACTGTTGGTTTAGCAAACACGGTCGACTGCATCTCAAAACTCTTGAACTGCAGGGCTGGTGTTCACCACGCTGCACCAGCCAGCTAACGCCACGCTGGACTCCTACGTGGGACGCACTCTGAGGCTGCTTCCCTATGTGAGTAAAGAATACGGCTTCGATAATAAAAGCTGAAAGCTGGAGGTTAGTTTTGAAAGTGGAGAATTTTGAAAGTGTAAATAGAGTGGATGGTAGAAGATTTATGCAGAAATCCTATCCTCCCTCAAGCAGGAATCAATTGGGAACTGGTAACTATTACAGAGCCAAAAAATACACATTTGAGGGGCGTTTGAGACTTATGATGGAAGAAACATGGGCTTCTTGAGTTATCATAAGATTTCTTAGAAAAATAGAAAAACAAAAACTGATCAATTATAACCAAAATCTGACGGGGAAAAAATATGAAATAGAGAAATACAGGATTCTAAAAAACAAAAGAGAATACCAGTCTTCCCATCAGAGGATACTGCTGACCAGTGCTAACTACACAGACGATGCAGCTGTGCTCCATCGAAAGTGCTGAGGAGGAAAGTGCCTAAAGCGAAACCCGAGAAGACATCCTGTTGTCACTTAAACGGGAAACTAATGGAAAAGAAGAGCTACGAGGATCTGTATAGAAGAGTCACTTCGCTGTACTTCTGAAGCCAACACAACGTTGCTCCTCAACTATGCGCCAACATAAAATAAAAATAGTAAATTAAAGAAGAAGACAACCTCCCTGTGCTGCGTGATCTCATCACCATGAAGGGGATTCTCTAGCTCCTCATGCTGTCTGGGACAGAACAGGAGGAGACCGGGAAGAAGAACAATCCGGCGCTGAGGTCCCTGGGATTTCACAGGTGGGCCCACAGTTCTCCAATGCACCTCCCTTGACAGGTGGTCCTATGCCCTCCCTCCTTTGCAATGAGTGGACTTTTTCCCAGAGAGCGTGAGATTTATAGGAAAAGTATGAGCAGAAGAAGAGTGCTTGGAAAGACTGACAAGACAATGTCAGTGATGAACCTAGCAGAGCAGAGACGGCAAGCAGCCCTCAGGCGCGCCCACAGAGCGGGTGGCAAGGTGAGCGGGCGGCAAGGTGAGCGGGCATCCTGGGCTTCATCAAAACCATGGAACGCGGACGGGCCTCGGAGCACAGAGGGTACCAACTGGGGATGGACTGGAAGGACTCCAGGGCCAGATACCACCGCTGCCGGTGCGTCCTGAGCGGGTCCGGGGAAGGCCGCGGCCCAGGGTCCACCTCGCCAAGAGCGGGCGGGCTCAGTGGCGGCCAGTCCGCCTGCCGACGCGGGAAACGAGGGCTCCGTTCTCGGCCGGGAAGGTCCCGCGTGCTGCCCGGAGCCCCTGTCCGCAACGGAGAAGCCACGGCGACGGGAAGCCCGCACACAGCAACTGGAGTGGCCCTCACTCACCGCAATTAGAGAAAAGTCTGCGCAGCAAGGAAGACCCAGCGCCAACGCATGAAATAAGTAAATTCTTAAAGAGAATAAAAAGACCGGGGTCTGGTTGCAGAATTCCTAAGATGCTAAGTCAAAGAATCAAGAGTGCCCTTTATCAAAGAGTTCTAATATGAAATGTCAGTTTTTTAAAGATATTTTCAGGAATGATAAGACTCTGAGTGTTGAACTAGAGATTTTAGGAATAAATAAAATGTTAAGTGTGAAGTCAAGCAACCTTGTACTGAATTCAAATAGTCCAGTCAGCAGTGCAATTCATGGGGCCTGTTATAAATGGGTCACCCCAACAGCTTTTAATGCAATGGTTTCTAAGATGCATTAGCTTGATGTTAATAGAAACTCAGAGAAAATGAGATTTTTTGTTGAATCCTATTGCTCATAAACAGGTTTTATTTGAACTATAATCTGTAGAAACATCAATAATCTACTGTCTTTTTTGATTGATGCTTTTGAACTGTGGTGTTGGAGAAGACTCTTGACAGTCCCTTGGACTGCAAGGAGATCCAACCCGTCCATCCTAAAGGAGATCAGTCCTGGGTGTTCATTGGAAGAACTGATGCTGAAGCTGAAACTCCAACACTTCGGCCACCTCATGCGAAGAGTTGACTCATTGGAAAAGACCCTGAAGCTGGGAAGGACTGGGGGCAGGAGGAGAAGGGGACGACAGAGGATGAGATGGCTGGATGGCATCACAGACTCGATGGACATGGGTTTGGGTGGACTCTGGGAGTTGGTGATGGACAGGGAGGCCTGGCGTGCTGCAGTTAACGGGGTCACAAAGAGTCGGACACGACTGAGCAACTGAACTGAACTGAAAATACTACTACTCCCACTACTACAAAATACATTTAGGAGTTAAAAAGTAAAGTAAATGAATAAAAAAGGCTTAATTTATAGCAATACAAAAAATAATACGATACATGAAGAGACTTCTGTGAGTGTGTATGTGAGATGCTGGTGAAAAAGCAAAGTAGAGACATGTCCCTTCCATATGTGCCACTCTATGAGCCAAGTGTCCTCAAAGAGGTGAAGTAACAGGTCCGCTGTCAGCCCGGTAGTAAGCAGGGCTTAAAATACAATCTGACGAAAAAATAGCACTTTACTGCTCCCACACGCAGCCACTTTCCTATAAGCTCTATTTATAATGTGCGAAGACTGGCAACCTCAGATTAGAAAGTGACACAGCTGATTTTTCCAACTATAGCTTCTATTAAAAAAAAAACAACAGGATATATAAGTTGTGCAAAGTTTCAGTTCGACTACAAACCACAGAAAGTTTCTTGGGCAAAATAATGCCAAGTCAGCAGTGTCCTTATGCCCATAAATTGTAGCTCTAAAAGAAGATGAAATCAATTATCAGAGAAAAAAAAAAAAGCCCCCTTCTTGGAAATCTTAGAAAGAACCCAAGGACACGTTTTAAATCATCTGGCAACTGTAGACTTCCACATTTTACAAATGAGTAAGCTAAAGCCTAGTGAGGCAAAATGATTTACTCAAAGGAACAGAATGAGCTACTGGATGAGCTGAGCTTCTATAGAAATCAAGTTTCACAGGATTTGGTATCCTATTTTTAATGTAAGATGCCAGTTTCTTCCCCTAAATAGAATAAAATTTACAAAGTATTTATATGGGAAGGTGTAGTCCTTCTATGAAAGAAAAGCATCGGCCACTGTAAGTTCTCCTTTAGAACTCAAAATACCCCAGGCTGGGGGTCGAGAGAACCAGGTCTGCCCTCTTGCCCTGGGCCACCTTCACCTGTTGAGGGCTCCCCAGGCTGGGGTCGAGATGACCAGGTCTGCCCTCTTGCCCGGGCCACCTTCACCTGTCGAGGGCTCCCAGGCTGGGGGTCTAGACGACCTGGTCTGCCCTCTTGCCCGGGCCACCTTCACCTGTCGAGGGCTCCCCAGGCTGGGGGTCGAGACGACCTGGTCCGCCCTCATGCCCGGGCCACCTTCACCTGTCAAGGGCTCCCAGCAATTCCTGTTGTTTAGTAGCTCAGTCGTGTCTGACTCTTCTGCGACTGCACGGACTGTAGCCCACCAGGCTCCTCTACCCATGGGTTTCCCAGCAGGAACGCTGGAGTGGGTTGCCTTTCCTCCTCCAGGGATCTCCCCGATGGAGGGGCAGAACCCTTGTCCCGCCTGTCTCCTGCATTGGCAGGCAGATTCCTGACCAGTATTTACTAAAGCACCTGGTATTTGCCAGATACTGCACCTAGCGCTTTACGTTTACAATTCCTTTTCATTCTTCTAGTTGTTCTATGTAGTCCGGTTATTTTTATTCCTACTGGAAACGTGCAGAAACCAAACCAGAATGAAGCCATGTGCCCAAGTCTGCTCAGACAGACTGGATCAAGAATTAGATCCAAATCACGGCAGTTTGAGTTAGGAGTCCTGTATTTAATGGTTATGCTGGCCAACTCTCCATCTCCTACATTACTGAGCTTCAATATGTTTACTCAAAACATATTTTAGTTAAACTATATTTTATTTTTATATATTTATAAATTTATTTATAAATTATTAAAATATATTTTAAAACCCCAGGAGGCTGGCTCGTGAACACTGAGAACCTCCCAGGAAACTAGGTGACTTCTTGGGTATCACTGGCCATCGAGGGACAGGCAGAGATGTGAAAAATATACACTGAGGCAAGGAAAACTGAGATGAAAGGAACACGGTATCACCTCCTCTTTAAACTAAGAGGGTGTTCTGACTGCTTGCCAGTCCCCTGCTGGTTCTAAGATTTAAAAACAAAACAAAATAAAAACCAATCACGTGCTTTTCTATATTTGCTCACAGCTTTGTACATAGCGATATTTCTGGGGTCATTTTGACAAGACTGATGACTCGCACTGGGGCCATTTTTCAAAATATCTGTTTGTGCATCCTGATAAACTCTGAGATTTCTGAGGACAAGGGCCCCATCTAAACCATCGTTAGCTCACCAGTGTCTACCCTTTTGCCTGGCACAGGACAGGAGTGTTCAGTAAATACTTGGGGAAGTTAGAATTAATTATATGGAGACAAAACACACATGTGTCCCACACGCCCCTCAAGATGCCAGTCTGCCCTGGGCTGCCCTAGAAGGGTGCTGACGGCGCGGAGATTTTGATGGCTGCGTTTTCAGCTCACTTCTTTTTCCCAAATTGTGTCTGAGGACAGGATCTCAGGGTACAGAGACATTCTCTTCAACAATTTACTTTTTCATTTTGATGATCTGGGAAACCAACACAGCATTTGGATCATCTGACTGACCCAGAAAATTAAAACTGATGCTGTTCTGGAACCTCAGGGCCCACGTCTGAGCCGGAGCCTGTGGTCACGCCGGCAATATGTAAAGGTCAAGCAACACCACTGACGGGGTAAAAATCTCATGGCAGTCTAACCAGGAACCAAGAAGAGGAGGATTGAGTCCTTGTGTGGTTCGTGTCAGAACAGCAAGCTGCGACTCAGAGAGCAGTTGTGAGGGGTGATTTCACATTGGACGGGGGAATCTTATTTTGAGAAACCACTAACATCCATCCTATTAAAGTAGCATGATTAACCTAAATTTGTTGGTGGGAATGCAAACTAGTACAGCCACTATGGAAAACAGTGTGGAGGTTCCTTAAAAAGCTGCAAATAGTCCTGCCATATGACCCAGCAATCCCACTGCTGGGCATACACACCAAGGAAACCAGAATTGAAAGAGCCACGTGTATCCCAATGTTCATCGCTGCTTTGTTTACATTAGCCAGGACATGGAAGCAACCTAGATGCCCATCAACTGACGAATGGATAAGAAAGCTGTGGTACATATACACAATGGAATGTTACTCAGCATTAAAAAAAAATTCATTTGAATCAATTCTACTCAGATGGACGAAACTGGAGCCCATTATCCAGAGTGAAGTAAGCCAGAAGGAAAAACAACAATACAGTATACTAACGCATATATATGGAATTTAGAAAGACAGTAACGAGAACCCAACATGCGAGACAGCAAAAGGAACGCAGATGTATAGAATAGACTCGTGGACTTTGTGGATGAGGGTAAGGGTGGGATGATATGGGAGAATGGCATTGAAACATGTTAATTATCATATGTCTAATCAATCGCCAGCCCAGGATTGATTCTCGGGGTGGGTGCATCGAGATTTCCCGGGGGGGAGGGAGGAGGGAGGAGGGAGGGGGGAGGGAGGGGCTTCTGGAGGGGGAGCATATGTAAACCCATGGTGATATCATGGCATTGTATGGCAAAAACAATAAAAGGGAGGGAAAAAAAAAAGTTTATTTGAATTTAACAGTAAATCAATTTTTCCTTTAATTATATAAAATGTAGCAGCATTAGGAATGTGTTCATTTATAATTATATATTAAGATATATACATAATATACTACATAGAATATATATATGTATAAATAAAAATATGTAAAAATATAAGAATATGTGACACATAAAAATCCTACTATCAAAATAACCTGCCTGCCTTGGGGAGGGGTGGAAGCCTGTAGGAGTCTTTCCTTTTCTCGTCTGAAAGGTAGCCATAAATTTTTCAAGTTGGAAACCAACTGGCCCGGCTCTTATGGGAATGCGTTTCTGCCAAGGCTCTGTCACTCCCATGAGGGACTCTGGGGCTGTGCTGCAGAAAGGGCCCCTCTCCCTGCACAAGGCCTCCTCCGTACTGGGTTTTCATGCTCGGCGTTCACGTGTACTAACACTCACCGCGTGTGCCTGCTGCCGTCCAGGACCGCTTGAGAAAAGATGTTTCATTACATGTTCGCTATGATCTGCTTTGCTGATTCTTGGCGATGCCCTGCTTTAGGGGAAGAATGATGCCGCTCTCCGGCAGGTAGGACTGTGACGCTCAGACTCATTTTTTAACGCATCGATTTCTCCCATTTCCCTGACTGTCAATGTTTCATTCAGTGCTTTACGACCCCCTGAGTCTGGCAGGAGGTTCCTGTCGGGATGTGTGCTTCTTAGTGGTGTTTCCCTTGCTTCACTTTTCAGAATTATGAATTTCTAGGGCATGCTACATAAAATCTACAACATGAAACAGCAGCATAAAAATGATCCCAAAGTTGTTAGTCTCTTTCTACCCACACTAGAAAGAAAAATGGTTCCAATCAAAAGCACTAGAAAATAAAGAATTGTTACGGGAGATAAACTGTGCCCTCTAGCAAGTATGAATCACATTCTGTGCCACAAGGCACACTGCCTGAGAGTATAAAGTCTGAAATCAAAAGCAGAGGTGCTATGAACTTGAGTGAATTAACTAAAAGATTTTCTCCAGGGAACCCAGTGAGTGCTGCGGTAGGCTGAAGAGAGTTCTGAAGGATGGCCCCTGATCTAATAATGTCTGCTGATCCCTGCCACGACGTCTGTATATCAACCTGTACTATCAGAGAATCAAAGGGACCCAGAAAATTACAGTTGCTGACCTGCTTAACACTGAACTCTGCACAGTAAAAGGAAATGAAATCCTCTTTACAAAGAGATTTGCTAACTAGGGTAAGTATTCAGTTTTACTGTCTACTCTTAAATAATGCTCATTCACTCATTCATTCGCACCTGGCAGGGCTAGAGGAGGTGGACAGAAGGAATTAGGACCTTCTGCACATCAGAATCATGGAACAGTGTGATGAGAACGACACTCTTCCCGTTGTGAGTACAAGGACCAAGCAGTACATTTTAGCACAGAGCAGACAGTGAATCCCAGTGGTTACTGTGTCTTGCTTACACTGTCCCCTCAGAGGCTAGTAGTCGTCTCAGTTCTAAACATGAGAACTGACCTAACAACATGGATCTGTTGCTGTTATGTTGCTTTAGGTAATCGTCAGTAATGCTTGTGTTTCTGTACAGAATCAGATTTGTTGGTCAGTTGCTCACTCGTGTCCGACTCTTTGCGACCCCATGGACTGCAGCACACCAGGCTTCCCTGTCCTTCACCAGCTCCCAGACCTTGCTCAAACTCATGTCCATTGAGTCGGTGATGCCATCCAACCATCTCATCCTCTGTCGTCCCCTCTCCTCCCGCCTTCAGTCCTTCCCAGCATCAGGGTCTTTTCCAATGAGTTGGCTCTTGCATCAGGTAACCAAAGTACTGGAACTTCAGCTTCAGCATCAGTCCTTCCAATGAATATTCAGGACTGATGTCCTTTAGGATGGACTGGTTGGATCTCCTTGCCATCTAATAATCGAATAAGTTTTAGCAAATGAAACAGTGTCTCTATCATATGCTTAGTCATTCTTTACAGGATAAACTACTCCTGGAATTCTATGAAAATTAAAGATCCCCCTACTTTGTTCCAAGAAATCCTAATTTAATAGGACTGGAATAAGATCTCGGTCTTTGCAGCTACAAAATATTCCATGAGCTAGTCTGCCTTGCTATCTCCGTTGAAAACCACTGGTAAAAGCATTGGCTTAGTTGGAAACTAATCACCAAAAAGAACCAAATTTTCCAAATAACAAACCCAGCACTCAACTTGCACACAACACCCGCATGAGGTAGGGGCAATCATTGCTCCCACTTGACAGACGAGGAAACTGAGACGTGGTCCAGGGTGCAGCTGCAGGGAACAAGCACCTGCGCCTCCCAGGCCCAGCCCAGCCCATCAGAGAGGACCCGGGTGGGCAGCACGCTAGGGCCTTCTGCCTTATTTGTGAACGTGCCGAGTCGCTCATTCACATCCAACTCTTTTGTGACCCCATGGACTGTAGCCCACCAGGCTCCCCCATCCATGGAATTCTTCAGGCAGGGTACTGGGTGGGTTGCCATTTCCTTCTCCAGGGGGTCTTCTCCACCCAGGGACTGAACCCACAGCTCCTGCCATGCCTCCTACATTGTAGGCTGAATCTTTACCACTGTGGCACTGGGAAGCATATTATTTATTACACCAATAATGACGGGACTATTAGGGTTTCCCTGGTGGCTCAGACAGTTAAGAATCTGCCTGCAATGTGGGAGACCCAGGTTTGATCCCCACCTAGGTTGGAAAGGTCCCCTGGAGAAGGGAATGGCTACCCACTCCTGGCTTCTTGTCTGGAGAATTCCATGTACAGAGGAGCCTGGTGGGCTACCATCTACGGGGTCGCACAGAGGCAGGCATGACTGAGAGACTAACAAGAAAACAACAACAACAAGGGCTAGTAGGGTTTAATAGGGAATTATTTATTACCCTTGTATCTGATTAGCTTCAGCTACAAAATGAAGTCTCTCTTTTTGTTTAAGTTATAAGAAGAATGATTTCTGAATTTTATTGTCTGGGAAATTACAATAATTAATGATAGCCATAAGAAAATTTTTTAGCAATTAATAATTTTAGACTGATCACTTTCCTCTATCAGGAATCAGAAGAAATAATGCACAAAAACAGTTTATAGCACAGAAGTCCTACAGAGCATGCATGGAATGATCATGGTGACTGAGGACTTTAATAAAGAAATACTCATTTCTTTATTTCCTGCTGATAAACAAAATTATATGTTTCAATATTATCAGTTTACATAAATCATCTATGAATATATGTTACTTCATTAATACACTATGCTTTCAGTTTTAGCTTTATTTTTCTCTTTATAATGAGGGTTGGATAGTATGTAGACGCAGTTTGGAACCTAGAACCTAGGTAGTATTTTGAGAAAGCTATGCAGAGAGAACCAAGAGATATGAATCCCATTGTCCAAAGAGAGAAACAGGTTTGATGCAATATCAAGAAATGTAGGTTCCATTCTGGGTTAAGGCTTTGTTTTACTCAGAGGCTGAGTTGTCATTTTTCCCCTGGGGAAAACATATAGAAGCAATTTTCTACCAAGTTCAGGGCCTTTTGAGTGCAACCAGAGATGAGTCACTGATGGAGCGATCCAACATCCTCGGCAGAGAAAGAGAAGGTGCCGAGGAAGCGTGGAATTACACCCTCTTCTTCGGGTAACTGCTGTGCGGCCCTGGCCAGCCCGGTAATCCCTCTCTGTCTCCTGTGTAAGGATGAGGGAGCATCGGTGCCAGGAGCACTGGGCTGGAGGGAGCCGCCCGGTGCTCTGAGCCTGAACAGGCCGCGCCTCGGCTTAGCATGGAAGGATGGGGCGGCGGCGGTTCTGGCCTTCCCCACGCTGCCCGTTTGCTCCTGCCTAACCGGTTCATCCCTGGGTGACTTCTCGTTCCAAACCTCCCTGTCTTTGCAGTTCAGCCTCGAGACCGCGGGTGATCTGCAGCACACAGGAGAGCTGCGCACTCTGGGCTTCAGGAAGGGTCCCGTCCTTCACAGTAGCAGCCCCAGGGCCGTGTCGTGGAGGCCAGCTCTTCCAAGGGCCGAGTGGATGCGAGCAGGGGAGGAGCGTGTCAGAGGACGCCCTGCTCGCTGGCCTGTGACTCACCTCCTGCTGCGTGACGGCTCGGGGCTGGGACCCCTGTTTTAAGGCATCTCTTTCACTTGCATTCCTTTATATGCAACTGGTAGAATGCCTCTGGTTGTTGATCTCCTGCGTTAAGGGGAGGAAGGCAGCTATTTCAGACTGAAATACAGAAAGTCCCTATGTGCCACACGAGGTCCGCTCTGAGAGCAGGTTCCCAGGTCCAGTTTGTTGGCCTCGCTCCAAAGACTAAGACCACGGCCTTTACAGCACCATATGGTTTGGTGACACTTCCCAAAGTACAAGGCAAACAAAAATAAAAACAAATACAACAAAAAGAAAACATTTCTCATCTTACAGTACAGTACCTTGAAAAACTCAGTAGTAGCTGCATCGCAGCTTTTACACCTGCTCCTGGACGTCCTGGGCTTGAAATAGGGAACACTGCTGTACTCTCTGCAGCGCCGTACGGTAAGTACACAAAAGCACAGCCAGCTTATAGAGAGGCACACGCGTGACCATGTGCACCAGGCATGTGAACACACTTCCATGGCCGGACATGTGAACACATTTCCACGTCTCTGAAAGTTCGCAACTCGGAGTTTCTTAGGTAGGGGACTTATTGCATTAACACCTTGGTTCAGATAATTGATAGACATAGCTAACTTAGGATGATAGGAGACCTTGGAGACGAAGCCTATGATAAACGAGTACATAAGTCAAAAAGAAAACAAAAAGGCCTAATGTGTGGGACGTCACTGTCAGTAAGGGTGGAGAGACTGAAACCATGAGCAACCCGAGAACCAAGAGAGCAGAGTCGCATCTTACTGCCAGATACAAGCATCGCATCTCCAGGTCAGGGATGCGGACGACAGAGGCTGACCACGTGATGCCCACAGACAAAGGGAAGCGTGCCTCCTGCTACAGGGTCACCCAGAGTCTGCTCTGCTAACGCAAGTTAAAAAAAATTGGCTGGTAATCAAGAATGAGTATGTCCGTAGAGATCATATCTACTACCCAGGATTAAAGTGCGTAGTTCTACTCGACTAATCCAGGCCAAAAGAGTTCAGTGGGAATACTAGAGTCCACGTCTCACATCAAGAGTGACCGATCCTAGGCAAGGCACTGGTTAGACTGTTCATGCGCCCTTCGTAGGCTCCCACTGAGAAGTGATAAATACGATGAGATCAATGTTATAATTATTAACAGGATTAATACATATTTAATAAGGGAAATGAGAAAACAGGAATCACATTCTTCACAAGGATTTAAAATTAAATTTGTTGGCAACTGAGTGAAAATAAACTGTAAATTTCAAATTACTGCTAATGGCCAAGTGTAAATAACTGTTTGCTGTATATTTGTTTCTCTCCAGAAAACATTATCCATAGATAAAAATTTATATACATTAAATATTTATAGTGATAGAAATACAAATATTTATGAGTGCAAAAGAGTATTTGCAAATATAAAATGTGGGTAGTTGTATGTGGTACACAGGCCATATATGTCTGTATGTGAGTATAAAATTTACAGTGTTCTATATATTATGGAGTTGTAAAAATTTATATGCTTTGTATATCTGAAAGAGCAAGTATAAGTAATCTGTTTTGTGAACTTGGTCTCACTGGTAGCTGCTTTCAGGAGGCACACACCAAGAAGGATTTGAAGACTGTTCCCTGATTAGGAACGAACGCTGCTGACTGGTTGCTGATGTCTGCCACCAACACCAGCCATGTCGATGGCAGGGAGAGCCGTGCGGTCGATGTTCCCAGTCCGTGCGCTAAGGCAGAGGCTGCCCATGGCTGAAGAAACACTTTCAATTTCTCAAATTATATTTTAGTGCTTGGATCCAGGAGGAGTGAAAAATGGCTAGTTGAGGAAGTGTCGGAACTGGGAGGGGTACTTCCTCTGTGTGGCAGACTCTACTTTCAGCCGCGTCACTGCCAGCAGCACCGATGTGTATATTCTGCACGTGCAGAGCAGCCAGCCAGCGGGACGCTGGCTCAGCACGAGGGGCCAGCTCTGGGCTGCGCGGTGACCTGCAGGGGAGGGGCCTGCAGGGGCGGGGGAGGCCCGCGAGGGGGGACACACTCACACACGAGGCTGATCCACTCTGCCCTACAGCAGAGGCGAACACAACATTGGAAAGCAGTTATACTCCAATAAAAGTGGTAGAAAAGGAAAGAAAGCATAAGGGAACTGAAAAGCTATCTCAGGAAATAAAAACTTCAGTAATAACTCTCAGAGTATTTACGGTGTCTCAGACGGTAAAGTGTCTGCCAGCAGTGCAGAAGACCCAGGTTCAATCCTTGGGTCGGGAAGATCCTCTGGAGAAGGAAACGGCACCCCACTCCAGTCCTTTCGCCTGGAAAATTACATGGACTGGGGAGCCTGGTGGGCTATACAGTCCATGTGGTTGCGCAGAGATGAGCGTGACTAAACGACTTCACTTTCATTATTGTCAAGTAGTATAAAATCATAAAAGTTACAAAATTTCTGGAATCAAGCTACAAGGCTATATTATAGTTATGACATAGTATTGGAGAGATTGAGAGTTTCTGCAAAAAGTGTTTTGTGATAAGCTCATCTAGAAATACAGCCAGTACTGTTTTAACACTTTGAAAAATAACTCACATTTTTCATATGCTGTTGTTCTTGAAGTTCAAGTGCATTCATCAGCTAGGGTGATAAAGAATTTAACCCTAAAAGGTTATTTATAACAAGGCATGTACTGCTTACTTTACACTAAAATGTTATGTTTCATTTTTACTCTCAGTGAACCTATAGCAATTGGAGTTTTCCCACATATAAAATTATTGCATAGGGTTTTCTGAAAACATTAACTCAATAATAGTAGTATTTTCCAAGATTCATAGACCACAGAGCATATGACTTTTATAATAAGTCTGCAATAAAATAACACTGCAATTTTTCATTAGAGAAAACTTTCAGAAATGATGCCATTCGAGTTTAAAAAGAAAACACAGTATGTATGGAAGTAACAGTGATCTCTTCTTCTCTTCATCAATACGTGCTCACCACAGTAACTGCGCTGCAGGCCTTATGCTTAAAGCTGAACATGACATCCTGACAGACCGATACTCTGCACTGAATTCAACTCAAAGTTCAGCATCAGCTCTCAGCAGACATCGACGGAAAACGGCGATGCTGGCCCGTCTGCATGTGAAGGACGAAGCCTGTCTGGCCTCAGTTGCTGTGACAAAGAACACCTTACCTAGCTGTCAAGTTATTGTACGTTGATGTCGTATGAAGCAAGCAGATAACTTTGAGGAAAGAGAAATAAAACGTTCAGACTGGTGCCTTAGCTAACTGGCTACTATCTAGTTAAATTTTTCTTTAAGATAAGAACACGTGATAGCCAAGAGAAAGGTGTAAGTCAGGCACACCTAGCCACCTCCCCAGGCATCCGTTCACCCCCTCCAAGCACGAGCCCACCCAACCGTCACTCGCCAGGCACATCTGGTGATCCTGGCACACACAGTGGGTTACTTTGCGTTTCCTTAAAACAGATTCTGAAAGAGACTTGAGTGCAAGTAATTTACCTGATGTAAGGGAACTCCAGGAGCTGGGGAAGAGAGAAGGCAGAGAAAGCAAGCCCCCAGAAGGTGCACGCATGAGTGGGTCACTGCTGCGAGGACCCCGGGCCCAGCCCCATGGGGGCCCCTGCAGGCAGTGTGCAGAACGGACCTGAGTTCTCCCAGCTCAGGGCTGAGAAACTGGGGTATTTTCCTACCAACTGCCATCAGCTACCCTGGGGTGCTGGGGTGTATTCTCCCATGGCCAGAGGGATCCCTCAGACAAGCCAGTGTCAGGAAGGCACTGGTGGAAGGTGAGAAGCCAACGGGTCTGTTCAGGGCATCCGCCATATCTCACATCTAGGGAGAATGCTAACCACCGCAGAGAAGAAGGGGACCCACAGACTCCACCCTCACGGGGCTTCTAGCAAAATGGGTAAACTTGGAAATCAAGTGACTTACAATGTAGGAAAAAATGAACAGGAAGAAACGTTTCTGCACAAAGCAAAAGCAGAGCCTAGGTGTCCTCGGACGTCCTGAAACATCCTCTCTGACACCCGAGCCCGCGGTATTTTGCGTCACGTGGCCGCTGCCTCTCATCTTTCACTCTGCTATGAATGGAGGAAGAATAACCATCGCCAACGTGTTTCAAAGGGCGGGACGCTGCCGCCCCACGGCAGCCACCAATAACAAGGACAGAGAGAGTTAGGGGTTGGCTGCCAACAGCGTCCAAGGAAGCGAAGGAGACTCGGCCCGTTGGGGAAACATAAGCTCCCAGTGAACCACAGTGGGAACCTGCAGAGCTCAACTCGCTCTGCTGCAGAGCCTGGAGTGTAATCTGGCCGTAGGGTTCCTAATTTAGGGAGAACTAGGTGCGCTGCAGCGTCAGTCACATGACCTCTGAAGCACTCGAGTGATTTGAGTAATTATCAGGAAAACCCACCACCGTCCCGGTTACAACCTCCGAAGGCAAGAGGCTTTTGCCTTTTCAAAATAAAAAGATCTTTACAACATGTGATCTTTTTCCCCCACTGTTGGTATTTTATTTTGTTGGTGCTATTTCCTATATGTTTACAACGTAATTAAAATCCTACAGACTACACACACTTTTATACACTGGCTTGGACAAGAAAACTTAACATTTATTTTTTTTCTAATTATAAAACTCAGATGTTTGACAACATACAATTTTCATGGCACTGAAAAGCAAGCTGATGTCCGTGTCCAAAGCTTTCCAAGGTTGCAGTCCTGACTGTTTCCAGCCTAACACGGGACAGTTAAGAAGAGTCTCTTTGGGTAGACTTTCCCATCTCAGAAGCAGGATTAATTTTTGCATTTTTCTGTGTCCATATAGAGGATGGACATTGAGAATTGAGCATCTACACATAAATATGATTTCAACCACATCAGGATAGAATGATGATCCTTGTCAACTAGTGAGTTTGTATCATAAACACACATTCCGAGTGAGAGGGCTGGGAGAATCATGCTCCCAAATTACAAACTTCCTTTGCGTTTCCTCCTACATGAGCTATGTACACATAAGCTTCTTTCATATCTACGTTTGGTATTTAATGTCAAATAACACTTTTATTGAGGTCAAAGTTAGTAGAACCCATAGAGTGAAATATTCAATGATTAGTATTGATACATACCACCTTCCTTTCAATAAATTATAGTTTGCTCCTCAGTCAGTTCAGTCGCTCAGTCATTTCTGACTCTTTGAGACCCCACAGACTGCAGCACACCAGGCCTCTCTGTCCTTCACCATCTCCCGGAGTTTACCCAAACTCATGTCCATCAAGTCATCTCATCCTCTCTTGTCCCCTTCACCTGCCGCCCTCAATCTTTACCAGCATCAGGGTCTTTTCTAATGAGTCGGCTCTTCACATCATGTGGCCAGAGTATCGGAGTTTCAGCTTCAGTCCTTTCAATGAATATTCGGGGTTGATTTCCTTTAGGATGGACTGGTTTGATCTCCTTGCATCCAAGGGACTCTCAAGAATCTTCTCTAACACCACAGTTCAAAAGCATCAGTCCCTCAGCGTTCAGCCCTCTTTATAGTCCAACTCTCACGTCCATAAGTGACCACTGGAAAACCACCGCTATGACTACACAGACCTCCTCAAGGACCACCTGTTCCTCGAGAATCACTCGAGTCCATTTTGATCATTTATCTGCTGGATGATTACATTTCAAAACTAGTTCAAGAAGAAATTTAAGGCCTCTTGCAAAAAAAAGATTCATAATAGAATGTAGTAAAAGTGGATTAATAAAACAGAAAATAGAGGGAAATGTATAGAAAGGAATAGATATGTAAAAAATAGGAGTACAAAATCAAGTTTGCTAGAAACAAGTCAATTTTTGGAATGTCAACTTTCTAACAACTAACGCAAAGTCAAAACCAAGACAGCAAGTAGATTCAAAGTGATCATTAGTAAAGCCAGTTAACTGTCAACATAACACAAGGCATGATGGTGCTGAAATTAGAAACACATTCCTTCCATGGGGCCTCGAATAGAGTGACTATTGTCTTCAAAAATAAAGCTATTTCTAATAGCCTTTTTACATAAACTATATGAAATACTAAAATTAATAAATATAAGCATTTACTGAGTTGTTCCTAAGTGCAGCCACATTACTAAGTGATGGCCATTTACCCATCATAACCACCCCTATATAACAGGAAAAATTATTATTTTTTTTAAACAGTCCAGGAAAATGCCTCAGGAAAGTGACATAAACGGCCCCAAAGCACTTCTCCATGACTCAGTCCTGTCTGGCTCTGCGGCCCCAGGGGCGGCAGCCCCAGGCTCCTCTGCCCGTGGGATTCTCCAGGCGAGAATCCTGGAGTGAGTTGCCATGCCCTCCTCCAGGGGATTTCCCAGCCCAGGGAGCTAAGCCAGGTCTCCTGCACTGTGGACAGATTCCTTACCATCTGAGCCGCCAGAGAAGCCCTGTCCATCTCTGGCATGGACAAAATTCAAGCTGACGACTCCAAGCCCAGGCTCCAAGACACTGGACTGCAGGAGTTCCCACTGGGCAGGTCACGAACAGAGAAATCCACCACATGGAGTTTATGGAAATGTCTTACATTATTAGAGGTAGAAGCATGCTTCTGAGGCCACGAGGCCCGGGCTCTCCCAGAGATTAACCAGGAGCCCCGTCACCTCCACAAGCCATCCTTCGAGTCACACGGTCCCGCCAAGACGAGCACCTTGCAGAATGGGCTTCTTGTAACAGAGTCAACTTGGTATGTGGGAATATGAGCTACAAGCCAACTTAAATGTGCGGGATGGTTATACACATGACGATTCTGAAGTCAAGAAAATGCTAATCTTGCTGGCTTCAGGAAGGCAGCAGGCACAGGCTTCTCACGCATCCAAAATTAGCATCAGGCAACAAAGTGACAGGGCAAATGGAACAGCCATCTGAATTCACACCAATTTATCTAACTGGATTTTTTGTTTTTACAAATATTTGATACTTCCTCAATTAAAAAAAGTAACAGACCCAAACTGAATATTTTAGATATTTGTTTATGAATAAAGTTAATGGTCATAAACCTCTAACTTGATCAAAATAGTAATAAAACCACTATTATTAACAAATAAAATTTACCTGAAATGACGTCTACTACTGCCAATAAAAGAATACAGTTTAAAGAAAAGCTTCTCCTTTCCATACCACAGCACTTAGCTGACAAAGGTGGCAACCGCTTTAATACAATCTAAATAGTAACTCAAAGGCTGGGACTTTTTTGAAAACAATTTGATGTGGCACAATTTCTTAACATCAGAACCAGGTCCTCTACTGCCCTCTCATGGATATTATATAAATAGCATGAAGCATAAATACATCCCCTTAAAAAGATCAGCAAAATGAATTTTGTTTAAATGAAGCCTGTGAAGGACAGGGAAGCCTGGCATGCTGTCGTCCATGGGGTCGCAGAGAGTCAGACACGACTTAGCAACTGGACTGAACTGAAAAAGAATTTTGTTTAAATGAGGCCTGTGACAAGTAACAGTACCACCATGAAGTTAAAAGCAATGTTTTTTTCTTCATGAAGAATATTAAGTTTATAATAAATGTCACCAGATATTTAGACACACACTTTCAATCATTGTGAAGCAAAATAAATGTGCTACACTTTACTTACGGTGTTATGAACTATGGTCTTATAAACGATAATGCTGTTCTCTCCCTGAGTTTAGTAACCCCAGATGACCAGCAGAGAGTCAAGTACCTCAGGCAGGTAATCCTTCCAAATAATACATTGTTTTGCTATAACTGATAAATTCCTTCACGGAGCAAGAGGGAACAAACCTGGAGAAAAGGAAATGTAAGAAGAAGCACAAACCTGGTGCTCAGAGTAAGGACTGTGGTTTCGAGGGCGGACGGAGGCAGAGGAAGGTCGCCACACACAGTTGCCCAGGTTGTAGACTGTGCCTCTCCAAAGGGCGTCTCATACATAAACTCTCTCTAAATGGCAGCACACCTGTAAATGACGCCATTGGAGCATCTGGTATTTTGAATTAAGAAATGAAGCATTTTTTGCAAGGATGCCATCGGGAAGGTAAACTCCTCAGTACTGGAGTAGAAGTGCAGCCTCTAACTGTCGGGGCAAGTGAAGATCTGACATTGCAGTGACTCTGAAGCCCAGGGTCCTTGACCCGACTTAGCACATCCTCAGCTGGTGACGGCAGCTCTGGGTTCAGAATCCCACAGGCCTAAGAACACGCTGTAAGCACTGTTTTAACACTGTTGCTTGGTTCATTCCAGATACAGAAATATGAGCACTCCACATGCGCTTTCCACTGCTGTGTTTGGGATGAAAGTTTTTGGACAGTTAAAATCTTACAACAGCACCAAGCAAATGGAAAATCCTTTTCATTGTGTACAGGAAACTGTCACCTGTTATTTGTATTACTTCTTCACAGATAATCTAATTCTAAAAAAAGAAATGGAGCATTACTTCTCTTATATAAGAGAAGAATCAAGTCCAGATTAACTGTTCTAGAGGAGCTTCGGAGCCCTCCAGTGAGATGTCCACGTGGGCTGCCAAGAACGCCACCTGTCAGATGAAGGCTGCCGCTGGCTCTGCCTCCAGAAAGGATTTGCTTGGAACGTAACCTAAGACAAATACCTAGTCAGCTACTCAACATGGATTACGGGTGCAAGTCAACATCTTCATTGCGGTCAAACTGTCAGGGCGAGTACTAAATAAACACAAACGAAGGCACTGGCCTCCCCCAGTTTGAATAAATCTGCGCCAAAAGTCATAGCTCCTGGTGTCTGAACTGGAATTCACCCTAGAGTAGCTGACCTCCATTCTCATCTGAAAACATTTCTTTTTTAATATTTTGAAATTTTCATTTATTTACTTATTGACAGCTGTGCTGGGTCTTCTGGCTGCACGGCTTTCTCTGGTGGTGCCTTCTCTCTGGGGCGGCTTCCCTTGGCGGAGCGCAGGCTCCAGAGCAGTGTGCCTGCCAGCTTCTAAAGCGCAGGCCCGGCAGCTGGGGTGCCCGGGCTTAGCTGCTCCACAGCCTGTGGGATCTTCCCAGACTAGGGATTGAACCCGTGTCTCCCGAATTGGCAGGCAGATTCATATCCACTGAGTCACCAGGAGAGCCAGGAAATATGTTTCATTTAGAAATTATTCAGGGGCGTGGAGTATGCTTATGAATGTACACACTCAAAAATTTTGTATTAATCACATTTTACTGATCTCTCTCTTGTAAAATGAGTTCTGCTTCTACAGCAGGCTCCTTATCCTCTACACATTCAGAGTCACTTCTCATCTTTGGGCCGCTGTGTCTCCTTCAACAGCTTCGGGTCATTCACTCCACTTCCAGAGACATCTTAGAAGTCCTTCAGCCACCAAGCAGGTCTGGATGCTGGGGCCTCTCTTGTCACAATGGATTCGACAATAGGCTGCTTACCATCAGTCCAGTGATAGGATTGGCTGTCATAGGATTGGCTGGGATCTCTCTGCTGAATGGGTTTAGGGGCTCTTTGATGGGCCTCTATTAGCCAAAATTTATTCCACATCTATTGTACACTTCTCCAGGTCTGGAGGCTGGAAGTCCAAGACAAGACTCCGGAGGCCTGACTCCTCCAGTGGCGATCCTCCTTGGCAGGCGGCCGCGTCCTCACTGTGCCCTCAAATGGCCTTGGCTTCGTGTGCCTTGTCTCTGCTGCCTCTTCCTTTTCTTATAAACGCATCAGTCATGCTAAATGAGGGCCCTGCCCTGCAATGACCTCGTTTAAACTTAACCACCTCTTTAAAGGCCAAGCCTCCACAAACAGTCACACTGGGGGGTAGGTGTCAGCTAATGGACCAGCGGGTGTGACCCAGCTCCTCACCTATAGCACAGCACACAGATGTTCTATTTCTGAATTCAGGCCAGCATAGCTTGAATTCTATTTCCACCTCCTTCCAGCGGTGTGATACTGCATACATCATTCAAAGGAAAACTAAACTGTCGACTTCTTCATCTACATTTTGTGAATATTAATATAATCTAGTTAGATATTATTTGTCTCATAAAATACTCATAAGGAATTCCTTAGAAAAAGAACTTTTAAAATGCTTTCTTATTCACTTTTTATATTCGCAGGACATTACACAGGACTTGAGAGAAACCGGCTCTTGAAAACTGTTTGTCACAAGATGAGTGCCGTGCTAGCAGCAGTGACTCCTGAAGGCAGAAGGCAGCTTCGACACCGTCTACTTTTACCCCCATACAGCAAAATGGATTGCCGGCCTTGCGTTTGCCTTCTGACGCGGCCACGGCCGACGTGTGGAGGACCACTGAAAACAGAACATAGAGATGCAGAGACGCCTCACATCAAAACTGTTTTTATTTAAGGTGACCTTTTTTGGAACTATGCAATATAAATAAAAAACTGGATGAACCTAGAGACTGTCCTATTGAGTGAAATAAGTTATGACAGAGAGGGACAAAAACCATATAATATCACTTATATGTGGAATCTAAAAATATATATATACAATGAAATTATTTGCAAAACAGAAGGAGAGTCACAGACGTAGAGAGCAAACTTACGGTGACCGAGGGTACAGGGTTGGGGGAGAGATGGTTTGGGAGACTGGGACTGACATCTACGCATGACTGTATGCGTAACAGATGACTAACAGGCGTCTCCTGTATAGCACGGGGACTTCTGCTCAGCACGCTGTAATGGCCCACGAGGGAAAAGAATCTAAGACTACAGTGGCTATACGTTTATGCATACCTGATTCACTTTGCTGTGCAGCAGAAACTAACACACCATTGTAAATCAACTATATTCCAATAAAAATTAATTAAAACAAAATAGAGAAACCCTGATTAAGCCCCCTGGTCAGCAGCCACTGGGTCGGATCTGTTTCTTTACAACCACGTGCTTTCGTATTGTAGCCTCATCATTAACGCCAGCCTCTACGCACAGGAAATTCACCCTGCATCTTTCAGAGGCTCCTGACCACCCCCATCTCGGTGATCTGTAAATAATTGACCAGGCAAGCGCTGAAGCACAAAGGCAAATAGATCAATACTCCCCCACCCGCCACGTTCACAGCACAGAGAGAAGCCCCGCTTCCCTGCAGTTCCTCTACGGAGGACCTCATCCGTGAGCCAATCCACAGTCTGCAGCCCCCAGACTTAATTCAGCACACACAATCAGCACCGATCGCTGAAGTCTCTGATTAAACTTTTAAATTGCCTCTTAATATGATGTGAATGGAAAAAGGTATTGATTAACGAATCTTCAAAGGGGAACCTGCTCAGATGAGAAGCCCGCCTGGTAGGAGGCGGTGTGGGGACCGCGCCCAGGATCCCAGTGCAAGACGCAGGGCCGGCCGCAGGCACCTCCGGCCATCCTGTCCACGGACGTAAAGACTGAGAGACAGCTGTTGACTGGTGTGACCTGCCCTTCTAAAGACAAACGAGATCAATAACCTGCAAAACACAATCCCTAAAGACTCGCCAGGACTTGGTTGTTACCCTAGAGAAGTATTTCGTTTTTTCTACTATGATTGATTCTGGATTTCATGGAGTAACTACTTGTATATCTCATTTCCCAAATAGTATTCTCTCAAATAAAGTTATAACAATTATATTACATGATTCTTTTCCTGCCTGAAAAACTATCCCACGCTAACCATCCCATAAACATCCTAATTCACTGTAAGCATTCAGTAAACATTCCTGAGTATCCAGTACATGCCAGAGCCTTTTCTAAGTATTGAAGGTTCAAAGGTAAACTACACTGACAAAATTCCTTGCTTTCACGGAACTTAGGTTCAACTGGGGAAGATAGAAAGCAGATAAAATCAACAAGTACAATAAACGATTTTTAATAGCAGGTCCTATGGAGGGAAGGGGGGAAGAAGGTTTGTGTATGGTGTGGCAACGTGGACATGGAAAGTGCGAAGAAAGGTCGAGTGGGATGACGACGTTTCAGGAAAGAGCCAATCTGGGAAGGAAACGAGTCCGGCGCTCTTCTAGGTTAGAGTAGCTTGGAGAGAGGGCACGGGGAGTCCGCAGGCCCAGGGTGAAGCCCAGCTGAGCCTGCAGTCAGAGGCAGAGCGGGCAGCGGGCACGGGCTGCGCTGCAGCCCTTTAGCCGAAGGCGAGAGGAGCAGGAGACGTAAGGAGAGGGCGTCGGGGCAGAAGCCGCTGAGGGACCCCACGCGGCCTTCGCCTTCTCCCCAAGCCCAGCTAACAGCCACTGGAGGATCTGAGCAGAGGGGGAATGCGACCCGAACTCTGTTTCAATAGCAAGGCTCCGTCTGACTGGTTGGGGGTAGACTGTTGGGAATTATTAGAATAGTACAGAAGGGCTATGATGGGGTGAGACAAGGTAGAAGAGGACAGGCGAGGACGAATTCGACGGCGACCTGCCCTGAGGCTGAGGGGAGCAGATCTAAACGAGGGATGAGAGGGGCTCGCCCGACCAGGCCCCAGAGAGGGACTCGCCCGACCAGGCCCCAGGGAGAGGCTAGCTGATCAGTCGGGCATCACACGCTGACACAGGCATTAAGGCGCAGTCAGCCCCGCGGGTCTCACAGGGCTACGAGAGTTCAGGGGAGGAATCCAGGCGAAGAAATTCAATGGTTAGAGAAAGCTTGGAGTCGGGACGTCGGATGAAGTCACCAAAGAAATCAAGTGACGGAACCGAGGGCCCCTGACATTCCGAGGTCAGGGAGGAGAGGAGCCGGCAGACAGCCAGGGAAGGCGTGTCCAGAAAAGTGGGAGAGGCAGCAGACAGCAGAGGCCGAGGGCAGGCCACCCTCGCTGGGAAGGCAGCGATCTGTCCCAGTGTGTCAGGTGAGATGAGGCCTGAGTGGACCTTCTTCGTCAGCACGACGTCGCTGGTGACCTCCAAGGGCACAGTCTTGGTGACAAGGTGAAGGAAAGAAAAAATGTGGGAAAGAAACTGGAGATCACTAATGCAAACTGCTCTTCCAAGGAGGTTTCTAGAAAGGGAAGGTGGCGTGTAAGGTAGAGGGGAAACTGAGGTGTCAAGAATTTTAAGATGAAAGAATAATTGGATGTTTGGCTCGTGATGCGGAACATCCAGCTGAGAAGGAAAAAGGTCATGTCAGGAGACACTGGGGTAAACCACTGCAGGATGGACTCGGACCAGGAAATACAGGACCTAAGGCGTGAGTGAGGGGGGTGAAGGGGACAAGAGAAAGGATGTTTGCCAAAGAAGGGAGCACAGGCAGAGAGGCGGGTCAGCAGGAGGGCGCAGGAGGGGAGCTCGTGGGGCCCAGGCTGGGGGCTTCTGTTTTCATAGTGAAAGAGGAAGCAAGTTCATGGACAGAGAACCAAACGGGGAGAGAACTGGGCAGGTCTGGGGAGAGAGGGGAAGAACTAGAGGCATGGGGTGAATCAGGAGAAGAAACAGACCCGGGCACCACTGGCAGACTCCCGGCCCTTGGAGAGCTCAGGGAAGTCACGGATGCTGACTTCAGCAGGAGCCAAGCCGGCCGGGTCTCTGTGTCCAGGGCACTCACCCGCCTGGGTGCAGGGTTGCAGCAAGAGGTGCTCGGCCAGAACAGAGACCAGAGGGGCGTGCTTCAGGGAACATGCAAGGGAGTGATGGCGAAGGGAGCCATTTAAGCTAGACGAGGAAAGAACTAACTATAAGAGAGGGAAAGCTTCAGTGGGAGGATGGCAGATCAAGGCGAGAGGCTGTCTAACCCAAAGGTATTTCAGAATGCACCTAGATGTACAGGCAGCCAGTGTCAATTACATGCATGCTGTAAACACAGGCCTGCGGTAGGGCCTGGCGGCCCAGCGCTTGGGACTCCAGGCGGCCACCGCAGCGGGGGCTGGTTCAACCTCTGGCCCTGGTCAGGGAACTAAGCGCCCTGCATGCTGAGGGGCACAGCCAAGGGATTTTTAATAATTAAAAAAAATTAAAAAATACATTACTGGGAATGAGTTGCAGAGACATCACGGAATAGGATGAGGAGTGAATGGTCTTTAACTTATTGACATTGCAGAAACTTACTGCCCAAGGATTGAGCACCCTGGAAATATTAATACTTAAAAAAATACAATAATGTAGCCCTAGGTCTTTACCAGTAACTGATCTAAAAGTCAGTAAAAGTATATTTACAGTAAATTAGCAGTGATTTCTTCCTAGTATGTAACTCCAGAAAATGTACTTTGTATAAAATATTAAAAATATTTCAACACATAAGGAAGAGATTAACTAGCCCAAGTCATTCCCTGAAAATTCTGTTCTTTTACAAAAATATAACACAATAGATTCAGACTGTGTAGATGCTGTGACGTCGTCCTAGATTATTCCTTTTTAAAATGAAGAAGTAGAGTAGAAAACCACCACTGTCCCCCCAAGGAATAAAGTTCTAGATCTTTATAAAACCTGCTAAATGGCTTATTAGCTGAAAGCACAGTTAACTTATCTCTTTTAATAAAACACTAGCTAGTTTTACATAAATTATTTTTTAAAATAAAAAGCCCTCAAATACTCCTTTCCTGGCAGGAATAAACAAAGGTTGGTATTTTCAAACAGCACTTTGGCTTTGGGACATAATTCATATCATCATCTTATTTTCTTCATCCCCATAAATAAAGTTTCCTTAATATACTATTCGATAACATGGAGACTGTGAGATTCATGAAAGCAGTTCAACCAGACTGTGAGGCAGAATATTCAACACAGACTCCAGGTGTGTGTGTGTGTGTGTGTGTGTGTGTGTGTGTGTGTGTGTAGAGAGAGAGAGAAAGAGAAGGTAAGGTTATATACAAAATGACAGTCCCCAAATGGTGTGATTTTATCTTATACACAGTGCAATGCCACGTTAAAATAATACACATAATTGAGAAACTTGCTACAGATGACATTTCCAGTTTGAGGCAAGATGGGGGCACACTCTACCCCATCACTCCTGCTAAGTACAAGTACAGCCCCTGATGAAAGGCGCAGAGCAAGCATCAGAAGACTGAGGGGGGAGAGGAGGCAGGCTGGCTGGAGACCTCAGGACTCAAGGCAAGGCCGCTGTAGCCCTCCCTCACCGGCCGTAATGCAGCCGAGCCAGCGTCCTTGGATGCAGAGATGGCGGGGTGGAGAGTAAGTGATCAACCTCACCACGACTGTGAGGTAAAGAAAGGAGAGCCAGAGGCAACTCTCCCATCCCAGCTCCAGAAAAAAAGGAGGAGGATGCGAGGCGAAACTGCTGGTAGAAAGGATTCCCTACTCGGGGTATGAACTTCTAAGCAGACCCATGGGTAAGCCATATAAGAAGATGAGCAGAACATTCAATAATCTACAGGAAAGCAGGATAGGGAAAACAGAGAAAGAAAACTCAGAGAGAACAAATAGAAAACACATAGTCCAATGATAAATTTATCAGTGCTAAATATAGCAATAATTTAATTATGTGTAAATAGTTTAAACAAACCAGTAAAGACAGACTGATAGAACAGATTGAAAAAGTGACCCAATTAAATACAATCTATAAGAAATTATGGGTTTTCAGTTACATGGAGAGTTGGCACTCCAAACTCCTACGCTGTTCAAGGATAAACTGTATTTATACCCAATGGAATATTATTCAACCATTAAAAGAAGGGAACTCTGCCTTTTGTGAAAATGAGTGGACAGGGAAGGCATTCTGCCAAGTGACACAACTCAGAGACAAATACTATAGGTATTGTCTCACTTACATGTAGAACCTAAGAAAGTCACACTCACAGAAAGAGAGAGCAGAGTGATGGCTGCCAGGGCTGGGATTTGGGGGAAATGGGAACATGTTGGCTAAAGGGCAGAGAAGGGATTTAGGAAATAGAGTGTGCGGCAATGCCGTGAGCTGTCTGGGTGTCACGTCTCATTCTGCTCACACAACACGCTGCAGACTCTACACCGTGAGACTGAGGCTGAATAACAGCAGCAAGCAGTACTGATATTGTGAGCAATATTGTGTAGAGTTAGTAAGTAGTGGAACCACGAAACTCTGACAGCAGAGGCCAGGCTTGAACCCAGCCATAGTCCCCTCTCTGACCTCCACTCACCTGAGTCATCAAACTCAATTTTTAAGTTGTCAGTTAGAGGATTTTTTTTTTTTTACATTTGCCATCAAAATTTCTGATAACACAGCACCATATAAATAAGAACAACAACAGTGTACTGAGGTGGCAGGGGGCTACTATTAAATATCCCTCCTTCCTCCTCTCCCCAAAGTTAACAGAATAGACGTGTGTGTTTGTTTTGTGTGTATGTATGTGTTTGTGTTTTACTAAAAAGAAAGCCATGCTTTCAGGGGAAACGTGATTTTATTTGGAATACATGTTCCCAAGTCTTTAAAAAAAATATTTTTTATATGTAATTACTCTTTACACTGGGCTTCCTAGGTGGCACAGTGGTAAAAACTCTGCCAGCCGGTGCGAGAGACTCAGCAGACACATGTTCAGCCCCTGAGTTAGGGAGATCCCCTGGAGTAGGGAAAGGCAACCTTCTCCAGTTTTCTTGCCTGGATAATTCCATGGACAGACGAGACTGGCAGGCTAAAGTCCATGGGGTCCCAAGGAGTCAGCAGCAAATGAGCAACTGAACACACAGAGTCTGTAAAATGCTACCGTGCCACTGTCAGGGTACACCATGGAATCAACAGTATCTTAAAATACATGGGTTTTAATAGCTCCCATTCTAAGAGAAACTCAGGTCAGTAACAAGGCAAATAAAAATGCCATTATTGAGAGTATTTTATACCAACTATTAATAATAGCAAACAAATTTGCTTTTCAAGTACTCTGAATAAAAGTTTTCTTTTTCTCTTTCTTTCTTACTTAACTCTGTATAACAGGTTCATCCACCTCATTAGAGCTGACTCCAATCCTTTCCTTTTTATGTCTGAGTAATATACCATTGAATATATCTATCACAGCTTCTTTATCCATTCTTCTGTTGATGGACATCAAGGTTGTTTCCATATCCTAGCTATTATAAACAGTCCTGCAATGAACACTGGGGTACATGTGTCTTTTTCAATTATGATTTTCTCAGGGTATACGCCCCAGAGTGGGCTTGCTGGATCATATGGTAGTTTTATTTCTATTTTTTTTTAATCTCCATATTGTTCACCATAGTGGCTGGATCAGTTCACATTCCCACCAACTCTGTAAGAGGGAGCTCTTTTCTCCACACCCTCTCCAGAATTTATTGTTTGTAGATTTTTGATGATGGCCATTCGGATTGGTATGAGGTGACATCTCATTATAGGTTTAAATTTCGTTTTTCTAATAATGAGTGATGTTGAACATTTTTTCATGTGTTTATCAGTCATCTGTGTGTCAAGGGATATGTATATCCAACTAAACGCAGGTTTCCAAAAACAGCACGGAGAGACAAGAAGACCTTCTTCAATGAACAGTGTCTAAAACTAGAAGAAAACAACAGAAGGAAAAGACTAGAGATCCCTTTAGGAAAATCAGAGCTATCCAGGGAACATTTTGCCCAGAGATGGGCACAATAAAGGGTATAAACAGGAGGGACCTAGTAGACGTAGATGAGATCAAGGATAGATGGAAAGGATACATGGAAGAACTGTATAGAAAGATCCAGATGAACCGGAGGACTATGACGTCCAAACTGGGTGTAGAGAAGGAAGAGGAACCAGAGATCAAATTGCTGACATTCACTGGATCACAGAGAAAGCTAGGGGATTTCAGAGAAACATCTACCGCTGGTTCAGTGATAGTGCCAAAGCCTTTGACTGTGTGGACCATGATGTGCACGCTGGGCCATAAAGAAGGCAGAGCGCCAGAGAACTGATGTCTTCAAACTGTGGTGCTGGAGAAGACTCCTGAGAGGGTCTGGACTGCAAGGAGATCAAACCAGTCAACCTTAAGGGAAATCAACCCTGAATACTCATCTGAAGGACCGATGCTGAAGCCGCAAGTCCACGACTTTGGTCATCGGATGCGAAGAGATGATTCATTGAAAAAGTCCCTGACGCTGGGAAAGACTGAGGGCAGAAGAGAGGAGGGTGTCAGAGGATGAGATGGCTAGATGGCATCACCAATGCAATAGACATAAACTTGGGCAAACTTTGGGAGACGATGAGCTACAGAGAGGCCTGGCGTGCTGCAGTCTATGGGTGTGCAAAGAGTCAGACACAATTGGGCAACTGAACAACAACCATGATGTCTTCTTTGGAGAAATGTCTAGGTCTTTCATCCATTTTTTGATCGGGTTTTTGCTTTTCTGATATTGAGCTGCATAAGCTGCTTGTATATTTTGGAGATTAATCCTTTGTCAGTCTATTCATTTGCAATTATTTTCTCCCGTTCTGAGGCTTGTCTTTTCATCTTGTTTATGGTTTCATTTGCTGTGCAAAAGCTTTTAAGTTTAATTGGTCCCCTTTTTTTTTTTCATTTCCATTACTCTAGGAGGATGGGTCATAGAAGATCTTGCTGCAATTTATGTTAGAGTGTTCTGTCGACGATTTTCTCTAAGAATTTTATGTATATAGTTTCTGGCCTTACATTTAGGTCTTTAAGTTTTTCAGCTTATTTTGGAGTTTTTTTTGTGTATGGTATTACGAAGTGTTCTGATTTCATTCTTTTACACCTAGCTGTCCATTAATGCATATTTATGGAATCAATAAAAATGATACTGATGAACCTATTTTCAGTCCAGCTACAGAGACACAGACATAGAGAACAGACTTGCTGACACAGCGGGGGAAGGACAGGGTGGGAGGAAGTGAGGGGGCCGCAGGGAAACATGCACACGACCATATGTAAAGTGTGTGTGTGTGTGTGTGTGTGTGTGTGTGTGTGTGTGTGTGCGCGCATGCGCACACTCAGGTGTGTCTAGCTATTTGCGATCCCATGACTGTAGCCTGCTGGGCTCCTTTTGTCCGTGGAAATGTTCAGTCCAGGATACTGGAGTGGGTTGCCTTTTTCCCCCACCAGGGATCGAACCCACATCTCTTGTGTCTTCTGCACTGGCGGGCAGGTTCTTTACCACTAGCGCCACCTGGGAATTTGCTTTATGACTGAAGAGCTCGACCTGGTGCTCTGTGACAACCTGGAGGGTGGGATGGGCTGAGATGGAGGTTCAGGGGAGAGGGGGAAATAGGAATGCCTGTGGCTGATCCGTGTTGCTACATGGAGAAACCAAAACAACACTGGAAAGCAATTCTCTCACAATTTAAAATTAAAAACAAACAAAAAAAAACTTAAAAAAAATTTTTTTAAAAAGAGCTTTGGATGGAATTTTCAAAGGGGTTAGTTAAGATGAAATAGATCCTGATAAAATATTTTTTTCTTTTCAAAAGAATAACATGAAATTGAAAACCAAGCCTATCCACCAGTAAAGTGTTTGTTAATAACTAAATCATTTTAAGTGCTAAATATTAAGATACAAACTCACAAAAGAACAACAGGTAATAAAATGTTTCAAAGTTCAAAAATCTTCTTAGAGTAAATTCAAATTATTTTGAAACCCCAATAATCAGTCAAATCCTGCCCACAAGGTAAATATATAAAACTGAGGCTATGACCCACTTTTTCTCAAAAATACTTTTAAAATCTATTACAGGCCAAAGTGACCTTTTTGAGTTTGCAAAGATTATATGATTTTCCATAGAAAATTTTGGAAAAAAATATTTTATTCTTGGTCCATATGAAACTTGGTTAATATTTATTATCTTTGAAATTCCTGTAATACCTTAGAAGGGCTTTGTAATTTTCCATGTACCTCTGTCCAGAAAATATTTCCTCCTCCATAAGACAGTCAGGGCTGACTCTAAAACCTACTACTCACTTTCCCTGCATTTACCATAGAATTTGGTGATAAGTGAGGTCTTCTGCTGTAGTAACTAAAAAAGAGGTGTTCTCTTTTAATGAGCTTAGGATGGAGAAAATGGAAGCCCAGAGCTGTAGGCAATGCTGGCTTCAACTCAGAAGAAGCTGACTCCAGGAATGGGTATTTAAAACAAGGTTTTTGAGGCCAGCACAGGGTAAATATTTCACCTCTGCAATTACTGTTTTTAGGACTGTTAATCATAAAAATAGAGCTTTACTATAGCTTATTCTTTTGATTCAATAACGTTTTACACTGAGGTGCATGCATGGAATTCAAATTGTGTAAAATTTGTGTAACGACCTTAATATAAAACTGCGTAATTCAAGGAAACTCTACTGAGTTAAAATGTGTGCTTTTTAAATTTGTCTTCAGCCATGCATGATGGAGGGATCAAATCCAATTAAGGACAAGTTCACCAGCCCTAAAAGAGCAGAGTCAGAAGCAGTAAAATGCCTTACGCGTAAGCGGGCTCCACTCAAACAAGCCACACTGTTCCTACTCTGTCAAGCCACACAGTCAAGCACTTAACTGAGTTGCTTAAAGGACAGAGCCACTTACTCAACACCACCCAGCTACCTTTATTAAAGTGGAGACCAAATTTTCAATCGTTTGGTGGAAAACTCTCCAAACTGCAGAAGGATGCTTGTATGCTAAGTTGCTTCAGTTGCGTCCGACTCCTCACGACCCTGTGGACTACATAGCCCACCAGGCTCCTCTGCCCATGAGATTCTCCAGGTGAGAATACTGGAGTGGGTTGCCAGGCCCTCCTCCAGAAGATCTTCCCAACCCAGGGATCCAACCTGCATCTCTACGTCTCCTGTACTGGCAGGCAGGCTCTTTACTACCAGCACCACCTGGGAAGCCCAGTGAGACAATGTAGGTTACGGAAAAGTCTCCCTTGGTAGCATCCTTGTAGTTATACCCCAAGATCCATGTATATGAGTCAGCAGTTAAAACTAAATTTAGTTTCAGAAAACAAACTGCTTTAATGTTCAAAATAAAACTAAAGTGAAAGCCTCTCTAAGCAGAGCAGGAGCGTGCACCCTTCCGGATGGCCCTGCACAGTGCAGTCTACACAGCTGGGAGTACGTGTGGCTTGTCCTGTGGCCTGCTCCCACTTTTATCTAATCCAAAGTCCTATGTGTCTCCCTCTGAAGGTGTGAAATTAATAGAAAGTGACGGTAAAAGTTTTAGCAATGTATGGTTGCTTTCCAAACTCTCTTTTCTGAGAAGCGTTGAGTGGCTTCCTACAGACAGACAGACAGACACTACAATTCAAGGGAGGGGCACCCACGGACTCAGGCCCAACTTGCTCCTGACTTCTGTCTTTGGCTTTTGTACAAACACTCAAGCTCTTGTTTCAGATGGCTCTGAGGGCTGCACAGGACTGCCAAGTAGAAGTGAAAGGGGCTGTGGGCCAGAGCCTTGCTACTCACACTGTGGTCAGAGGACCAATCGGAACATCACTACCTAAGAGCTGATTTTAATTATCAAAACTCAGGCCCTTTGAGGGCGTCCCTAGTGGTTCAAGGGTAAAGAATCCCCCTGCCCATGCAGGAGACACTGGTTCGATCCCTAGGTCGCGATGACCCCCTAGAGAAGAAAATAGCAACCCACTCCAGTATTTCCTGGAGAATCCCATGGACAGAGGGGCCTGGCGGGCTACAGTCCATGGGATTGCAAATAGTTGGACAGGACTTGATCACACACGCACACAAGCCCTTCTCAATTCCCATGAGATCTGCGTACCAGCCAGCTGAGGGGTCCCTGGACCACTTTTCTAAGGACACCATAAGCACTAGAATCTATGATTATAACTGTTAGTTTTCCAACCTGGACTTTTCTTCCAGCAGATGATAGCGTGTAACAAGGTCTAACCATCATTATAGCCACAGCTTACTGTACTGAAAATGTACTGCCTGTTTGTACTAAATACATGGCATACGTTACTAGCGAATTTTAAAATCATTGCTTCTGAGATGATATGTATTACACAGGCCAGTGGTTCTCCAACAGCCTGTTACAGAAGCGCCTAAAGAACTCTTTAAGACACAGATTCCTCGGCTACCCTCAGTATTTCTGGCTCAAGAACTTTGGGGGAGGCTCCAAAGAATGGCCCTTCACCTGAGTATCCAGGCGACTCTAACTGGACATAAGAGAGGCCCCCAATACAAGTGCCTGTGCCCTGACCAGCCGAGCTGGGATCGCAGAGGTAGGCAGACTCCTCACTCCCTCCACTGCTTACTGGCCTGTTCTGGGCTTCTGTCTGTGCCCCCCCACAGTGATCGCCGCCCACTGCCTCCTCCCATCTAAGGACACGTCTAGAAAACACCATCCTTGTCCCACTTCTCCCCCTCTTGCTGTCCCTAAGTCTTCTATCTTTTGGTTTTGATGGTATCAGAGCAAAGCACAGCAGACTGTCAGGTAACCTGTGTGTAAGAAACGTTCCAGAAATCTCACATCCTCACAGTGCGTCCCCTCGACCTTTAGTCTAGGTTTTAATATGGAATTAAATTCCTATTAAATTCTTGGAACCCTGTAGGTTCAAATAATTCAGTCACTTCAGAGGAAAACAATGAATTAAAATTCACATCTTTGGATGAAAAAGAGATCGTTCGAATGAAAGTGAAAAAAGCGAAAGTCGCTCCGCCGTGTCTGAGGTAGCTCTTTGCAACCTCACGGACTGCAGCCAGACTCCTCTGTCCGTGGGATGCTCCAGGCAAAAATACCGGAGCAGGTAGCCATTCCCTCCTCCGGACTCATCCCAGGTCTCCTGCACTGTAGGCAGAATCTTTACCGTCTGAGCTGCAAGGGAAGCCCATGTTACTGGAATACTTCCACCTACATTGCTTCATTTCCTTCTTTCCAGAAGCTTACTGAACAGGCAAAGTAAACAAAATAATACCATAAATAATTAGAAGGAACTGGAAAGATAGTAGAAACAGCAAAGTAAGTCGCAGTTTATGAATATCCTCCTTATAAAACCGCCATATTTCTATCTTCCCTTACAAGCTCAAATAGGGCTTTACACACGTCTCCAAGCTACACAGTTACTTATTTGTGCTTGAGTGTGTGGATTATAGACACACATATACATATGTAGTTTTATTGCTTTATTTACATAAATATTCCTCAGTAAAAAAGAGTATGTTCATACTGGATTTTACTAATAAAAAATAAGTGGTAGATTCTTGGAATAGTCTACCTAGAAATATGAAGTGGGCAAAGGATTTTTTTCTTAAGTCAACAATGAATTCTCTTTGAAGAGAACTCTCTTCAATTCTCTTCTCTCTAGGTTCTGAATAAGAAATTTTTCCATAGAAGACAAACCTTGGAGTATTCGACATTTATTACTAAGTAAAATATAAATATTGTTAATGTCTTCCTTCAAGCCACCAACGCACTTAATCTGATGACACCTTTAATTACAGAAGGATAGGGACCTTGATGAGGACATGACTCACCAAGCTTGCTCTGAAACCACACATTGAAAATATATTTAATATGCTAAGTGGAGCATCCAGAATAAAATGCAAATAAATAGAACTAGAGTAGCCTCCATCTGAGCGGCACTCATGTGAAAATGCCTGCCTTGTGATCATGTGTGAAGCGATCTGGGGCAGTTCCCTCGGGAAACCATCTGACTGGACACTGAGCCTCTTGGAAAGATTTGTCTCCCGAGGACTAAAGCCAGCCCTCTGGGAGCACTGAGGGGAGAGTCACTCGAGGTTCACGTCTAGTTATGCCGTGCATTCACTAACAATATTTAGTTAGTTATTCTGAACACTTGTCTTTCAACTTTTAAATGAGGATTAAAAATAATCATCCACCCCTGTTAACGTAGTAGAGTCTAACCTGGTTTTGCCTACATATGAATGTTACCAATCAGTTTCATACTTGCTTACGCTTTTGTGTTGCTGAGTTAGCATCCTTTTGACCCAATTTGAAGAGCTACATTTAGCATTTCCTGCCGGGCAGTTTTAGTGGTGATGAACTCCCACAGCTTTTATCTGTCTGAGAAGACCTCTGTCTCCTCTGCGCTTTTGAAGGATACTCTTCCCAGGTTGAGTGGCTTGGTTGGCAGTGTCTTTTTCCCTTTAAGCACTTTGCATATATCACCTCACAACATTCTTGCCTTCAAGGTTTCTGCTGAAACCTTGTATCTAACAAGTCACTTTTTCTGCTTTCAAAATTGTCTCTTTAGCTTTTAATGATTTGATTATAGTGGGTCTCCATGGAGGTCTCCACAATGGGTTTCCATAATCGACTCTATGATCTGGGCTTCCCAGGTGGCTCAGTGGTAAAGAATCCACCTGTAATGCAGGAGACTGGGGTTCAATCCCTGAGTCAGTAAGATCCCCTGGAGAAGGAAGTGGCAACCCACTCCAGTATTCTTGCCTGGGAAATCCCCAGGACAGAGGAGCCTGGAGGGCTACAATCCATGGGGTCAAAAAGAGTTGAGCATGACATAGCAACTAAACCACAACAATCCTACGATCCAGCAATTTTACTTCTGGGTATAGACCCAAAGGAGATGAAGTCACCATCTCAAACAAATGTCTATACTCCCATGTTCACTGCGCCATTATTCATAACAGGCAAGAAATGGAAACGTCTTAAGTGTCTGTGTCCATACGAATGGATAAAGAAGATATGGCATGTGTGTGTACAAGCTGACCCTTCAATAACATGGGTTTGAACTGGAGTGCATCCACTTATACATGGATTTTGTTGTTGTTCAGTGAATAGATTCTATAGGATCTGCAGCTGGTTAAATCCACAGCTGTAGAACAACAGATATGGAGGATTACACAAGGATATTAGTTAGTTAGTTTTTAGCCATTTGGTCAGGATTTTCAAGTACCTTGGGGGTCAGCACCCCTAACAGCCATGTGGTTCAAGGATAAACTGTGTGTCTGTACACATATACACACACATACACACAAGTTGAAGTTATTCAGTCTGTAAAAAGAAGAAAACCCTGGTATTTGAGACATAATGGGTGACACTGGAGGAGACAATGCTGAGTGGAATCAGCCAGACACCGAAAGAGAGCCGCTGCAGACCCCACTGGCATGCGGAATCGGGAAAGCGGAGCTCCTAGGAGCACAGAGCAGAGCTGCGGTTGCCAGGGGCTGGGGGTTTGGGGGAAATGGGGAGACGTCAGTGAAAGGGTACAAAGATTTAGTTATGTGGGATGGTAAATTCTGGACGTCGAACACAGCATGGTGACTATAGCTAACAATACTGTATTATATACATGAAATCACTTAAGGGAATAACTCTTAAATCCTCTCAACAAATACACACATAACAGGATAACTGTAGAAGTGATGAAGAAGTCATGCAGCTTGATCATGGCAATCTTTTCTGTTCATCAAGATACATAAAAACATTAAATTATATACCATAATATATAAAACTTATACATGTCAAAGATATCTCAATATTTAAAGAGAAGACTGGTTCTCAGATTGGCCTAAGCCCCAGTCCACACCACTCGGACTTCTTTTGGTGGAGAGAAGCTTGAATTGAAAAATGAAGTCTTTTAACTTTCAATACTGGGCCCTCACTGTAGGAAGTCTGAGGAGGACACCAACAGGCCAACAGCCCAGGGGGCAACCTTGCGGCCCTGCGGCGTGCACCGAAAATAAGGCTGGGAACACTGCTGAAGGCGCGGCAAGCGGAGCCTGTGGTCTGTATTCCTGACACCTCATTACTTCCTTAGATATTCTTCCTCTTCACCCTACAAAAATTAAACATTCAGTTTGCTTCCCCCTTTCTTCTTTCTTTCGCCTATTTTGTAATTCCCTCAACTGTAGCTATGCTATCAGTGAGGATAAAACCCACGCTGTAGTACAAATTGAACGTGTACATAGATTCTGCTGCTGCTGTTGAGTCGCATCAGTCGTGTCTGACTCTGTGCGACCCCATAGACGGCAGCCCACCAGGTTCCCCCGTCCCTGGGATTCTCCAGGCAAGAACACGGGAGTGGGTTGCCATTTCCTTCTCCAATGCATGAAAGCGAAAAGTGAAAGGGAAGTGGCTCAGTCGAGTCCGACTCTTAGCGACACCATGGACCGAGCCTACCAGGCTCCTCCGTCCATGGGATTCTCCAGGCAAGAGTACTGGAGTGGGGTGCCACTGCCTTCTCTGGTATGTAGATGAAGTTATCATTTTTGTTAAGCTCTGATCAGTTTTTCCTCTGTTCAATTTCTTAACATCAACCACTCTATTCCAAATACACAGCATACAAATACCGTTCTAATGGAGAACCTTGTTAATTCCCCATTCAGGCTATATTCACTATTTTATTCTTCCTGCGAATGACGTATTTTGTACCAATTGCCTTTGTTAGAAGACTAATCTTCTCTGGAACTCGAAAATACTAATTATTGATCAGAATTCCTATTACCTATGCAGGCGCTTGCTTAATATGTGCTAAGGAAGTTAAACATTGTTTTGTTGTAAGTTTTTATACTTCCCCATGATTGTTTTCTAGAAGGGCATTTATTTGTTTGTTGAAGCTGCACTGCACAACATGCGGGGTCTTGGATACCCAGGCAGGGATAGAGCCTGTGCCTTCTGCGTCGGGAGTGCAGTCTCAACCACTGGACCTCCAGGGGCATGTCAAGTAAGCAAAAGACTCTTATGTTAATTCTACCTTTATTCTACTTTTGAAACCACAGTCCTTCACCTCTTCCTCACCGATGAGTTCACACAACCCTCTGTATTACAGACTGCTATTGAATCACCGAAAATCTTGAAATAAAAGGTCACGTGGTTTTTCATTATCTTCTCTGAAGTAAAATTTTGACTTGAAATTCATGCATTTTGTCAAAGCTGGAAAATTTTAAGTGACTGGTAAGTATGTCTTGCTCACATCTTTGATTTCAACATTGCACCTGATAAAAGGGTTTGCAGATGACTGGTGCATGCATTATACTTCCTTTGTCCTTCTATCTGCAAGACAGTATCGTTCTCAATTTGGATATAGTCTTGGCACACATTTTAGACCCCAGGAAGGATTCTAATCTTACATTAAATGTCAGTAAGTGAAGCTGCCTTTACTGAAGCTTCTATGGGTGAGATGTCAGAAGGAATTGCAGCACGTGTACAAAGGCAACAAATTAAAAATTCTTATCAGACACATCTATTTCCTCTACCTCTCTCATCCGTGATCTCCATCAAACGGTTCATTTTCTGAACTTTCTGGCTTGTAGTCGCTAGACTCATTTGCTATTCACTTTAGGATGAGGCTGGGCAGGCCAGTTATGGCCTAGCTTCTGACTGCAAATCAATATACATAAAGTCATCATGGTGTTCATCAAATGGTGAGCCCTACATTTAAGGCTATCTCAGATCAAACTTAGAGACAGTCTGAAATTTTGCTAGAAACCTAAGGAATAGGGCCCTCTCCCCCATCTCTGCATTTTCTTGTTTGCATTTAGTTTTATTGTTTTACCTCTTTTTCATCTTATTTCCTTTATATTGTCCAGAAATTCTTTGTGACCCCATGGACTCTTTGTGACCCCATTATAGTCCATGGAGTTCTCCAGGCCAGAATAGTGGAGTGGGTAGCCTTTCCCTTCTCCAGGGAATTTTCCCAGCCCAGGGATTGAACCCTGGTCTCCCACATTGCAGGAGGATTCTTTACCAACCGAACTATTAGGGGTGCCCTTATTTCCTTTATATTTTCCAGAAACTCCTCACTGTTTTACTTTTCTCAAGTATGCAATGCTGGCTGCTACGAATACATTTGCTCTTGTTCCCAAATTTCTTGTGTTGTATCGTTGCAATTTTGAAAACCAGAAGAAATACATGTATCTGAGCTGCTATTTTTGAAAATTATGCTAAAGTCTCTTATTCAAACACTTAAAATTCACATTTTAACGATCTACTTAATGATTAGTCTATTGTCCCTTCGTTTTTGCTTTTCTTATTTGATCTAGTCATTTGTAACTGGAGCAGAATCGCTCTGCAGGGTCGCGTTGGTTTCTGCTGCGCACCAGCGTGAACCAGCTACAAGCACACGCCGGCCCCCTCCCCCGGCCCCTCCGGCCACGCCCGGCCCACCCGCGGGGGTCACCGGCCTCACCAGGCCGAGCGCACACGGCGACGGATGCGTGTCCGTGCGACTCTCTCAATCCACCCCCAGTGCCCCTTCTTACACACACACCTGCTCACACCACCGGTCAGTGTTCTCGAGAAACACGGACAGAGGGATGACGCGTGGCACGCCTGGGGTGGAGCTTTGGACACTAAGAAGCCAGGTGCGGGCTGACCTCCGACGCAGCCGGCTCTCTCCGGGAAGGGAGATGCGCGCGGGGCAGCGCCCGTGTCCAGCGCCCGTGTCCAGCGCCCTTGTCCAGCGCCCACTCGCGCTGTCCGCCCGGCGGAGCGCGCCTCGAGGGCACGCCAGCGGGCGAAGCAGACGTCCAGACCTCGGAAAGCGGGGAAGGCTTGCTCCTCAAAGATTAGGGGGCAGAGGGACTCCCTGGGGGGAAGAAGGCGCCGTTGACGGTGGTCACTGGCCGAGAGGCTGCAGGGAGGACGGAGAGGCGGCCGTGCCCCGCCGGACGGGCTCGAGCCGCCCTGCAGCCCTCCTGCCCGCAGCGCGGCTGCGCCCCAGGACGCCCCGGACCCAGGCTCGCCCGGCCCCGCTCCGAGCCGCCCTCCTGCCGGGCCGGCCCTCCAGCCCTCCCTCCTGCCCTCGCTCCTGCCCACAGCCGTCGTCCCCGAGGGCGCCCCGGACCCAGGCTGGCCCGGCCCCGCTCCGAGCCGCCCTCCGGCCCTCCCTCCTGCCCGCCGCCCGTCCGCATCCCCGAGGGCGCCCCGGACCCAGGCTCGCCCGGCCCCCTCCGAGCCGCCCTCCTGCCCAGCCGGCCCTCCGGCCCTCCCTCCTGCCCTCACTCCTGCCCACAGCCGTCGTCCCCGAGGGCGCCCCGGACCCAGGCTCGCCAGGCCCCCTCCGAGCCGCCCTGCCCTCGCTGAAGGCCGCGCCGCGTCCGCCGCCCCTCCAGGCCCCGGCGGCCCGCCCGTCTGCCCCCCGTCACGGCGGCCGCGAGGGGCCGGGCACCTCCCTCGGGCGCAGGGCCAGGGCGTCCAGGCCGGGCCAGCCTAGGCTGCCAGCCTCGGTTTGTAAGACCCCTCACTACCCCAGTGAAGAAGGGTTTCTTAGGGACACAGATGGGATAAAGAAGGCGCTGTGCTGAGAAAGACGGCTCCCCCGATGGACTCACCAAGTCCAGGTCAAGCCAGCAGCTTGCGACTGGAAACCTATCCCTTTGGAATGATCAGTGTGTTTTCTCTCTCCTTTTTAAAGTTTTTCAATGGAGATTTTTATTAGGACAAACCTTTAAAAAGCTTCTAATATATTAAATAACATTTATTTCTTAAAAGTTAACATGTGCATAATAGGAAACAAAAAAATACAAGAGATGAAAAGCAATATTATCCACAATAACAGGCAGCTTACCTTTGCTGCGTCCTTCTGGGTCTCATTTATGTATTTGCACAACTAAGCACCCATTTTCATATAATTAGGATCATACGGTTATGTATCATGCTTTTTCACACATCATGAATATTCACCATTTCAAACTCCCAAAGCTATGAATATTTTGATAACCAAGAATACACTACCACGAACTCAATCTAGAAGGAGAAAACTGTGCCTTTCTTGGCAACAAAAATTTCAAACAAACAAAAAATGGCAACAGGCCTGTAATTAAAGATATTGGCAGAGTTATGATTAAAATGCTACATTCCCTTCATGTTCAATTAACAAAATGAGACATAAAGCAAAAAAGTACACAAAGTATAATGCTTCAAAGAGGATTAACTGTCTGATTTAAACTATTAAAGCATTAGCAAGGAGGTGTGTTTCCGTTGAATTAATTAACAATGTATTCCTATTTTTAGGGAGGAAGAAAATCTGTAACCAAAGCCAGAGACCTAGTCAAAATCTGAATATGGTCCAATTAGCATTTGTCACTTTTTCCCATATTTTCATCCCTCAGTGATAAAAAGAAACTTAGAAGACTCAAGTAAGAACAAAATACCTTATCACATAATGTTGGTCAATTTAGCATCAGCATTTTTTTTTATTGCCTCCCCTTGACTGAACCTTCTAAAGGATATGGTCGATAAGAGAGAAGTATGAACAAAGCAGTATTCCTTATTGTCACATTGCAGCATGTCATATACCAATATAGACACAGTGGTATTAAGAAAGCAGTTTTCATTATTAAATGAAAGGGAACACTATGAATCCACAAAGATATTGGCAAATTCTAATAGTTTATTGACATTCGACATTCTACAAAAGCATGAATGGTACTTGGAGATTAAAAGATGAGACAAACTTATATGTAAATGAAACCTTTAACACACAGATAATGTGTGTGTGTGTGTGTGTGTGTGTGTGTATCTTAAGGCATGAAGTATCAGAAAACTCTATGAAGCTATTTTAATTAACTACCAATGTTGCAAGAGAGGGAACACCTTTGTAAACTGAAAATCTACTGACACTTTAAACCTCATCTAGGATAATCAATGGAAAGAGAAAAGAGAATAGATCAGTGAAATCTAGAAGGTACAATTTTATTTAGCTTCTTTGTTAAATAAAAGAAAATTTAATGCTAAGGGGATAGATAAGGGTGACAACACTCACAGTTTATAGGCCACAAAACAATGAGCACCGAAAGGGCCTAGAGTACTGTTAGATAAAACTGAATTATTTGATAGCAGTTTCAGCCCGATAAAACTAGACAACTAGGCTTAATAAAATAACTCAAATATGACCAAGACGGTGTTTATAAAATAAAGCTGCCACAATCGGTCAACTTATTACTCAATCTTTCAACGAGCATTAGCAAGAGTTTAACCATGGTGAGCACTGAAACTGAATGATATTAGTTGGCCACAGAAGCTTTTAACATCCTGAAAGTTGGACCCTTAGCATTATGTATTCCAAAATGCTCTTGTGAATCAAAGATGCATTTTTACGCTAATGTTCAAATTCCTGTCTTCTGATAAAACTCCTTAGGATGCTTCGTTTTAACTTTCCATTTTATACTTCATGATGACGTTAAGGCTTTTCTGTGATAGAATTTGTCACACAGTTGGAAAGTAAAAGGACAAACGGGAGCAAAATCTTAACATAAGCTAGAAATCTCAACCCCATAATTAATTTCTTGATGGTAATTAAAAATATGTAGTCATCAAAAGGCGATCATCTATAAACATTACTATACTATAATGCATGTAATATTGTACATATAATATTGCTTATTCATATTTATTTGCATACTGGTAGAATGGTGACAAAAAGATTAGAAGTAATTACCTTTGTGGGATTCTTGATGATTTTTGTTTTATTTTTGTACTTTTATGAGCAGCTCAGAGAGGACATTATTATTATCAGAAAATAATCATTATTTTCAAAACATACATTCCTCATAAATATAAAATAAAAGACCTTTTCCAGATAGAAAGTAAGGCATGAATGCAGCTGGTACTGGCATTTCTTTGGTTTACAGTTTTCATGAAAGTGTGAAGAATGCAATCTCTGAAATAAGTTAAATTCTAGACATTCAAGCAATTTTTAATTATATAATACCCTTCTGCCACTTCTGTATCTCACCTCATCTTCAAATAGTGTGCTAATGTAAATATACATGTATTTCTAGAATAACAGAAAATATAGTGATAAACTACACTGCACAGAAGGTCCTCTGCAGTTATGCTGGTGAAGAAAAGTTAAGGAAACACCAGTTTTCCTGTAATCATGTAAGTCAAGTGCTTTAAAAATGACACAACCTCTATCACATAAGAAAATACCAAATATCTGGCATAATTTTGTTGACAGTAGAATGGAAGTCTACCGTGGAGATGAGTGTCTTGTGACAATACAAATATGACAAGCTTAACAAATAAGCAGAGTTATTTGGCAAGTTTCTCTGTCCCTTTGATCTCCCTGGCTAACGTGTTTGTAAAACTGATGCAATAAAAATTGCTGATTGGGTGCAACAGATGATGTGCATAAAAGAAGTGGAACAATAATGAATACTAGTTTCCTTTTTGTTGTTCCCTCGGCACTGTTGATAACAAAGCCCAGTACGGCTCAGATGGGAGATACACATGGGGGAGGTGTTAAATGCTGCAGTGAAGCATACTGTGCGTGTTACCTGTGAATAAATGGGAAGCACTGGCGGTGTCTTAGGTGAATGCCCAGGAGGCAGACCCCTCGTGGACAAGTGGTGGGTCGGTGATCAGGAAGTGAGAGGCAGGAGGAAAGCAGACCTGGGGCAAGGTGGGCTGGACTTGACAGAATTGCAGCCATGTTATCCGTAAAGCTGAAGCCGGAATGGCCTTTTGAGCCAAGAAGTTGGGAGGTGTTGCTCCAGGGAAGGAACAAACTCAGCAGAGCTAGCCCCCTTCACCCGAAGGCGGTGCTTGGGAGTTCGGCAGGCGAGACTCCAGTCACCAGGAGGGACCTGGGGCCTCAGGCCATCACACGCGCGTGCGGCGGACCCACGGCCCTGTCAAGACGGCAGCGGCTGTCAGACGGAGGAGCCTGGTCTCACCTGTGGGACTGGGGGCTCCTACCTAACCAGCACACACGGTCTGTTTCCTCACCGCAACCTTCAGAAGGCCATTCCAGGCAGCAAGTCAGATGAAGTGAGAAATGCCACACTTTGCCCGTATTTTAGATGGGGTGACGTCCCTCTGGTTCATTCTTGTTCTTTCTGGGATATATTAGGCTAGGCTTGTAGGCTTGGAACTACACAATGCTCTACAGCCATGCAAAACCAGTGTTACTAATTTTTTCTATTTAGACAACCTCAAATAAATAATAAAAACTAGTTCCATGTCTCAATGGACATATTTGAGCAAACCTCAGGAGAATGTGGAAGACAGAGGAGCCTGGCACGCTGCAGCCTGTGGGGTCACAAAGAGTCAGACGTGACTTAGCAACTTAACAGCAGCAACTATTTATTTTATTCGCATCTCTAAAAGTAAGCTGTGGATAAGGTTGAATGGGTCCAGGCAACTATTTCTAATATCTCACTGCTTTTTTGGCTCTCCCACACTGGCTTCAAGTTTGAAATCTGAAATGAGATGATTCTCTGAAGAGGAAAGAGGCTCGCAGCGGCCATCCTGGGTGTGTGCGTCTTCAAGAAGGCCTCCTTCTAGTCCCACTTCTTTCTCTGAGTAAACTAAAGGTGAGGATGCTCTACCAAAAATTTATATGATCCATTATTCCTGAGGATCCCTGATTTTACGTGGTCACTGTGTGAGTAAAGGAAGGACAATTAATATAAAGCTCAGGATTGGGCCCCTTCCTTATTCCCAAAAGAAAAAGTACATATCTAGTATGGAAAGACAGAGGGATACATAAAAGAAACAATATGTTTCTCTATCAATGTAAAATAACAACTTAATTTGAGAGTGGATTGCCTGCAGTTAGATCCACCTGTAGTTAAATCCACCTGTCACCAGAGGTAAGGGCTCCTCCAAAGTATAATTTCAGATCAAATCAAGATAACCCAAACCAAGTGCTCCCATTAATTCATAATCATTTTAACAACTTTTGCTAATTTGATGCTAAAAAGAAACTTGGGAAAATAATACGCAAAGATAATGGACCAAAGAAATTTGCTAAGCACCATATTGATCCTTGCATTGTTGGGAATATGATAGAATTTTATTTTTTTATATTCTCTTAAAATAATTTTTCTCCCTGAATAAATAAAGTCACCACTTCTACGGAATATTCAGCTTGGGAAGACAGTATACTTTAGAATGCAGCTATTTAATGAATAAGACTGGAATTTGATTTCTAGCTTGACCATTTAAGAGTTGAGTGACCTTCAGTACAGAATTCAATTGACATTCTCCTCCATTTCCACACCTGTAAGAGTATGATAACAGAAATCTCTCTCTGGGTGTAAAGAAACACTAAATAAGAAAATGTACATAAAGCCTTTAGTACAATGCTAGTCCATTATGTGAACTGATGTAATTATTTTAAAATATTTGATTTGAGGAACTCAGTCCCATGATTTGAAAGTTGTTGACCATCCTAACTGTCATCTGAGATTAGTAGATATGAGTTTCTAAACTCTTGAGTTCCTTTCTATGATGTAACTTACAACTTCTCCAAAGAGGACTGTCAGTACCAAGATAAGTGAAGTGAAACGCGGACGCCGACACCATTACCACCACGGAAACCCAGCAGGACCCCTGGGGGTCTCCTGGGCACAAAAGCTTGCATTTCTGGATTGCAGGAAACAGGCTTCATTCAGCCTCCAGACTTTCCCAGAGTGGCAGGTCCAAACGTTTGCTAATTAGGGAAGGGAGGGAATGCAAGGGGAGACAAGAAGAGCCTCAAGAAACAGTAGCGCAGCCTTGGGGCAGGGTCCCAGTTCTCCTTCAAGGGATACACATAACAACATCTGTGAGCTGCAGTGAAGACACTGAAACCCCAGCAGGCGGGAGAAGTTAAGTTAACCCAGAAGCGCACAGACCTCAGACCAGCTGGAACCAGAGGCTGAGGATGCTGAGTCCCACTCAGCTCACCACTGGCCCATCAGAAGAATGTCCACGAGCCGCTCACACTCTCTCTGAACCATTACTGTGAGCTCCCCACTAACCCCTCCAAGGGGGACCCACATTTCTGAGGTCATTAGCCCACTGTGTTCCCTTTGCCTGGAAAGCAATGACGCTGTTCTTTGCTACTTCATCCAAAACTCTGTCTCTGCGATTTAATTCAGTGTCCATGGACAGAGACCTGGACTGGGCTTCACCACCAACACCATTTGAAAGAAAAACAGCTTGAAACTGGGTCACACTGTACTTCACATGACTTTACCTTCATGCCAATGACAGGGAAAGACTTCCCTTAGGAGCTTCAAGATAAAGGTCATGAAATCTATATTTTAAATATGACTTAATAAGTCCATGGCCTCACTAGCGCATCTTCGACCTATGAAATTTAGTAGTTCTTATTTACTTTGCAATGATTATTTTTTTACATCTCTTTGACCAGTAAGATCCATAATTAACCTTTTGTCATACAAAAGAAAGAGAAACACAGAGTCCTTTCTGTTAGAATATTCCAGCTCATTCATACTAAAAATACAAAGGAAGGTAGAAATACTTTACATTTTAAAAATATACTATTTTTTGTTTTGTTTGTTTCTCATTTGGATGGCTTTGAAGCTACCTACTGTCAGCCACAAACTGGCATTTACCATGGGGGCCTGCCATCTACTTCTACAAGGATTAAATCTGCGCTGCTGCAGCTGCTGGCCTCCAACACCCCGTGAGGGAGTTCAGGGTGGGGCGCAGAAATGAGGCACTCTGTGCTCCTGGAAAACTGGCAGAACAGGTCTTCAGACAGCTGGACCGTCTCAGGAGCCCAATCCCTGTCTCTCCTTATATCTAGAAAGGCACTAACACCTTTCATGGTGAGATCGCTTCTCGTGACTAGCAGAAGCTTCATGAGACACGCGGAAACTTTCTACAAAGAAGTATGTATCTGACTGCACATACTCCCCCTTTACCAAAATCGCACATGTACCATCTTCTCCCCTCCCTCACTGGAGCAGTTTCTCGGAGCTCCTGAGGTGCTGTCTTGGGCTGCGGCCCTCATATCGCCCCGAATAAAACTTACCTCGCAACGGTCAGATTGTGCAATTATTTTAGCCAACACTACAAAATGATATTTGCCTTCAGTATCAAATATTAGAACAGATCAAAATCCAATCGCAAATTTAAATGTAAATAAAACTGAAATAAAACATATCTTATCAATGAAACATCCAACCAGACCACAGTATTGTTACCTCTTTGGCGTTACTATTATTTGAGCTCCCCTAAGTCCTGCTGCAGGATTCTACCCTCCCTTCCCTCACCTCTCCCTTCTTTTATTAATAATCTTCCATTTGTTTCAAAAATATATACATGCTACTTTTAAAATTTGCTTACTCCTAATTCAGCTTATATTTTTAAAAGTAGTCTAAAGTGATTAAGTAAACCATGAATTTTCACCAGCAAATTTAAAGAATCTGTACATACTAAAAGATCACATTTTATTGGTTAAAACTTCGACTTGAAAAGTATGTATTTTTTTAAATAAATTGCGATCTTACTAACCAATTGAGGCTCCAACATGCATAAAACAAACATAGAAACAATTGTTTTATATAAAATATAGAAGAATGCTAATTTTCAAATAATTATATTAAAGCCAAATATCAACAAAATCTAATGTCAACTTTTTCTAATCATCATAAATATCCTGGCAGATCACAATCCCAATCCCAATCCTGATACATCTACACACAGACAACAACAAAACGTCCCCTTGTCCCTCAAAGAGCTGTGAGAAATTCTTTCAACATACTATGCTGATAAAACTTTTATTTACTGTTTTCCTGGTTTCAAAAATAGAGCTTAGTCTATTCTTTTCTTTCCACATCTGCAGGCACATAAAGAACGGGATGATACAGAACTGAAAATAGACCTCCAGAAGCACTCACCCGTGTCGTTCCTCAGCACCCCGTTGCTGAGCTGCTTCAGCCTCTTCTGGTGCGACTTGCCGCTGCAGTGGATCTGGGCCTGGGCGGTCGAGTTCAGCTGGATGTTACACACGCTGCACAAGGTGAAGCGGGCTTGTTTCTTCTCTTTTTCTGGCTTCTCTTCAAAGCCATCCGGTGAAAACTCAGCCTCACACTCTCCATCTTGGACACATGTGGAATCTAGGGTACAAAGAAAGCTATGAACAAGCCAATCAGATTCCTGGATTCCTACGAACGTTAGGGTTTTTAACTCTATATAAATATAAAGATAGCGTTTTCATCTTTTCTGGATATATGTCCAGGAGTAGGACTGCTGGATCATATGATAACTCTATTTTTTTATTAATTCTTTTATTGAAGGATAATTGCTTTACAGAATTTTGCTGTTTTCTGTCAAACCACAACGTGAATCAGCCATAGGAATACATATGTCCCCTCCCTTGTGGAACTCCCTCCCGTCTCCCTCCCATTCCACCCCTCTAGGTTGATACAAAGCCCGTGTTTGAGTGTCCTGAGCCAGACAGCAAATCCCCGGTAAAGAACCTTTCATACTGTTACCCACTATGGCTGCATCAAATTACATTCCCACCAGTAGTGTAGGAGCATTATTTAAATTGCCAAGGTATGGAAGCAATGAAAGTATCATCAGCGAATGAATAAAGATACACACGTACGTAGATAGCTGCCCCACTGTATAAACCACTCGGCCACACAATACAGTGAAGCACCGTCACTGGCAGCACACGGACGGGCTAGAGATCTCCACACCAAGCGGAGAGAGTCAGAGGGAGGCAGAAATCACACGGCACAGCTGATACGTGACATCGAAACAAAAGGAGACGAGCAAACTCATTTACAAGGTGGAAACAGACTCACAGGCGTAGAGAACGGTCTTGTGGTTACCAAAGGGGAAACAGGAGAGAGAGAAACCAGGAGTTTGGGACGAACAGATACACACTATTGTATACAAAACAGATAAACAACAAGGCCCTACTGTATACCACAGGGAACTGTATATAAAGTGTGGTAATAATCTATAACAAAAGAGAACCTGAAAAACGACATATATATGTATGCACATATACATATATACAGACATGTGTATATTATATAACTAAGTTACTTTTCTGTACACCTGAAACCAACACAACATTGTAAGTCAACTGTACTCCAATAAAAAATCAATAAAAATTAAAAATAATTCTTAGATTCCTTCATATTACTAAATTCAGTAGCAAATAAGCATTGTCCTAGACACTTCCCTGGTGGCTCAGATGGTAAAAATCTGTCTGCAATGGGGGAGACCACAGTTCGATCTCTGGTTTGGGAAGGTATCCTAGAGAAGAGAATGGCAACCCGCTCCAGTATTCCTGCCTGGAGAATCCCATGGACAGAGGAGCCTGGTGGGCTACAGTCCTTGGGGTCACAAGGAGTCAGACACAATTAGCGACTAACACACACACAGAGACACTTGCAATCCAAAATTTCCAATTCTTCACCTTTTAGTAGGTTGCTTCCATATTGTACATTATATCTTTATATCTTTCACAGTGCACAAATTGAGGTAGGAGGTAGATGAGCACCCCCTCCCACAGTAAAGCAATTGGAGATTCATTCCCTGTGGACAGAAACTCCAAGACTAGAATAGCAAGACAATTAAGGGAGGAGGCTGAGCCCTGCCCAGTCCACAGAGTCCTCATTTCCAACGTCAGGAGTCTTCCCTGACCGCACGTGTGCAGAAAAGGCTCCTTGCAGGCCAAAGGCAGTTATGCCAAGGGATGTTCCCCACCCAGACGCCTTTCCTCTTGGCTAACAGATGCATACACGCACAGGGGAGGATCCTGAGATTACCAAACGTGGTCTGTGACCCAGACAAATAAAACTGATGGGCCAAAGGGAACCCAGAAGAAACAACCCATAAAAGGAATTCAGACTGTCACTCAGGCACAGCTCCCACCATGAGTGTGTCGACACGTGTGGTACCCTCTTCCTCCTACTAAGTACTTTACTTGCTCACTACTTTCCCTCTCTGTGGGAATTCTCCGCAAAACGGAAGGGCGAGGGCCCGTGTCACTGACTACAGGTCTAGTAGCTACGGCCTGGTGCTTTCACTGCTGTGAACCAGCCCAATCTCTGGCTGGGAACCCAAGCCATTGCAGGCAGAGGCCACAGGAGATCAAAATGGCAAGTATTTCGCTTTGCTTTTGCCAGGCCAAATACCATCTTAAATGTCATTTTAAGTGACAAACATCATAAGAACGGAAAAGGAAACAATGAGGAACCATCGCCTTTCCTGTTTCAAACTGAGGAAGCTGACATTTACAGAGTGTAAAGAATTCACCTAGGGTCCCGCACCTAAAAATGGTACCTTTGAGATCAGCACTCGATTTTATTTATCTCTATATCACAAGCTAGTAAGATATCATGCTCTTTAATAAGTACCAATAATTTAGTAAGTACCGATGTGACCGGGAAGGGTTAATTTTGATTTCATGCCGAATCCGTTTCTTTGACTTGAACCCCTCTGTTTCTGCTTTTGTGAGTAGAATCACACATCGTGGCCTGCCTTAGAGAACCCTGCCTCCTCTGATTATCCCTAAACTAACGTGCCTTCGTCTAGCTCCCAGGGCTGGCATCGCTGATGACGGTCACGTCCTTGACTCCCTTGTAGGGGTGTGGTTTGTCAGCATGGCTCAGCAGCTGACGTTTGGAGGGACGGAATCAAAGATGACTGTGACATGCTTGTGCGTTGGTGTGGCAATAGACCTTGCATCTCACAGCACCTGTGAAACGGCTGCAAGCAAAAGAAACACATCTACCTGCCTGAGGCTTGCCAGTCTAGGAAATACTTGCAAGAATTATACGGTCTTTCTAACTTTGCTTCCTCACCTCCCCCATCTCTGACCCATAAAAGAATCTGGCATCCAGGCCCCGACAGGATGGCTGTTTTGAGACGTTAGTCTGCCATCTTCTCAGTCAGTCGGCTTTCCAATAAGCCATGTTTCTTGCCTCAACATTCCATCTCGAGGGTTTACTGTCCTGTCCTGTGGTGAACAGAGTGAGCTTGGACTTTGTAAAGGCGGTGTTCCACCTACCACAGCTGCTGAAAACAAATAATGAATGCTATTTTCACTTATCATCTTTTACTTTGTAAAATCAAAATTCATCTTCAAATTTCCTTCAGTTAGCAAAATCAAGTAATAAAATAATGTAAGCCTTCCTAAAAGAAAAGTCATATAAACCAAGCAAACTTTCCAAAAGAGACAGTATCTGTATTAGCTTCCCTATCTTTCAAATTTATGGTGGGAATTAAAGGAAAGGGAGCTTGCATGATAGGGATAAGGAACTGCTTGCTCCATTAAAGGATGCACTGTTGTTCAATTGCTAAGTCATGTCTGAACTTTTGCAGCCCCATGAACTACAGCATATCAGGCCTCTGTCCTTCACCATCTCCCAGAGTTTGCTCAAACTCCGGTCCATTGAGTCGATGATGCCATGCAACCATCTCATCCTCTGTCGTCCCCTTCTCTTCCTGCCCTCAATCTTTCCCAGCATCAGGGTCTTTTCCAATGAGTAGAATCTTCACATCAGGTAGCCAAAGTATTGGAGTTTCCACTTCAGCATCAGTCCTTCCAATGAATATTCAGGACTGATCTCCTTTAGGATGGGCTGGTTGGATCTTCTTGCAGTCCAAGGGACTCTCAGGAGTCTTCTCCAGCACCACATTTTGAAAGCATCAGTTCTTTGGTGCTCAGCCTTATTTGTGGTCCAATCTCACATTCATGAATGACTACTGGTAAAACCATAGCTAAGACTATCTGGACCCTTGTTGGCAAAGTGAAGAATCTGCTTTTTTATAGGCAGTCTAGGTTTGTCATAGCTTTTCTTCCAAGGGGCAAGCATCTTCTAATTCCAAGGCTGCAGTCACCATCCACAGTGATTTTGGGATACCATTAATGCATTAGAGATTTCCTTCTTGATTTCTACAACTAAATAAAATTCTTATATTTTAATATTCCATATCAGTTAAGTAAAATCACTTACATTTGGATAGACATATCTTATATATACAAAAAAGCTAAAATTATTTCAGTATCTAAAAACATACAGTTTGTACCTCAAATACATAAGATGTTCTGAACATCTAAGATAGCTTCCTGGGGTGCAAAAAAGTGTGACAGATCTAAGGATTATATCAGAATACATTATTTTTGGACAAATATAAGGTATGTATACTCAAATCTAAGAGAAAAATCAGCTGACAACTGCAGTGTCTCTGACCTTAAGATAATAATTAAAGTAACTATTGCATACATATTTTACTCTATTTATAAATCACTTAAAATAATTATAAATTAGGAATTGAGTTTAAAATATATACACTACAATATATAAAGTAGGTAACAAAAAGAACCTACTGCATAGCACAAGGAACTCAACTTAATATCTTGTAATAACCTATAATGGGAAAGAAGCTATATCTATATATGTATGTATATATAATTGAATCACTTGGCTGTACACCTCAGATTAACACAGATTTCAACAAAAATTTTAAAAAATCAGTTGACCGTACAATAGAAAAAAAAAGAAAAAAGTGTTCTGGATGGGATGCTGGAAAAGAACAAAAGCATTGGCCTAAAAAAACCCTGTGCTCAGCTGCTCAGCTGGACACGACCCCATGAACTGTGGCCCACTACTGTCTGTGGGCGTTTCCAGGGAAGAATACTGGTACTGGAGTGGGTTGCCATTCCCTTATCTGGGTGGGGTGGGGGGAGAAAAAACCCTAATAAAGTCCAAGGAAAGTATAGAGTGCAAATGCGCAGACTAATCTGTTCACAGAGCAAAGTATGTAGGTGGAGTTTATGGAACTCAACTAACTTGATAATTTTTCTGCTAATCTAAAGTTATTCTAAAATAAAATATTTAAATTGAAAAAAAAAATCTATGAGTTTGGGACTCTTCTTTATTTCTCTTCTTGACTAATAGAACAGAAATTTCTTTGGAGCTCCTATACTCCGGGAAAGAACTAAGACAGAAGCTTATCTTCTCTTCATTCTTTGCTCATTCATCTCCGCAGCAGGAAAAGTAAGCTGTGTGATGGGGAGAATGAGAAGCAAGATCACTGCCTGGGGGGGGCTGGCCATTTTGACCGTGCTTCAGACCGGCTTGAAAGTACGCGCTCCCTTCTCAGCGGCCATCTGCAGACATAAAGTGCAAAGGCAGACTGTCTCGGTTTCTCCAGGGCCCGCACGGGACCTGGAGGTCAAATCAGTGCAGAGAAGTGTGAAATCTAACACGGACCAGGGCTCCAAGCCATTTCCTCTCAATCACACTTGCTGACAAAATAACTAACCTGCCAACCATGAACAAAAAACCTAACCAACCTCCACTGAGCCCTTGTGTCTAATTAATGATCAGTTCTAGTAAGAATTAGGGGTGAGTCACTGCCCCCCCACACACAGCGTTATTCAACCGTCTCATGGATTTCACTTCTGTTTAGTATTTAAATCTACCACAACAATCAACAAGCTTTAATACAAAAGGGATGTCTATTGGCTGAAAACTAAACCTAACTTTGTCAAATGGAGAATCTTCCTTATACATAATTTTGATATCTTATTTCAAAGTTAAAAAGTCAAGTTCTGCTGTTTTGCCCACAATTGGTTTTACCCTTTGTTCTTGGATTTTCTCCCTTGTCCAAACAGCAAGGAACCTTAAGATTCTACAATAATTTGCACTGACAATCAAGTGACAATTAAAAAACATTGGCCAACAGGCAGTTCAGAGCACAATAAACCATGACCTATGAAGGCATAGAAATGTGAGCAGGGCAGTAACATAAAATATTTTCATTTTTGCATGACTTCTCTTTCCTTAGAATATTATTTAATGAGGTAGGTAGGGACTTAAAATTATAGAACATGTTTAATACAAAATTGTGCCATAAGTAGTGGCATAACCAATACTAAACAAACAAAAAATTCCTTTAGAAATCTTGATCTGACAGCATATCTAAGTCATTTTTCATCTACTAAAAACAACATAAAAATTTGAACTATAGCTATTTCATGGTGATACAGTTGACTAGCTAAGGTGGATGACAGCCAAATATTTAGTAAAAAAAGAGAGTTCATTCCTTTGAGTTTTAATAGTATCTATACAGAAGGTGGCAAGTGATAAAATTAAGCTGTCTTTTTCAAAGTCAGTTTCACTGAGAAAATAAAAGTCAAAGTCTAAATGAGTCTAAATGTTGCCCAAATGCGAGACAAAATGTGTTCTCAAAACGTCTCTCTGAAGAGAAGAATCTACTGATATTGAACGCCTTAAAGAGCCCACTACAAGGAGCTGTCTGGGGAGGACACATCAATTCTGACCATTCACTAAATGGGAGCCGTGCTTTGTATGAGGAGGAAAATTCCTCCAGAGTTTACAGTTTTAAAGCAACTTTTCTCTATTGGCTCAGGAGAAAAAAGCAGAGAATACAGTAAAGATCTAGTCATTGTTTATGAGGATACAATCTCACAATTGCAATGGTAAGATATCATTTTCAAGAAGCCTTTCAAACATGATCTTAAAAAATAGAAAAAGTTTGTGAGGATCGCAAATAAGCATTTATGGAGTGAAATAGTTAGAAAAAATATGTACTACACTTATGTGACTGGATACTACTAATTACTTGGAATAAAATTTCTGGAGACAACATCAAAAATGAATTTTAAAAGCACAAATTTAATTTAAAATCACTTAGGAAAATATGAGAAAATCACTAGATTTTTGAAAAGTGGTTCTAGTCCCAGCGCTTTGGAAGACGTTGCTGCCAGAGCTTCCTCTGCAGAGCTTAAACAGACACGCTGAACTAAACTAGGGTCACAAAGGAAATTTACAAGCCAATAGTTTAAACGCTAATCCTCATTTTTCAAAACTATGTAAGAAAATTGGCCATTCTCTTGTCTTCAAGTTAGAAAAGAATGAGAGATTATCTTTTATTTCATATTTCTTTGTATTAGGATTTCACAGTGTAAATTATATCCATATGTGCAAATATATATATATATATATTATATACATATATATATATATATATATACCAAATACACCGTGAGAAATCAATCCAACTGTTTCATTAATGAACTTTCCTCTATTACGTTAGAGCAATTTAGAGAAAAAATCATATTGTACTATACAGGTTAAATACTGGTTTTGTTAAGTCGCTCAGGTGTGTCCAACTCTGCGACCCTGTGGACTGCAGCACACCAGGCCTTCCTGTCCTTCACCATCTCGTGGAGCTTCCTCAAACTGCGGGAGTAAATATTTAACTCCAGGGTTGAATATTAAATATATATTATATAGAACATATAAATTATATTTATACTATCTCACCTTTGAGAAAATGATAGATCATAGCACTCTCATGCATTTCACTTTTAAAAGTACAAATAATCCATAATAAGTGCTAAAAAATTGGAGAGAAAAGGGCAACCCACTCCAGTGTGTTTGCCTGGAGAATCCCAGGGACGGCGGAGCCCGGTGGGCTGCCGTCTATGGGTCGCACAGGGTTGGGCACGACTGAGCGAGCTGGCAGCGGGGGCAGCAGTGCTAAGAAGCACCAACACAAGAAAAACTTCGCATGGATCTCACTCCCCACTAGAGTGCAGTGTGAATTTAAAATTAAAACTACAGTGCTAGGAGATTCCCATAACACCACGCATAAAAAGAGCATTATTGCAATTTTGGGGCTTCCCTGGTGGCTCAGACAGTAAAGAATCCTCCTGGCAATGCGGGAGACCCAGGTTCGATCCTTGGGTCCAGAAGACCCCCTGGAGGAGGGACCGGCTACCCACTCCAGTACCCTTGCCTGGAGAATCCCAAGGACAGAGGAGTCTGGTGGGCTACAGTCCATGGGGTCGCAGAGAGTCAGACACAGCTGAGCAGGTTTCACTGTAATTTTGTAAATATGTGATACATACATTTCTTTATATATATATATATATATCAGTTTATTTTTTTGATTGAAGGATAATTGCTTTACAGAATGTTGTTGCTTTCTGTCAAACATCAACAAGAATCAGTCATAGGTACAGCCGTGTCTCCTCCCTCCCGAAACTCCTCCCTATCTTGCTCCCCATCCCACCCTTCTAGATTGTCCCAGAGCCCCTGTTTGAGTTCCCTGAATCATACAGCAAATTCCCATCGGCTATCTGTTTCACATGTGGTATTGTAAATTTCCATGTTATTCTCTCCATACATCTCACCCTCTCCCTCCTCCCTTCCCCTCTGTGTCCATAAGTCTGTACTCCATGTCTGCAGAACATTATATATATATGTATATATATAACATTTTTATATACAATGTTCAGCTTTAGTGGCATGTATATATAGTATGTCTAATTAATTCTGCATTAATTCATTTAAGTATAACTACAAAAGTAAGAGAAGATATATTGAAGGAAAGTCACAGAAAAGCTGACAAACTAAATTCATCATCACAGAGTATCATGTGAAAGTCCCTCAGTCGTGTCTGACTCTTTGTGACCCCATGGACTATACAGTCCGTGGAATTCTCCAGGCCAGAACACTGGAGTGGGTAGCCTTTCCCTTCTCCAGGGGATCTTCACAATTCAGGGATCGAACCGAGGTCTCCTGCATAGCAGATGGATTCTTTACCAGCTGAGCCACAAGAGAGCCCAAGAAAACTGGAGTGAGTAGCCTATCCCTTCTCCAGTGGATCTTCCCAACTCAGGAATCAAACCAGGGTCTCTGGCATTGCAGGCGGATTCATTACCAGCTGAGCCATCAGGGAAACCCCATATTATCTTAAGTTTTTTTTTTTTTATTGATAAGCAGCAATTGTTTATTACATGGACTCCTGAGTTAAATATAAACATCACTTTGAAACTTTAAAACTGAGGCTATATAAATTAGTAACATCTTACTTTTATAGTGTAGTAGTATTAGTCACTCAGTCGTGTTCAACTCTTTGCGACCCCACGGACTGTAGCCCGCCAGGCTCCTTTGTCCATGGGATTCTCCAGGCAAGAATACTGGAGTGGGTTGCCATTTCCTCCTCCAGGGGACCTTCTGGACCCAGGATCAAGCCTGGGTCTCCTGCATTTCAGGCAGAATCTTTACCATCTGAGCCATCAGGGAAGCCCATCTTACTTTTATAATAGGAAAAGAATAGAAAACATGAGACAAATCAAGATTAATGGGGCATTTCAGCTAGTTTTTATTACTTCATGGTATGAAACTAAATTTGTTGGTCTCAGTCAGACTATGGTTTTCAAAAGATGACAAAACTCTTCCCAAATAGTCAAAGATTCACATAAAAAATTAAATCAGGAGTGGCAGGAATAAATGCAGAATGAAACTTTTAATTGTATTCCTTTCCCTTATCAAGCACCACACTTTTAATACTGTAAACTCAGAATCATAATTTGTACTTTTAAACCTCCAATAAAGAAAATTTTACCTTACTCTATAAGAGACTCATCATAAAAAATCATGGCTAATCTATCTCTGATACAAAACAGGAATTAATAATCTAAACCTTAAAAAAGAAAGAAGGCAATTTTTTTAAGTCATTCTTCAGTTGAAACATGTATTCAACAGTATCTTACATTTCAGTGTAATTACTGTTATCCCTCAAAGTTTCAAAGTCCTATAAAAATGCATTATTATTATTATTATCATTGTGACAAACAAGCTGAAAATAGTTTTCTGTGTTCTGATCTGTCTTCCTCTTGGGGACTCTCTCCTTGAGCCAGTCCTGTCCTCAGGGCTTCCCTGACAAACCACGGCCCCCTGGAATTAATGCCAGCAATGACCCTGCTATCCTAGGGGGAAGCTTGAGAATGAATCATGAGCTCTTGGGTTCTCAGGCCATATTCTTCACAAAGCTACTGTAAACATTAGCCCCCTTCTCTGGAGAATGTGCCAAAACTCTTTGTGGTTTCATCTGTACCCTACTTTGCAACTAAAGGAGTTTATATAAAACCTAAAAGTGGCTTGCCCCAGAAAAACTTCTGAAGACCTAAATTAGGGATTGTTTTGGCTTCTATCTGGTGAAAAGTTAGGTCAAAGAAGGAGCTGGGAAGCCTGAGGATCACTGAAAACTGATTGGAAAGACACGGTTTAAAAGCATCTCGTCTGTGCCCAGCACTCTTGCAGGCACTTAAATGCTAGCAGATCCACAGGCAAATATCCTAGTTCTCCACTGAGTGAGGAGAGGGTGACGCGTGGGCTGTGCTGAGTCTGGGATGACTTTCAGTAATTGGTTACATGCCAAGGAAGAGAAAAACTATGATGTTTATTGTGATTGAGATTTGGGACTGCCAACTGCACACTGGGTGGCTAAGCTGTTTCCTGATTTTAAGAAACTGTTGCATTCTCTCTCAACCTGGGTGCTCACAGTCCCAAGATTTCCTCCACTTTTCCCATGAACTCTGACTTCTCAAAACAGATGATATTATAGTGATTCTGGATTTTGTCCCTGCCTAGTCTTTCTCTAATATCTACATTTACTCCTGATGTTCCCTGTATCTAGATTTTTCTGTGAGCATTCCTAAGAAAGCCTGATTATGCTAAGTTCTGTGTTTGCTCTCACGTTTTGCCCCTCTCAGTCTCAGAGGAGTGAGAAGACCATACTGCTGACACAGAGCGCCTTTAGGTTGCCTGAGAGTAGTTTATATTATCAAGAGAAAACTTGCTGAAAAATGTATTCATTCCAGCTGTGGCAGACACACTGCACGATGGTCCCTAGCATTTCCACTTCATGGTCGTCAGATCTTTGCAGAGTTGGCTCCCTGGAGAACCGGTAACTTGCTTCCATAAATAACATATGGGAAAGATGGATATGCCTACAGGGGTATGACTGTGTTATTTAAGACTCTACGTGTAGGTCACATCTTATGTGTGTTATATAAGACATGTACAGATGTGAGACTGGACCACAAAGAAGGCAAAAGCCAACACATTATTATAAAAAAAATTATACTCCAATTAAAAAAACTAAAAGAAGGCTGAGCACTGAAGAATTGATGCCTTTGAACTGTAATGCTGGATAAGACTCTTGAGGGTCCCTTGGACTGCAAGGAGATCCAACCAGTCCATCCTAAAGGAAATCAACCCTGAATATTCATTGGAAGGACTGATGCTGAAGCTGAAACTCCAATACTTTGGCCACCTGATGTGAAGAACTGACTCATTGGAAAAGACCCTGATGCTGGGAAAGATTGAGGGCAGGAGGAGAAGGGGACGACAGAGGGTGAGATGGCTGGACGGCATCACTGACTCAATGGACATGAGTTTAAGTAAACTCCAGGAGCTGGAGTGCTCCAGTCCAGGGGGTCGCAGAGTCGGACACAACAGTGACTGAACAACCACCACGAAGACTCTAGTGCCTGTTTTGTGAGGAGAGACTCACCCTCACCAGTTTGAAAGAGCGAGCTGCCCCATTCTGAGCCTCCTATGGCAAGGACCACCCGACAGGGAGGTCAGGGCAGTCTCTGGCCAACAGCTGAGAAAGAACTGAGACCATCATAAGCAGCCGAACGTCACCAACAGCCATGTGAGTGAGAAAGGGGTCCTTCCCAGCCAGATCTTGCATGTGACCAGAGCACAGGCAGATACCTTGGTACCAAACTCTAGAAGCCTGAAAGAAACAGAAACGTCCGCCGCAGCTTCCCTTCATCTGGTGTCTTAATCGGTGCTTCGCGTACCTACTGCCCTATGCTCTCAGAGGATGTTTTTGTTTAGAGCCTTTCTGCTCCAAAACTTCTAACCGAGGCAAAGTCAATGGTCTGTTACTGAGTGATCTGACTCTGAGTCACTGCACTTGAACTATCTTCTCAAAGGACACTTTAACTTTTCACTCTGTGCTCATCAGCTGCAAGCTGGCAGACGATCCAGACCACCCAGATAAGCAATGTCTGGACTCTCGATATTTAGAAGCTGTGAGATAATAAATTTGTGTTGCTTTTACCCATTCACTTTGCTGTAGTAATGTATAATGTCATGCAGCAAGGAAAAACTAATACACCCATGAACTCTTTGGTAGTAACAGTAAAACCGAGGATTGACCCAAATTTCCAAGGAAATGTATTTGTTCATCAAGGAACATTTCCATGACAACTTATCACCTAAGCTTTTCAAAAATGGTTTAAGTTGCTTTATTTTTTTCCTCCAGCTGTACTCCTAACCTCAAATAGATAAAGTATATTAGGGTAAAAACAGATGGAAAAAAAATTAGCTCTCCCTTGAAGATCTAGAGCTCGTGATGAACACCCCTGGCAGACATCACTAATCAATCACACACCCTTTCCTTCAGACCCCAGATCGGGTTTTAAATGCTCAACACATCACTGCAGCAATCCAAGAACCATTCACATTTCCCATATAAGACAAAGACTCATTTTATGTACTAGATACACTGATCCATAGATTAGACCTGACTTAGAAAAAAGTGGAAATCTGTTAAAACAAAACACAATAAACTATGCAGTAGTCATGTTTCACTACAGTACCATTTAACATATTTTTCTATTATCTGAATGATAAGCTTGAGGATGGTTAATTAAGCTTGCAGACTCAAATCAGACTAATTCTAGACCCAGTAAAACAATCAAAATTGAAAATGACATTGTTGAATTATAATCATTATTATAAACAAAAGGTAACAAAGGATGATAAATCTGAGACAGAAAATGACTATATAAGAGATTTTTTATACATTAAAGAGTTCAGTGACAATTTCCTTATACTTATGTTTCTCAAATGCCTTACATTCATATTTAAACTCTAAGTAGATACATAATAGACATGAATACAGGTCTAAGAAGAAATGTGACAGATAATTAAATAGTTGACAGTAGATTATAAATTTAAATTAGAAGAAATTTGGTTTCTTAGATCCAAAAAGAAGACTAAGAAGAATCTTAATTACAGTAACTAGAAGGTGGTATTCAGCATCTGTATATTTCTATCAATGAAAGAACAATACATGAGTTTGCCTCATGAGAAATGTAGGCCGCATATTGTATTTACCCATTTAGAAAGGAAGCCCCATGTCCTGGCTATTGTAAACAATGCAGCGATGAACATTGGGGTGCACGTGGCTCTTTCAATTCTGGTTTCCTCGGTGTATATGCCCAGCAGTGGGATTGCCGGGTCATATGGCAGGTCTATTTGCAGCTTTTTAAGGAACCTCCACACTGTTTTCCATAGTGGCTGTACTAGTTTGCATTCCCACCAACAGTGTAAGAGGGTTCCCTTTTCTCCACATCCTCTCCAGCATTTATTGCTTGTAGACTTTTGGATGGCGCCCAACCAAAAGACAAAGATTGGCCGAATGGATCCATAAGCCATTTTTAAAGACACTTCCTAGCTTCAGTACAGTCGCTCAGTTGTGTCCGACTCTTTGCAACCCCATAGACTGCAAAAAGCCAGGCTTCCCTGTCCATCACCAACTCCTAGAGCCTACTAAAACTCATGTCCATCGATGTCATCCAACCATCTCATCCTCTGTTGTCCACTTCTCCTCCCGCTTTCAATCTTTCCCAGCATGAGGGTCTTTTCCAATGAGCCAGCTCTTTGCGTCAGGTGGCCAAAGTATTGGAGTTTCAGCTTCAACATCAGTCCTTCCAATGAACACTCAGGACTGATCTCCTTTAGGATTGACTGCTTGGATCTCTTTGCAGTCCAAGAGAGTCTCAAGAGTCTTCTCCAACACCATAGTTCAAAAGCATCAATTCTTCAGTGCTCAGCTTTCATTACAGTCCAACTCTCACATCCATACATGACCACTGGAAAAACCATAGCTTTGACTAGATGGACCTTTGTTGGTAAAGTAATGTCTCTGCTTTTTAATATGCTATCTAGGTTGGTCATAGCTTTTCTTCCAAGGAGCAAGCATCTTTTAATTTCATGGCTGCAGTCACGATCTACAGTGATTTTGGAGCCCCCTGCAAAAATAAAGTCTGTTACGGTTTCCATTGTTTCCCCATCTATTTGCCATGAAGTGATGGGACTGGATACCATGATCTTAGTTTTCTGAATGTTGACTTTTAAGCCAATTTTTTCACTCTTCTCTTTCACTTTCATCAAGAGACTCTCTAGTTCTTCTTCACTTTCTGCCATAAGGGTGGTGTCATCTGCATATCTGAGGTTATTGATATTTCTCCCAGCAATCTTGATTCCAGCTTGTTTCATCAAGCCCAGCATTTCTCATGATGTACTCATGCATATAAGTGAAATAAGCAGGGTGACAATATCCAGCCTTGATGTACTCCTTTCCCTATTTGGAACCAGTCTGTTGTTCCATGTCCAGTCCTAACTGCTGCTTCTTGATCTCCATCTTCATTTCTCAGGAGTCAGGTGGTCTGGTATTCCCATCTTTTGAAGAATTTTCCACAGTTTGTTGTGATCCACACAATCAAAGGCTTTGGTGTAGTAAATAAAGCAAAACTAGACGTTTTTCTGGAACTCTCTTATTTTTTTGATGATCCAGAGGATGTTGGCAATTTCATCTCTAGTTCGTCTGCCTTTTCTAAATCCAGCTTGAACATCTGGTAGTTCACGGTTCATGTACTGTTGAAGCCTGGCTTGGAGAATTTTGAGTATTACTTTGCTAGTGTGTGAGATGAGTGCATTGTGTGGTAGTTTGAACATTCTTTGGCATTGTCTTTCTTTGGGATTGGAATGAAAACTGACCTTTTCCAGTCCTGTGGCCACTGCTGAGTTTTCCAAATTTGCTGGCAAATTGAGGGCAGTACTTTCAAAGCATCACCTTTTAGGATTGAAATAAGCTCAACTGGAATTCCATCACCTCCACTAGCTTTGTTCATAGTGATGCTTCCTAAGGCCCACTTGACTTCACATTCCAGGATGTCTGGCTCTAGGAAAGGATCACACCATCATGTAATTTTCCTTTAAAATGATGCTAGGTCTCAAATCTTCAGCAACGTGTATATTAATTGATAACACTGTTGCATTTTATTAACAAATGTCAGAATTAAACTCTCAGAATTAAACTTCTCAAGCAAAGCCTTGAAAGCCCCAAAATCAAAAATGTGAAACTATACCATATTGTCATGAAGCTCCCTCACACCATAAGATTTTATAGGTTTGTGATTCTATCCATTCTATATAACCCCAGTTTTAACATTTATGGAACTGCTGTGTGGCTACTTAGAAAGTTTTACCCAGATTTGCTCTAATTTCTGAGGTCTGTTTAAATCAAAAATGCTTTTAAAAACATGGCTTTCCACCCAGAAATTCCAAAATCAGGCGATGTACTGCTGTACACTGAACATTGTTTACCTCCAACTTCAGCTCATTGTATCTATAATTCACCAGATGAGAGAGTGATCTACTTTTTTTCTGATCCAAGGAGCCAGGGATGAAAATGGAAAAGCTGTAGAAGCTTTAATATCATCAATTTGGAAGAAATAATGTATAGATCAACAATGAATTAGGAGAGAAAGAGAATACTAAGAGGGCATTTAAGCCAGATGAAATGGCACCATGGACAAATGTTTACATAGAGTCTTCTCAACGCCATAATCATTTCTAACTCAATGATGCTTATCAGTTAAAAACTTTTACTGCAGGCTTTTAGTGCAAACTGGACAATTCTGTGTGCAAAAGCACGCGCAGCAACAATCTTTTCTCAAAACAATTCGCATAAACACAAATACACCACAAACCACTAGATCCACCTTTTGGAGAAAAGACCCCTGTCCCCAGAAAGGGAGATGCTAGCACTGCGGCGTTGGCAGTGTGTTCAGGAGCGGCAGCTGGTGACTGTCCTCGGAGAACAATTAAGTGCATACAGGCAGGGCAACAGTAGAAACTGGCCCTCAAGAGTCTGTTTGTACCAAAATCCTGCTGGCTTATTTTAATGCAACTTTTAATCATGATACTTTGCTAAGCTGAAAATAGGCATAACCTGAGGCTTTCTGGATCAAACATTCACATTCTTTTTAAACATTTCAAAATTCAGTTTGGTTTCACATTTCTATTGCTTAAGCAAGCAAGCTTACTCAACCTCAAATAGGCTTTAGAAAGTGAGGCTTCTTTTTTAGGCACTAGAAAATAAGAAAAGCCTCTGAAGAATTTAAGCTTTGACATAAATACAGAATGGTTCAGGAAAGAGCTCTGCAAAATTACAGTGGAGAGAAAGAACGCTCCCAGGCCAGCGAAAGTTCAGAGGCCATTTGAAATGCGGCTTGAACAGATAGCCAGAGTTACGGAGAAATACTGACTTCAAGGGACTGGTCAACCAGCAAAGCAGGTGCAAGGGTCTGCGAAGCACGGTGACTTGGATTTATTAGAGCACTGTCCAGGACACCAGTCCTGCGGACAAGAACTATTAGGCCTTGGCATGACCATCTTTGGGGCTTCCCAGGGGGCTGAGTGGTAAAGTCTGCCTGCCAGTGCAGGAGACAAAGGAGACGTGGATTCAGTCCCTGGGTCGGGAAGACCCCCCTGGAGCAGGAAATGGCAAGCCACTCCAGTGCTCTTGCCTGGAGAATCCCATGGACAGAGGAGCCTGGGGGGCTGTGGTCCATGGGGTCGCAGAGAGTTGAAGACGGGTGAGCAGGCATGCATGCATGCCTGCCCATCTCTGGTGAGCGAGAGGTGCAGGCTTCCAGGTCTTATATTCTAGAACTCTTAGGTCATAGAAGGCCCCCTGTCCTGAGGACATGACCAGCTAGCGACCTTTTGATTTTGACTTGGCTATGCTCTATCAGAAGACGTGTCTGTAAGAGAAGAATGAGCTGGTCACAAAAACCTCAAGCGCTTCTGATCCTGGGCACCGATTTCCTGCTGAAATTCCCACATCCCTCTCCACTTCGTGCCGCTGCCGGATGGACCACACTCCCATAGTCACAAAATGACCCTGTTCACAAGTGTCCGGAGTAACTGGCGACAATACCATGCCTGAAATGTGTTCACAATTAATGTTTTCTCAAATGAATACCATTAATGAAAATGTCAGGGTTTTTAAACTGATAATCTAGATGCACTTACTACAGCACTTACTAGGTGTTGTACACCGTTGAAATGGTTTACAAACTCGCATTCATTTAATCCTTAAAACGCCACCAATGAGGTATGTCCTCTCATTAACCCAACCTTACAGGTGAAGAGTTGAGGCAGAGCTGGGCGTTGAACTCTGACCCCAGCCCTGGGATGAGAGCCCAGTCTTGTCTTCTAGTTGCATGCATACGTGCTAAGTCACTTCAGTCGTGTCTGACTCTTTGTGACCCTGTGGATAGTAGCCCACCAGGCTCCTCTGTCCATGGATTCTCCAGGCAAGAACACTGGAGTGGGTTGCCATGCCCTCCTCCAGGGGATCTTCCCAACCCAGGGTTCGAACCTGCGTCTCTTATATCTCTTACATCGGGAGGCAGGTTCTTTACAACTAGCGCCACCTGGGAAGTCCCATCTTCTACTGTAACAAACTTGAAGATGCTAGTCTAAAATCCCCTCACTTCTGAAAATACATGTGTAAATTCTTAAGAAAATATATGGTAGTTTTCCTCTGAAATGTCTTCATTCCTTGGCCCAGTACCTCTCTGCAGCAACAACTTTTAACTGTTATCTGCAATCATGTATTTAATTGAGATCCATTAAAATTAGACAGGCACTAATTAACACCATATGCTTTTCAGTTTACTGCTAACACATATGTATTCGTCAAGCTCATACTAACTAACGAGCATTTTGGGTGGTTTAGAACTATTTAAGAATATAGAAAGTGGAAGTCGCTCGGTGGTGTCCGACTGTCTGTGACCCCGTGGACTCAGTCCCCGGAATCCTCCAGGCCAGAACACTGGAGTGGGGAGCCTTTCCCTTCTCCAGCAGATCTTCCCAACCCAGGGATTGAACCCAGGTCTTCTGAATTGCAGGTGGGTTCTTCACCAGCTGAGCCACAAGGGAAGTCCATTTAAGACTATAATTAATTTATAAAAATCTATTTTTTAAATATTAAAACTTCCCTGCTGTGACTAGTTTTCCTCTCCTTACTCTTTCTAAATACGCACACACACATATATACACACCTAGGTATACTTTTTAAATAATAGAGACATTTTAAATTCATTTTGTAGGGAAAATGGAATTAGTAATGAAATAAGAGGGGACAAATTTCCTATCATGAGGAATATTTAGGTATTCTGAATAACAATTTATTAGACCCAGGCCAATTCATAATATTTAAATTTTGTTTAAAGAGGGAAGTTATACATAAATGTCCATCAACAGATGACTGGCTAAATAAGATGTAGTATATATAGACAGTGGATTATCACTCAGTCATAAAAAAATGAAATAATGCTATTTGTAGCAACATGGATGAACCTAGAAATTGTCATACCAAGTGAAATAAGTCAGAGAAAGAGAAATAGCATACGACATCCTTTATGTGTGGAATCTAAAACAAGGTACACTGAACTTACATACAAAACAGAAACAAGTTCACACCCACAGAAAACAAACTTATGGTTGCCAAAGGGGAAGAGGGGATAAATTTGGAGTTTGGGATTACCGTATACACACCACTATATATAAAACAGATAAACAACGAGGCCCTACTTTATAGCACAGGGAAACACATTCAATATCTGGTAATAAATTATAATGGACAAGAATCTGGAACATATATATTAATATAAATATATATGTATTTGTGCATATAAAAACTTATCTGAATCACTCACTTTGCTACAGACCAGAAACTCACACAACACTGCTAATCAACTAACTTCAGTGAAAAGTGGGAGGTGAAAACTGAAGAAAGCAGCATCGGGGGTGCGGAACTCGAGGGAGGGAGGGAGGGAGAGTGAGGACCCTGGGCAGCCCTGGAGGGTTTGTGGATTCGCTTCAGTGACCGGTTCACACAACGTGCAGAACGGCATCACAGGAGTGAGTCTCCTAGCCGCCGCCTCACCATCCGTAACTTCACGCTTTTAGACTTGCCGCACGTGTCTCTCTTTAAATAATGATAATAAGCCAAATTTAAATAGCACAAAGCTGTTTCATGCAGCATTTAGAAAAGCAGGATTTAATAGGCCAACAAGGGACCTAAGTGGATGATTTTGCATGTCTCACGTCCTGTTCAAAGCACGCCCTTTTTTATTAGGGCACAAACACTGCCTTCCAAATGATAGTTGTTTATCCTAGAAAGTGAGTTCCACTTACAGCTGCTTCTGCTGCTCCTCAGTCCCTTCAGTCGTGTCCAACTCTTTGCGACTACATGGACTGTAGCCTACCAGGCTCCTCAGAAGATGCCCCTTAAATGCCATCTGTTCTTCTTTATTAATTTCAGCATGCTTTTGCCCTGACATGTTTGCACTGTTCGGAAAACAAACACTTACCCATTAAATTCAACCATAAAAATGGCCCAGTGGGTGTAATGAAGCAATAAAAACAATATTCTTGGTAAGCGTTACCATCACAGTTTGAGATTTTACATTGCTGCTGAGGAATAATTTCTAAAACAATCACTTGTGGGCGAGTATATTAATAATATTCAAATACATCAAAGTTGAAAGGCAAATCGACAAGATGGGACATCTGAGGCTCAGACCGACATTCTATCCACAGATCGGCCCACCCACTGCAGACTGGGTTAGTTTTATTCTGACTTGTGCCCTCTGCGAGGGGAGCTGCATTTACCAGGTGTCAGCTGCAAATCGGCGCTTGCCGTCTACCTCGGTAAGGGTTAAACTGCATGGTGCTGCCGCTGAGGCCTTCCACACCCCCTGAAAGGAGGTCGGGATGAAGATCAGGCCTGAGGACTCTGTGCACTGGAAAGAGACTGCAGAATAGGCATTTAGAGAGTCAGATATTCTCAAGCTGATCTAATGAGCCTGATTCTTGTATCTCTTCATATCTAGAAAAGCACTAAAATCCTTCACCGTGACGGCCGTCCGTCATGATTAGCAGAGTTCAGTTCATTCACGCAGTCATGTCCAGCTCTTTTAGACCCCATGGACTTTCAGCATTCCAAGCCTCCCTGTCCATCACCAACTCCAGGAACTTGCTCAAATTCAGGTCCATTGAATCAGTGATGGCATCCAATCATCTCATCCTCTGTCGTCCCCTTCTTCTCCTACCTCCAGTTTTTCCCAGCATCACGGCCTTTTCCAGTGAGTCAGCTCTTTGCATCAGGTGGCCAAAGTATTGGAACTTCAGCTTCAGCATCAGTCCTTCCAATGAATATTCAGGATTGATTTCCTTTAGGATTGACAGGTTAGATCTCCTTGCAGTCCAAGGGACTCTCAAGAGTCTTCTCCAACACCACAGTTTAAAACATCAATACTTCGCTGCTCAGCTTTCTTTATAGTCCAACTCTCATATACACATGTGACAATTGGAAAAACCATACCTTTGACTAGACAGACCTTTGTTGGTAAAGTAATGTCTCTGCTTTCTAATAAGCTGTCTAGGTTGGTCATAGCTTTCCTCCCAAGGAGCAAGAGTCTTTTAGTTTCATGGCTGCAGTCACCATCTGCAGTGATTGTGGAGCCCAAGAAAATAAAGTCAGCCACTGCTTCCCCATCTATTTGCCATAAAGTGATGGGACCGGATGCCATGATCTTAGTTTTCTGAATGTTGACTTTTAAGCCAGCTTTTTCATTCTCCTCTTTCATGTTCATCAAGAGACTCTTTAGTTCTTCTTTGCTTTTTGCCATAAGGGTGGTGTTATCTGCATATCTGAGGTTATTGATACTTCTCCCAGCAATCTTGATTCCAGCTCCTGTTTCATCAAGCCCAGCATTTCACATGATGTACTCTGCATCGAAGTTCAATAAGCAGGGTGACACATACATATGCCATATGTATATACTGTATATATCATATACAGCCTTGATGTACTCCTTTCCCTATTTGGAACCAGTCTGTTGTTCCATGTCCAGTTCTAACTGCTGCTTCTTGACCTTCATATAGATTTCCAGGATGCAGATCAGGTGGTCTTTTCCACAGCTTGTTGTGATGTACACGGTCAAAGGCTTTGGCACAGTCAATAAAGCAAAAGTTGATGTTTTTCTGGAACGCTCTTGCTTTTTTGATGATCCAGCGGATGTTGGCAATTTGACCTCTGGTTCCTCTGCCTTTTCTAAATCCAGCTTGAATATCTGTAAGTTCACAGTTCACATACTGTTGAAGCCTGGCTTAAATAATTTTGAGCAATACTTTACTAGTGTGTGAGATGAGTAAAATTGTGAAGGAGTTTGAACATTCTTTGGCATTGCCTTTCTTTGCGATTGGAATGAAAACTGACCTTTCCCAGTCATGTGCTGAGTTTTCCAGATTTGCTGGCATATTGAGGGCAGCACTTTCACAGCATCCTCTTTCAGGATTTGAAACAGCTCAGCTGGATTTCCAGCACCTCCACTGGCTTTGTTCGTGGTGATGCTTCCTAAGGCCCACTGACTGCCCAGACCACACAGAGACTGCCCTTCACCCTGCCTCTTTGGAGCGGAGCTCTCTGAGCCGCTGTGCCCCCAGCTATCGTCTTCATTTTGCCCCAAACATAACTTAACTCACAACTCTCCGGCTGCGTATTCCTTCGGTTGGCAAAGGCATAGGAGACAGATATTTTTGAGCACAGATCTTTTCTGCTACTAATTTATTTTTTATTTAGTTCATATGCTGGTAAACTCCATTTCATTTTAAAGAAGTGAAAAGCTCTTCTTCAATTATCTAGAGGGAATGTCTCCAAGTATATGTGTTAAGGGTTTTGCTGTGGTCACAGAACTTAATGCTTACCAGTCACAAATTCGGGAAGCAATTGTTAACTTCACGACCCCTAGTGGGACAAGGGTACATCAACAGCACCGCAGCAGTGTGGAACAAGCCCTTCAGAACCAGCGGGAGGAACTCGGTGTCAAGGTGACGTGAGGCGATGCAGTTGATGACTGCCGACCTCGCGCTTCTCCATGACATCTCCATGAAGTCGCCACCTTGTAAGCACATCCATCCACACAAACCAGGAAATAAGATAACAGACAAGCACTTTTTCCTCTCCACAGAGAGAGCTTTCCATTCTTGTAATTTGGGATTTAATTTAGGCTAATTTAAAATAACAATAGCATGACCTACCACTTCACAATTACAATTTACAAAGGATGTTCTGTGAAATTCCAAAATGTACTTAAAAAATGCTCAAAAATACCTAAAATTCTTATTCAGACAAGTTTTTTCCTCTGATTACAAGACCCTTGTGATCTGTCTCTAATAAATATGCCCAATTTTAATGAAATTGCAGCATTTATTATTTCAATTTGTGATTTATCATAGAGGATTAAGTGCAGTGGTGTCTTTATTTTCTTTAGGGAATGCAAAGCTGAAATTGTTTTCTATATTGTTAATTGGGCTAGATAATTATTATTGGTCTGGTTAGGTATATTTTAAATAGAGTATTATATTGACTTTGTAGGACTGTCTTACCTAACATAATCACTTAGAAATGCCCCTTGAGCATATTCTTCTAGCACTGGAGAATATTGTGGCAGAATGTGAGCATTTTGCTTTTTTTTTAAATTGTGCAGTTGTGTTTATTTCAATCCATCAAGCTGTGCCTATGATCTGCACATTTTTGGGGTACATGCATTTTGCATATGTTATAGACTTTGATAAACTATTTCTTTTTAAATAATAAAGAGACATTCAAAAATATGGATGAATCTTACCAAAATAACATTGAATAAAATATTAAATTCCAAAAGATTATATATAATCGTAAGCATTTTTGTAAAACAAAAGCATTTAAAATTATATATATATAAAACAAATATATAAGATATATATCTTCAGAATACATACAAATGCAATAAAGCTAAATGAAACAGAAAGTTAGAGAGCAATCAACACAGAATTCAGGGTAGGTGACCCAGAGGAATGGACTAGCTGGAGGAAAATATATAGTGAAATGCCAAATCAAGTCCTAAGTTTCCTTCTGGGTGTTGGGTTTGTGTATGCTATTACATTACAAATACTGATTTACTAAATGAATAACTACAAATAGTATATGTATGAAACTAATGTACAGTATGCATGGAAAATATTTATCATGAAGTCAGTTTTGTGAATCTCTGATTCACTTTTTAAAAAATTATTTTTAAGTTATGATGGAAAACATTTGACATCAAGGTAAAACTTTTTGAGGATTATTTTTTCAATTTTTCATAAACTATATAAGAACAATGTTTAAAGATGACTCATCTAGAAATTTTTTTCATCTTTAATAAAAAATAATTTTTTCAAATGTCCTCTAATAATTGAAATATGTCTGCTCATTATCTTTTCTATTACTCTAGTAACTCTGTAAAGAAACTAAAACTAGAGCTGTGTCTCCTGATTGTATTAACAGAATATTAATTTGGGTAATGTTGATAAGCAGTGCACACACATACACAGATGTACCACAAAATAGTTCTGCGCTACTACTGGGAAAGATACAAGCAGTGTGTTTTTATACAGCTCTTTATTGTTTACTGATAAACAAAATCACTTTCCAAAAAATCAAGAGACTAATGAAATGTGTAGTACTTGCAAAACAGTAATTAATGAATAAATGCTTTGGATGCACTAAAGAGATTTTAAAGAGATATAGAAAACTATAAAACACTGATGGAAGAAATCAAAGAGGACACAAATAGATGGAGAAATATACTGTGTTCATGGATCGGAAGAATCAATATAGTGAAAATGAGTATACTACCCAAAGCAATCTATAGATTCAGTGCAATTCCTATTAAGCAACCAGCAGTCTTTTACAGAGAACTAGAACAAATAATTTCACAATTTGTATGGAAATACAAAAAACCTCGAATAGCCAAAGCAATCTTGAGAAAGAAGAATGGAACTGGAGGAATCAACCTGCCTGACTTTAGGCTATACTACAAAGCCACAGTCATCAAGACAGTATGGTACTGGCACAAAGACAGAAATATAGATCAATGGAACAAAATAGAAAGCCCAGAGATAAATCCTCGCACCTATGGACAGCTTAGCTTTGACAAAGGAGGCAAGAATATACAATGGAGAAAAGACAATCTCCTTAACAAGTGGTGCTGGGAAAACTGGACAGCCACTTGTAAAAGAATGAAATTAAAACACTTTGTAACACCATACACAAAAATAAACTCAAAATGGATCAAAGATATAATCATAAGACCAGAAACTATAAAACTCCTAGAGGAAAACATAGGCAAAAAACTCTCTGACATAAACCAAAGCAGGATCCTCTATGACCCACCTCCCAGAATATTGGCAATAAAAGCAGAAATAAACAAATGGGACCTAATTAAAATTAAAAGCTTCTGCACAACAAAGGAAACCAAAAACAAGGTGAAAAGGCAACCTTCAGAATGGGAGAAAATAACAGCAAAGGAAGCAATGGACAAATAATTAATCTCAAAAATATACAAGCAACTCCTGCAACTCAATTTCAGAAAAATAAACAACCCAATCAAAAAGTGGGCCAAAGAACTAAACAAACATTTCTCCAAAGAAGACATACAAATGGCTAACAAACACATGAAAAGATGCTCAACATCACTCATTATCAGAGGAATGCAAATCAAAACCACAATGAGGTAACCACTTTACACCAGTCAGAATGGCTGCCATCCAAACGTCTACAAGCAATAAGTGCTGGAGAGGATGTGGAGAAAAGGGAACCCTCTTACACTGTTGGTGGGAATGCAAACTAGTCCAGCCACTATGGAGAACAGTGTGGAGATTCCTTAAAAAACTGGAAATAGAACTGCCATACGACCCAGCAATCCCACTGCTGGGCATACACACCAAAGAAACCAGAATTGAAAGAGACATGTGTACCCCAATGTTCATCACGGCACTGTTTACAATAGCCAGGACATGGAAGCAACCTAGATGTTCAACGGCAGACAAATGGATAAGGAAGTGGTGGTACATATACACAATGGAACATTGCTCAGCCATTAAAAAGAATACATTCAAATCAGTTCTAATGAGGTGGATGAAACTGGAGCCTATTATACAGAGCGAAGTAAGTCAGAAAGAAAAACAAAAATACAGTATACTAATGCATATATATGGAATTTAGAAAGATGGTAACAATAACCCTGTATGAGAGACAGCAAACGAGACGCAGATGTATAGAACAGTCTCTTGGACTCTTTGTGAGAGAGCAAGGGTGGGATGATATGGGAGAACGGCATTGAAACATGTAAATTATCATATGTGAAATGAATCGCCAGCCCAGGTTTGATGCTTGATACAGGGTGCTCAGGGCTGGTGCACCAGGATGACCTAGAGGGATGGAATCGGGAGAGATGTGGGAGGGGGGTTCTGGAAGGGGAACACATGTACAACCATGGCAGATTCATGTCACTGTATGGCAAAGCCAACACAATATTGTAAAGTAAAAAGTCTTTATTGAATTTGTTACCAAAAAAAAAAGATTTCTGTGAAGAGGTAAAATGACCCAGTCATTAGTAATGCAAGCCTTTTAAAATTATACTTTATGAGAAACACAAGGGAAACATACTCAATATCTTACTTTTGACACCTAGAGAATACCCTGGAGTGCCAGTCTCTAAAAACTCGGTGGCAATGTCCAGATCCAATTACAAAAGGAAGATTCTTCCCATAGAGAACTCTATCCCATGTAGACAAGGGTAGGGTGATAATGATAAAGAAGACATAAATTTTTTACCCAGCAACCCTAGAAAGGTAGGTCTTATTTCTCTCCTCTCCCTAGACCTGTATGAGTCCAGTGAGGCTACCGACCACAGACCTTGCCCCGACCTCAGGGTGAGGTGGTGACCCCAGGACTAGGGGCTCATGGCGACTTCCTCCTCGGGGGTACACGTGACCAACACTGGGCCATCAGAGGCCTTCTGCGGTACCGACTGGTCCGATGCTGAGAGCTGGCTTCTTTATTCCAGTTTGCAAGCTATGATGCCAGAGCTGGCGATCAGCGCCATCACCTCCTCTGAGTGAAGACAGTCTCGGTAGCCTGGGAAAATGGATCTTGCACCCAGACTCCAAGCCGGTTCCCAGCGCCCTGCCTCTTGGTATTCATATGGTCATGTAGCCCTCTCACAGCGAGTAAGCTAACATGCTCCACGCCAAGGAAATAAGGCAGACAGAATGGTCTGCCACTCCAGGGGCAAGGCTGTAAAGCGTCTGCCTTGCACCCTCTGGACCATCTATTTGGGGAATCCAGCTGTCACACTGTGATGCCCAAGTCACCTTTTGAAAACCTCTGGGCTCCCCCGGGGGCTCTAGTGGTAAAGAACCTGCCTGTCAGCTCAGGAGACGTCAGAGACAAGGGTTCAACCCCTGGGTCTGGAAGATCCCCAGAAGAGCGTGGTGACCTGCTCTTCCGGGGAGCCCCATGGGGAGAGGCACCTGCTGGGCTAGGACCCACTGGGCCACAGAGAGCAGGCCACGACTGAAGCGACCTAGCAGGCCCACGGTGAAGAACGGAGGCCTCCCGTCAAGAGCCAGCGCCAACCCCTCAGCCGCGCGTGTGCGCCGTCTCGTCAGTGCATTCTCCAGTCCCAGCGGCCACCAAGAGATGACCGATGTCAGGGCCGGCGTCTTGGTTGGGGCCTGTAGAAGCCCTGAGCCAGCACCATCCCGCTAAGCCGCCTCCGCATTCCAAATTGCTGAAGGCATGCGCGTGTTAGCTGTTCACTGGTTCACGCCCACGTTTTGAAAAGCCTTGTTGAAGTTCAGTAGTCGTGAGGGAACACGAAACGGAAGGAGGGGGAAAGCTCCAGCCCTGCCTAACTTTCCTCCCCCTCTAAGTGACTCAGAACCGTCCCATTTGTAAGTGTTGATAAACGCCCGCGTTTTTCTTCCTCCTCTTTAGGGCACTTGCAAGTCAAAGCGGGTTAATTCGGTTCTTGGTGACCATGGCATGGCTCACAGCTTTCACTCCGGACACCTCACTGAGCCGGGCACCTCGTCAAGACTTAACCCTACTCTTTAATCCTTGACCAACTGTGCTCGGGTGTCACCATTGTGATCAAACTGCAACCGAGTGCTTGATTTGACCAAGAAACAAAAACAAACTCGGCTCTCGGCAGAGCTCTACCTAACACTAGGCTCCCTGGTGGCTCAGGGGCGAGAGTCCCCCTGCAGCGCAGGCGATGCGGGTGTGATCCCTGGGCTGGGAGGGCCCCCTGGAGAGCAGAATGGCAACCCGCTCCGGTATTCCTGCCTGGGAGATCCTACGGACAGAGGAGCCTGGCGGGGTGCAGACCGTGGGCTCGAAGAGCCAGACACAGCCTGGCCACCAAACCACCACCACCACTAAAGACCGAAGCCCAGGTTTATTGCAGTAGGACTCTGGAGTTCACATTTCCGTTGCTCTAAAGAGGGTATATAGAACGCTGAAAGACACTAGGTAGCCGCATGATCGGGGTGTTCTCCGCACTTTCCGGTGGGAAAGTTACCCATGTTCGAAGGGCAGATCCTGCGGGCAGGCACGCTTGAGACTTTGGCTTAGAGAAGGAAAAAAAAAAATTGGCAGAACTGAGTAAAGCTGGGAGAATGACATCTATGGAAATGAGTCAGGATTTCATTTCTCATGTTGTAAAATCAAAGATTTGGAAAAAGATTGAGTAAGAGAATAAATGTCATAGTTTTAAGTGCAAAAAATAGTAATAAAGGTTCAATCTCAGATAAGGCAGTAGAAACCGTTTATATCACCATTTTCACAGGAAATTAGTAGCTATCATGGCTAAAACTGAAACTGTTAGAAAACTAATCATGATTTATTATGAGTAGGTCGTTTGTCAACCAGCTGGGGGGAGCTCTTAATGCCTTCTTCCGACTCCTCCTCTCTAGGCAGAATTACTCTTCTCACCACTTTGCTTGCTTAGAAGTTCACTCATAAAGCTCACATGACCTTTCCACAGCGTGGCCTTTATTAATTACAAATGGCCTTTTCTCTCCAATAGATTACAGACTTTCTGAGGGTAGTAATTTGAACTTACTCATTTTTTTCTTGTGTATTGTTTTTATTACAAAGCAATATATTCAAATCAGTGTTGAAACAGAGGAAAACATTAAAATCTTAATGCAATGATACTAACATGTATTTTACTAAAATTCTTTATAAAGATATTAGCAGATACTAAACATGGGAAACATGAGATTTAAAAGCAAATCAGTTTGAAAAAAATCTGAGTTAAAACATATTTAGAATTCTCTCCTACAGGACAGACATCTTATAATCCTTAGTATAGACATTTTGTCATGGCTTTACACATATACTAGGCAGGAATTTCTTAACTTATTTGACCCTGCCATCACGGTTTCTGGGCTAGGGCTCCATGGAACCCAGGTGGCACCGGTGGTAAAGAACCTGCCTGCCAGTGCAGGAGACATAAGAGACGTGGGTTCATTCCCAGTTCGGGAAGGTCTTTTGGAGACGGGAATGGCAGCCCACTCCAGTATTCTTGTCCAGGATTCCACGGACAGAGGAGCCCGGTGGGCTGTGGCCGATAGGGCTGCAAAGAGCAGGACATGACCGAAGAGACTCAGCACGCACACATGCAATATTCTGTCAGAAACTTAGGCTCTTTCCATTTTTCCCACTTTTTAAAATAAGCACAGGATAAAAGGTCTTCAGGCATTTCTATCGTCTGTTAAAACGCTCTGAATAATTTTTTTAAATCAGAGACTTAAAGATGGAAGTACTGTTTCAAAGGTTATGAACCACTTAGGTTTCCACCTGATCCTCAAATGGCTTTCAAGATTACTACAGCCATTATCACCCTGTATGAGGGGGTGAAGACGCCAGTGTCATTGAACTCCGGTTGGCATTGCATATTTTTCCTTTAATGTTGCTAGTGAGATGAGTGGAAACTGGTAACACAGAGCTATAAATATTTTGGGGGGGGTCTTATTAAGAGATGTGGCACTTCTGTAACAATTTTTAACAGTAGAACTTCCTCTTTGTGAAATACATATATCTCCACTTTAATCACATATGCATATTGATTTGGGAGCCTTACTTTTTCTAACAAAGTAATTCTCTAATCTGTTTCTCAATGAGTATTAATTATTAGGACATGGTTTACAATTTTGAAATTTAACTTCAATTTTGCTTGAGCTATATTTGACATAGTTAAAGTATTATTTTACTGTAGTCCTACATGAAGGTACTTTTTTATGATTCCCTCCAGATTTTAGGCAATAGGCAACTATATTTTACTATAAGTTTTTTTTTGAGTTGCAATTTAACTTCATATGAAATGTATTAATGGTGCAAAGTAGGACTTAAATTGATATTTTTAGGGATTAAATTGATACTTTTCCTCAAATAGCCAGTTATCCTAAAAAGAGTTACTGAAGATGTCTTTTCCATTTATATCTTTGTTTTTAATCCATTGATAACTTTTAGATTTTAATAAACATACAGAAAAGTTGAATTCCATTTATATAAAATTTCATTAATTAGACCAGCAGTGTAAATTTTTGCAACCACCACTATAATCCACATATGAAACACTTCATCACCTAAAACACTCGCTTGTGAACCTCTTTGAGTCATGCCCTTTTTATTGCTGGAAACCACTGGTCTGGTCTTTGTTACCAGTTTTCTCTTTAAAGAATATAATATTAAAGGAACAACAGCAACACAAAAGTGTACCCTTTTTAGACTGAATTTTTAATCCAGTTACTACTTTTGAGATTCTTCTAAGTCACCTATGTGTATCAATAACTGTTCCTTTTTATCCCTGAGAAGTATTCTGTGGTATGAGGGTTCTACAGTTTATCTGCTTACTTCTTGAAGGGCCTTTGGCTTTCCCAAGTCTTGAGATTACAAATAGAGCTTTAAGAAAGACTCAGGTACAGGCTATTGTGTGACTACAAGTTTTCATCAAGTCTTTAATTACCCAGGAGCAATACTGCAGCAAAGGTATGCTTAACTTTATAAGAAACTGCATATTATCTCTAAAGAAACCACACCATGCTGAATTCCTACCAGCAATTTATCAGAGTTTCAACTGCTCCAGATCTTCATCGCAGCTGGTACTGTCAGCTTTGCTTTGTTTTTCCATTGTGATAGATGTTTAGTGAAATCACAACATCATCTTAATTAAAATTTGAGCATCTTTTCACGAGTTTCTTTTTATATTTACTATAAAAAATATATACCTTAATATAGAAGATGCTATCTTTGCTTACATTTATCATGAATTTATAGGTTTGAGATCTCACTTCAGTGGAACACTGGATAGGGGAACAGTGGATAATATTAGGGTGCCAAGTAAGGTGGGACTTACAAACGAACCAATGTAGTCTATCTCTAAACATGAAAACAAAATAGGCCCGCTGTTGGGAGGGGAAAACCTCCCAAGGACAAGCTCTGCTAACTTCTGACAAATGTTCAGATATAATTACCAAGACTCACCAAATTTTCGTTTCAACTCTATTTTACTGATGGTAAGTAGGTAGGTAGGTAGACAGAGAGATACAGATAAATAGAGATATATACTCTAGAAACAAGGCTTTTGATTACAGGTCTAGCCTCAAGGGCATTTGACCTGTACAGTCCCATGGGGCCTCATGTTCAGAAGGGCCCTGCTTTTAGAGTTTAATGTCCTGTCTTGAAATTCTTAATAACACAAATCCTATCTCGGAATTGATGTTTTGCAAGTGAACTCCAGGGGACTGTGAAGTGCGTATCCGGGGTTTGGAGACCACGTGTGCTCCCAGGACGGCTCCCTGGCTGCCCACACTTCTCTCTTTGGTTCCCCAGGCCCTTGCCAACCTTCCTCCTAGACCCCACCCTGCAGCTGTCCCCCATCTACCAAGAGCAGCCACTGGACCGTGTTGGCCGCAGATGGCTGCTCGCTTCCTCATACCCCGGTGGGGAGTCAGGCGTGGCAGGGCCAGGCTGGACGCAGGGTCAGTGTGTCCTGAGCAGGGAACACTGGGGCCATCCCTGCTCTGGGCCCCCAGGGCCCTTGTGTGTTCTGTGACTCTCACTGGTCCCTGATCCAGGTGCCCAGCAAGAACATCATCTGTTGAATGTCACCCCACTGTCACAGACTGGAGTGGTGAGCATGGGAAAATGGAAATTGACTCCCCTGAACCCACTCAAGTCAGTCCCTGAGGGCACAAGACATTATAACAAATAAAAGCATCATGATGTCAAGGGAAGCATGACTACGTGGAACTCAGAGTATTTTAATGTCATGTACAGATGTGAGAGTTGGACCATAAAGAAGGCTGACTGCTGAAGAATTGATGCTTTCAAATTGTGGTGAAGACTCTTGAGAATCCCCTGGACAGCAAGGGTGGTTGATTTCCTTTGGGATTGTCCTTTAGTCCATCCTAAAGGAAATCACCTCTGAATATTCATGGGAAGGACTGATGCTGAAGCTGGAACTCCAATACTTTGACCACCTGATGTGAAGAACTAACTCATTGGAAAAGACCCAGATGCAGGGAAAGATGTTGGGCAGGAGGAAACGTGGGCAACAGAGGAAAAGATGGTTGGATGGCATCACAAACTCAATGGACATGAGTTTGAGCAAGCTCTGGGAGATGGTGAGGGACAGGGAAGCCTGGGGTGCTGCAGTCCAGGGGGTTGCAGAGACTCAGACAGGACCAAGTGACTGAACAACAGCAACAGAGCCCGTCCCGCTCAGGGCAGCCACAGCAGCCCAAGGGGCACACCAGGGCCTCCCTCCAGGTGAGCGGCTGATTTCCCACCCACTGCAGCAGAGCTTGCTGCTCATCCCACGCTCAGTAGCCTCCTCCTCCTACCTCAATACAGATGCAGTTTCTTCTTACTTCGTTCAGAAGGTTCCCTGGTGGCTCAGATGGCAAGGCTTCCACCTACAGTGCAGGAGACTAGGTCCGATCTCTGGGTCGGGAAGATCCCTGGAGGAGGGCATGGCAACCCAGTCCAGTATCCTTGCCTGGAGAATCCCATGGACAGAGGAGCCTGGGGGCTACAGTCCACGGGGCTGCATAGAGTCGGACACAACTGAGCAACTACCAGTACTTAATGAAGCTCTAGTTTCCTCTCCATTATCTTAGAAATACTGATAAACAGAAAAAACTGAAGATAGACAAATCAGTCTTGGTAAAGCAGGCTATCAACCTGGGGCTTCCTTAGAGGCTCAGTGGTCAAGAATCCGCCTGCCAATAACGCCGGGGACAAGGGTTTGATCCCTGGTTGGGGGAGATTCCACATGCTTCAGACAAGCAGGCCCATGGGCCGCAGCTGCCGGCCGCACTCGGGGGCCGGGAGCCACAGCTGCCCGCTGGCATGTTGCAGTCACGGATGCCCACGCGCTGCAACGAGAGAGGCCACTGCAGTGAGAAGGCCGCGTGCTGCATCTAGAGAGCAGCCGGGCAGCCATGAAGACACAGCACGGCAAAAACTAAACAAAGAAAGCACAGCATGCTAAAAAGAACATCGACTTAATAATCTGCCATTCTCCTGGAGGAGCTTCAGTACGGAATGCTGTCCAGGTGCTGAAACAGGCCAGTGATAGGTGCTGGAGGAGAGCGCTTTTCTCAGCCTCAAGAAGGAGCGAGTGGACCACACCTTACATCTGCCAATAACAGCGTCAAGCGTCACTGCCAGGAAACTGGGAAAGGCGAGTTCTCTCTGTCACCCTGTCAAACCCACATACGTGGAAATGACTTCCAGCTACAATGCCAAAGGCACAATTTATAAGAGAAAGCATTGATAAGCAAGGCTTCATTAAAACTAAAAACTGTTCTGTGAAAGTCAAGAGAATGAAAAGACAAGCCACAGACTGGAAAATATATATATACATATATCTGTAAGAGCTACTTCTGAGAAAGCACTGTTACTTAAATATACAGAAACATGATATCCTTTTCTGAATGATAAGCCTGACCAATGCTGATCATTGCCAATAATCCCACTGTTTATGTACAAGTCCTTCAGTTATTGCTAAAATAAGTAAAAGTAATGAAAGAGAAATACATATATATACACACACATATGCCATGTATATATGCAACCCTCTGAGACCCTATGGACTGCAGCCAACCACTCCAGAACACTGGAGTGGGTTACCATGCCCTCTTCCAGGACATCTTCCCAACCCAGGATGGAACCCACGTCTCTTATGTCTCCTGCATTGGCAGGTGGGTTCTTTACCACTGGTGCCACCCGGGAAGCACATATATCCACATGCACACCTCTTAAAATCCCAAGTTAACAACCTGATTAAAAAACGGTCCAAAGTCTTTAAAAGGCACCTCACTGAAGAAGACAGACAGCAAATAAGCACATGAAAAGAAGCTCTGCATCAATGGCATCAGGCAACGCAAATGCAAACAATGAAACATCACCGTCTACCTGTCAGGATGGCCAGAGTCTAGAGCACTGATGACCTCACACGCTGGAGAGCTGGTGGAGTGACAGGAACTCTCACTCGCTGCTGGGGACCGCAAAACTGCCCAGCCCCTTTGAAAGATGATTTGACAGCTGTGTGTGCTTGTTTGTTTGGGGTTTTTTTTAATTAAACTCGCTTTTACCATATAACCCAACAATCGAGCTCCTTGGTATCCACCCAAAGGAGTCAAAATCTTATCTCCATGCAAAAATCTGTATATGATGTCTATGGCAGCTTCACTCATCCTTTTTAAAACGTGGAAGCAACCAATATGTCCTTCAGTGGGTGAATGGGTAAAGAAACAGATGGTGGTACTTGCAGACAACAGAATATAATTCAGAGATAAAAGGAAATGAGCTCTCAATCCATGAAGATACACGGAATAAACTCTGATGCAGATTACTAAGTGTAAAAAGCTAAACCGAGAAGGTACACACTGTGTGATTCCAGCTGTAAGACAGCATTTTGGAGCCAGGTAAAAAGCTTGTCGGTTGTCAGTAGCTGGAGGGAAAGTGGGGCGACAACGGGGCGGCACACAGAGGCTTTGGGGGCTCAGAAGACACTTCGTGTGATGAAATGTGATGGATCCGTGTCTTTATACGTTTGCCCAACTCAAAGAATGGGCACCGCCAGGTGCACACCCCAAGGTAAGCTGTGCACTTTGGGTGATTATGACGTGTTGGTGTTGGTCCACGATTATAACGATGAACCACTTGGGTTGGGGTGTCCTGGTGACAGGGGAGACCTTGCCTTTGTGGAGGCAGGGAGTAGACAGAAGTCTCCGTATCTTTCTCAAATTTTACTATGAATCTAAAACTGCTCCAAAAACCAAGGCTTAAAAAAAAAAAATACTGTGAATACTGAGAAAGTAACCACGAAAGACAGGGACAAGTTTTCCATTTTAGCATACCAAATGACCCATTTCCCTGCTTTTTGAACAAGAGCCCTAGCATTTTTATCTTGTACCAGGTCCTCATCTCATGCCTCCAGAATGTTGGCTCTGAGTTCTGCAAATACTCTCTCCCTTTACGTACAATGTTTTTTCATTCTCTTAACAGGGTTGTTGCAGAGCAAAACTTTAAAATTTTAATATGGTGGAATTTATCAGTGTCTTTAATGGATTATGCTTCTGGCAGCATGTATAAGAACACTTATTCTGATCCAGTTTGCAGAGACTCTCACGTTTTCTACTAAAAGTTTATAGTTCTGCTTTTCACATTTAAAGATCTATAATCCAAACATTATGAGCAACTTACGCTCTTCATCTATATTATTTCTACTGAAGACTCTCTCCTCTCTGGGACTATATTTACACCAACGTGGGAACTCTTCTCAACGAATCACTTATCTTCATCTTCTTTATTCCTGCATTTCCACAATTTTGTTTCCTACCAGTGTTTCATCCCAGATGTTTCTCCTGAGATATATAATGGTTCAAGAGACCTCTCTTCAGCTTTGATTAGTTGGTCAATTTGCCTACTGAGCTCTTAATTAAAGATCGTGTATTTCAGTTCTAAAATTTGAGTTTGGCTTATTTTTGTAGATTCCAGTGCTCTGGTGAAATTCTACATCATATCATTATTTTGAAAACATATTAATTTCAGTTATATTTCAGATCACTAATATCTGAATAATCTCTGGTATACAGACCTACTTTTTCTCTTGGATTTGGGTAAAATTTCCAGATTTGCTTGACACATTCTTATTGAATGATGGAAAATGTGTATAAAAATTTGGAAGGATTGCAGAAGATATTTGTCTTCTACCAGGGAAGATTATGTTTCTTCTGACCTTCTTCTAGAATTGAGGCAGATCCTCTTGATACAACCAGAGCATGAGATGTTTCGTGTGGGCTTTCGGCCCTTCCTCCTAGGATATGAGGCTTCCGGAGTCTCCGATGGAAGTTGGGGAGAGCTCCCTGAGACCATGAAGTCAGGGTCTGTCTCCCCAGCTCTGCGCGTCTACCAGCATCCCCCTCAGAACTGCATGCCTGCTGCCCTTTCTCAGCCTCTATGACTCAGGACCCCAGCAGCGTAGGACCAGACAGAAGCCTGGGCAGCGACAAGGAAGCTGGTGATAAAAGCCGCCTAAAGTATTGATCCCGCTCCTCTTTGGTCTCCTTCTCCCTGGCATCTTGCCTTCTCTTTTTGTGTTCAGATTTTGAAGAGCAGTCTGTTGTTATTTTATGTCCTTTTTCATGGTTGTGTTTGAAGAGAGGGTTGGCTTGGTGCAAACCACTCTGTCACATTTGGAAATGAATGTCCTCTTTTACTTATTACCCTCTATAGTAGGTGTTGCTATTCGACAAGGATGTATTCGTGAATTACTTACACACACAGTGCAAAGAAAGTAAAATGTTTAAAAAATCCAAATTAAAGACTGGGGAACAGACCCAGAAATTGTGATTAGAATCATAAAGAGATATGAAATTTTAAGCAATGATACAGAAAAGAGAACCAAAATGAAAAAAGTCCTCTAATAACTGGACTTGACAAGTTCATCTGGTAAATTTCAAAGGTAATATTAAGTTTAAAAATAGAGGAAGCTGTAAAGCAATTATCCTTCAATAAAAAGATAAATTAAAAAAAAATAGAGGGTGGACTTCTACCAATTTCACATTTAGAAAGAAGAGGACAATGGTATTCTCAATTTGTGGTGTTGAAGCGACCACTAATATTTGTAGCAAAAACGAAGCCTGATTTGTGAAAGTGCACTCAGTGAGAGAGGCTTCAGGATAATTGATGATTCGGTGCTAACCTTCTTGTGAAAGACAGATCCATCTGTAAACACAGGAGACAACTGATGAGCCCTCGTTTGTATGAATAAACTCTCAGAAAACAGGTATGGAAAATGAGAGAAAAGTTAGGTTTCGCTGTTTTATTGAGGACCAAGTACTTGTAAAGCTAGGAACTTTTTAAAAAAAGCTTCTCTCAACAACAACACAGCCTCAGCATCCTTAAAATCTCCTGTTAGAATCTTTACATTGTCTTCTTCTCTTGTATTTCATGGTAGTACAAAATAAATAGCCCCATATTTGTGTCACTACTATTAAAATATGTAAATGGCAGGCAAGTACATGTAATAAAAAAAGTAAACAACTCAACAAATAACTTTTTCTCGGGTCCATACAAGAGACCTTGCCCCATCACCAAGTTCTTTAATTTAGATTTCACTGTTTCTTTTAAATAGAAAATGGGGGTTTTAAAGTGTAATGCATTGTCCATAGGCTATATATTAATTGATGGAAAGACAGAGTAGCCACTTCCTTGCTGCTGTAAATCTCATCAAATCTCCTTTTTACCACCTGCAAAAGTCTGATCTCGACACCACCTACCGCTCCTTAACGCCTCCCCGGATCACTGACCATCGCATGCATCATTCTTCCTTGACCAGATCTCAGATGCCTTTCTTCTCATCTGAAATTCCTTAAGTCCCCAGAATTCCTTAGTTGTGATGCGTGTGGGAAAAAAACAAACAAAAGACACAGTCGCCAAACCCCATCTGCAAGTTATTTTTGCCGTGTTATTTTTGCAGCCCTCCACTTTCCTTCCCTTTGTTTCACTGAGCTCTAATTGTCTGCTCAATGTAGATTACAGCTTACAGCTAGAGAAACGTGTGCAAGGAAATGCAGACAAAATGATTTGAATGCCTTATTCAGTGTCTACTGAAACTGGCAGCATCAGTAGCAACGGTGATTGACAATACAGCTGAACACAAGAGCTACCCAAAAAGGAATCTTTGTCTCCACAAAGGAATGAGATGCTAGGTACAGAAAGATCCAGAGTTTACAGGCCCATCGGCAGGTTCCATCGAGTTAGAGTGAGACTTGCTGACTGCAAGGTTAGCGTCAGTGTGCGAACCTCGATGGACAGCGGAGAGGGAAGGCAGAGGGTCAGCACGCCCACATTCTTACCGCCTGGGAGGCTCAGAGCTCCTCCCAGAAACCATGCCCCACCGTCAAGCTCACTGCTCTAGTGGAAAGTGGCAGCCACACATCAAGTGAACAGCAGCCGCCGCTGCTGCTGAGTCGCTCAGTCGTGTCCGACTCTGTGCGACCCCACAGATGGCAGCCCACCAGGCTCCCCCGTCCCTGGGATCCTCCAGGCAAGAACACTGGAGTGGGGTGCCATTGCCTTCTCCAGTGCATGAAGGTGAAAAGTGAACGTGAAGGCGCTCAGTCGTGTCTGACCCCTAGCGACCCCATGGTCTGCAGCCCACCAGGCTCCTCTGTCCATGGGATTCTCCAGGCAAGAGCACTAGAGTGGGGTGCCATTGCCTTCTCCAAAATATCAGTAAGACAGCTTTTATTTTTCTTTTAAAATTACTTTGTATTGGAGTGTAATTCCCTTACAACGTGCTACTGTCTCCGTACAGCAAGATGAATCAGCCAGATACACACACAGAACCCTCCCTCGCGGGTTCCCTTCCCATGCAGGTCAGCACGGGGCACTGCGCAGAGTTCTCTGTACTACACAGGGGGTTCTCTTTGGTTATCTGTTTATACACACTGGGACAGACGATCTGTCTGCAAAGCAGAAACAGAAACACATATGCAGAGCTCTAATCTATGGATACCAAGGCAGAAGGGGTATGGGAGGACCCGGGAGATTGTAACAAGGATACTCAGTCAAGTCTTAGCCTTTGTGACCCTTTGGACTGTAGCCCACCGGGCTCTTCTGTGCATGGGATTTTTTTAGGCAAGAATATGGCGTGGGTTGCAATTTGCTTCTCCAGGGGATCTTCCTGGCCCAGGTATCAACTGTGTCTCTTTGGGGTTGACATAACCTGTGTCTCTTTGGGGTTGACATATATACACTATTGATACTAAATATCGCAACACATATGTAATACATACTACATATGCAGTGTTTAATACACAGTCATACACGTATTAAATATTGGTAGGGCGGATTTAAAAGCCAGAGTTCTGACTTAAATGGGCAAAGCTGACAGCCAGGCCAAGAAGGGAAGAGGATGAGCACAGAGCTGACTACAGAGACTTATCTATGTGATGTGCAGGCAGAATGTACCAATTTTAGTTTCAATAGGAAGCAGGATAAAATGTGAAGTCTCATGGAAAGAGGCTCACATAGTCACAATAACAGTGAATATTTTGCACTGTGGGTGTTTATCATATGTTAGAAACTCTAAAAATTTTCCCTGCCTTGATGTATTTAATCAACAAAACCCAAGGAACAGGTACTCAGTGTTTTTCTGATTTTATAGGTGGAGACTGTGCTCCAGGAGGTCACAGAAAGGTCAAGATCGTGTAACTAGAAGCTGTCAAAGCGGAAGCTGAAGGCGCCAGGACTCCTGTCTGACCACCACGCCCCTAGAGCGCGCATCCTGGAGCCTTCACACAGGAGTCTGACAAGGGAAGCGAGGGGACGAGACCAGCTCATTTTTCCTTCCATTTCAGTCATAGCAAAACGAGAGAGTCAACAGCAAGAAGATGCTTGGAAAACATTTGGTTTCATTCCTGTTCTAATTCTTAAAGTTTAAATAACAGGTAAATAGTATTTTTTTGGTACTTTTCTAGACATCAAATAGTCTTTACCTATACATGAGAAAGGAAAAGGTGAAAGTGGCTGTCATGATAAAAGAAATATAAAAGCCATCCTAATTTGCTAACTTTGACAAAGTAGAGTTATTTTCACATTTTCCTGTTGAGCTTACGTGTAAAGAAAATCAGTTACTAACTGGAAAAAAGCACTACAAAACATCACAAATAAACAGCAACAACAAAGCGGGCGTGTTAGACAACCTGAGGCTGAATGAGGCTTTACAAAATGTAAACGTTCCCTTGACGGCATTTGCACCCTAAGTGTTTGAGTCAGGAAACTGGGAACCGAGAAAGACTTCAGACTGATGCTTATCTTCTCCCCTGGTTTCGCTTTATGTTTTGTAATATAAACAATGGTTAGCCACTTTACCGGGTTCTGCTTGTTTACTTGCTAAGTCATGTCTGACTCTCGCAAACTCGTGGACGATATAGCCCTCCAGGCTCCTCTATCCACGGGGTTGCCCAGCAAGAGTACAGGAGTGGGTTGCCATTTCCTCCTCCAGGGGATCTTCCAAGCTCAGACATCGAACCTGCATCTCTAGCACTGGCAGACGGATTCGTCACCTCTGCACCATCAGAGACATCCTGATAGACGGATTCACTCACGGAAAACACAGCACCCGAGAAAGCCCAACATATAAGAAAGCCCGTCAGTAGACTATTGGAAGCACTGTTCCTGACTTCTGATACTGTCATCTTCTGAAAGGTCTTTAGGAAGGATTCAGCCACGTCTCCTTTGTTTCAGAAAGAGGTGGAAGGCTTTTCAAAGCGATGACAGAAGAGGGTCACATACTCTCCTAGTCCCTCCCGGGAAGCAGCGTCTGGGTCAGCGAGGATTCTGGGCCCTGAGTTTGTCTCTTGTGTAAGGCAGCTCTCTGGCAGGCATTGTCAGCCATCAGATGACAAGCGGTCAGCAGTTTCCAGACTTTATAAGGTGGCAAAACCCAGAAACAGTAGAATTGGACCACGGTCCCTAAAGCTGAAAAGGCTCCTAGAGAGTCAGCGCATGGGCTGTGATGGGGTCTCAGGGACTCTGTTGTCAGTTCTGTGGTGTTTGGGGCTGGTTTACAGTTCCACTGGCAGATTCCAAGGTGATCCCCACTTTATGAGACTATAAATACCCTGCATCTCAGCCTCTGAGACGGCCACTCGAAGTACCGACAATGGTACCACAGAGGAGACCTGCAGGCTGTAAAAACACCCTGCTTCTCAGATCCACTCAGGCAGCCCGTGATGTTCACTCAAGGCACACTGTGAACAAAGCATTACATATATCCTGGGAGAGCTAGAAAACAAGAGCATATATGACCCATTCCCTCGGAAAGCTAAACGTCACCACACAGCTTCTTAGAGACATGTCACAAACGCTCCCACGCAAGTTTTATCCTATAAATAAAAACTAAATAAGCCGCTATAATAAACTTACTAGTAGAAGCTAAATAAAGGGACTGGTGAGTGCAATAGGAGATGAGTCCACTCTGGAGTTTACCAAAGCTCTGAAGGAATTCAGAGTTAGTGAAAACATTGCAAGCATTACATTGTTAATGCTTTTAAATTCCTCTGTTCTATATCTGGTATTATGCTACTGGTATTAGCATAGTTTTATAGTTATGTTGGCTCGGGGTGGAAAATATGAACTATGAGCAAAGCATTTTCTTTCCTGTGTACTGACGATGTTTTATAGTTTCTTTGACTATTTATTATAAGTTTTCCTAAAATAATCTTATTCCTTTTTTCTAAATTTTGAGAACTCTGGCAAAAAGTCGAGTTACCAGTGGACTTACCATCATCCCCTTAAGTAAACTCATTCACTCAGTGTTCATTTGTGATTCAGTCTTTAAAAGAACAAACGTTTCTCTCTCTTTTATTTATTTTCACTTAACTAAGCAACAGTACAAATAACACACATAAACATCAACTCAGGATATACATGTGGAAATTATAAGGCAATCATATATTCAGCCTCACCAGTGACAGGGTATTAGCATAGATATTCATTTCAGAAGGTCAACCGTTTACCAGGGAAATGGGACATATGTCATTTCTGATCTTAATCTCTAGGTGCCTTGACAACTCCTTCACCCATAATTATGCTATGTTATATTCAATTAAAAGTGTCACATTCTGGATCATATCTGGCTCTCTAGTAAGATGTCTTGAGTGAAAGGAATCTATCTAAAACTGCAGAGCTAATGTTGAACCATTTTCATCAGCCAACCCCTAGGAAAAGGTTTTGTGGAAGGAACTATGGCATGGCAATGGCGCCCCCATGCTTCGTACTCGCTTACCGGGCTGCCTCCACAGTCAGTAAGCTGTATCTCCAAATGTTAAACACGTCTGCTTTTACATTAATCACTTCGGCAGCTAATGGTTTAACAGGAATAGTTCTGTTTCAGAAAGCATGAAAAGATAATAAAACGTATGTAATAATGCTACACTTATGTCTCCATAGCAAGAGAGGCATCCACTAGTGAAGCAGGACTTAGGAAAGCCTAATTATACTTAACATGAATGAGCATATGGGCTCATCAGCTAAAATACACTTACTTAACACCCAAGGAACCCATAAAGTTGTATGAGAAGAACACGTGTGTACCCTAAAATACCACACCAAAACAAGCCAATTTAGGTCAAGAAAACATATTGTTCTTAATGTCAAGAAGCCCATAGTCACTGGGATGAAATGGATACAGATAAACACTAAGAGATGCCCCCCACCCCCCCAAACCACTGCCCTGTGCTCAGTTCACACTTCCTGTTCTAGCCGCGCTGCCCTGACCAGAGGGAACAGTATTTGTCCCCTCATGCTCAGACCTATTTCCCTGGAAGCAGGCCGATCCACCCAGGGTCCACACACTGAATTACAAACTTACTAAACATTAGCTCCATCGAAGGCTCGATTCAGCCAAATTACAAAACGCATGAGGTAGGAGTCCATAACCATAATGCAGTCACATCAGTGGTACTGAAAGGACGATATTTCTTAAAACAAGTTTTGATAATATGCAAGTTCTGAAAGCTGGCTTCTTGGTGAGTTGGCTTTTTCACAAATCGTTCTTTTTGACAACTGATCTTAACCTGATGGACTCAAACTCTGAATTTTATATCACCCTCTATGGTTTTCCTCAACTTATTCATCTGGCTAACTTCCACTAGCTTTTAATAGATAGTTAATCTCTTACTTGCTTTTCCAGGAAGTATTTAAGTCCCCCAAGACTCCTATTATGGGTGTTTTGTGCTCACCCAGAAGAAGAACTGATTTCAATAGAATGAAAGTGTTCACAGAGCTGTCTGTCCACACCAGGGCACTAGAAAATCCTTAAAAGAAAGGACTAGGCCTGATTCATCATCCTGTTTCTAGAACATAAGAGAAGTTTCGTAGAGCGCTCAGTGAATGAATGAATGTCTCTCAGTGTTCACAATGGCTGGCCAGCCAAATACATGAATGCCAGAGGCCACTTTCCCCCCTCGGTCTTCCACCTTTTCAGACCATCTGGTTCCCTGAACCCGCCCGCATGGCCACTGGTAATGTGACTTTACCCCAGAGACTGCAGTTCATTTGTGTCACAAGTGGGCAGCTGACCCAAACATGGACAACCTTATTGTCTAAAGCGTTGGATTAGATTCAGAGATAAGATTAAGGGCTTCACTGGGCTGGCTGATGTAGGAAGCACTGTGGAGGAGGAGTAATTGTGTGTGTTCCTGCTGCACAGCACTGAGAGTCGGACCTACACAGAAAGTAGAATGCTCCCGGGGCAGAAAGATCTGGGGAGGGCAGGAGGACGGGAGGGCGGTGGAGGGCCAAGGGCAGAGCCTGGGACGGGGCAAGAAAGTTGCCAGTGGTTCCTGAGTGACTTATATTTTGGGGGTACATTTTATTGAGACTTCACACAACTCCCTGTACCTGAGTCATTAGGATCACCCTATACACTTCCAGTAAATGCTTTTATCTCCCTCTTACTTTCTAAATCTAGTTCAGCTATGTTTCTAATTCAGCTAAATGAACCCTGGCTCTAGCAGCCGATGGTAAAACCATCCAAACAATGTGAATTTCATCCAGAAATGTTCTCCTGCAAATTCCCTTTAGACATGAGGTGATTATTAGTCCCACAACTGGTAATTCTATAAAACGTGGAGGCAGCAGACAAGTAACGTGTTTGCAGCATCACTCTAGCTAATTTCCTTCCCCATAAAGCTGTACTTTCTTCTGCATATTTAAGAAGGGCCCAGCAGACTCATGCTCAGTCATGGCCAGTGGACATCAAAGCGCAGGGAAGAGGGAGACAAGGTACATGGCAGAAATGGCTAGATCAAACACTGCACCCTCCCCTTGCCTACCACGGCTCCGCCCTGCTCCCCACCTGCCAACCCCTGCTCCACAAAATGACAAAACATCTCTGTCTCCATTTCTGCACCCCATCTCACTATGTTCCCATGCACTGACATCTTCCTGTAATGATTTTTAAATCAAGAAGTTCAGAGGAAAAAAGAGAAATGGATTAGCTAAGATCAAGGGGCTCTGATCCGTCTGTTATAAGGTAATAAATCCTTGACCTTTTGCAAACACATAAGTGATGTTTCCCTTAAGAGACTCTCTTTTCTTGGAACTAATATGTGTCTAAAATGTCAGACATGTTTCCCTCATCATTAAAGAAATCAGCCTTAACATGTTTCCCCTTTTGAATGACTATTCTAAATAAGTCAAAAAGGCCATTCCTAATGGCAATATAATGATGATTTAGGTGATAAAATGTAAAGAGAGACAAGGACTCATCTTAGTGTTAAGTAATGCATATGCTTGCTTTTTATAATTATAAAAGTAAAATTAGGGCAAAACTAATAGTGTAGCTATAATGAGTCTAGAACTATGTATACTAAAAGTATTTAATTGTTCTCTTATTTACAGACTTTCTGAGAACAAATAACTAAGTAATACTTAATTGCAATATACTAGGCTAAGATGCACATCCTAATTAATTACATTAAGTAGAATGAAATGAACATAAAATTGTTCATTTGGAACCAATGAAGGATTGTGTAAACATGATGGTTAGGTTGCGTTTATTTAGAGCTAGTAAGATGCCAACTAAAATACCTTTTTTAGCCTTCACTGAATTCAATGCAAGTAATCCATAGAAGTTTGCAAATCACAATCTTTTCAGAAAATTTATTTCATATGAAAAGGACATTTCTCAGGGAACAAATATAGGAAATGAGTCACATGACGCTCTAACTGATACACCTCAATAACGTCATAGCTTTGTCTTGGTAATCTAACACAGGGCTTGACAAATGTTTTCCACAAAAGGCTGGGCAGTAACTGCCTAGGCTTTGAGAGCCCTGCACAGTTTCTGTTCCATGTTCGTCTCTCACTTATGTTTCTGTTTGTTTGAATCTACAAGTTTCTGCAAATGTTAAAACCATCTTCAGCTCATGAAAGTGAAAGTCGCTCAGTCGTGTCTGACTCTTTGCGACCCCATGGACTATACAGTCCATGGAATTCTCCAGGCCAGAATGCTGGAGTGGGTAGCCTCTCCCTCCTCCAGGGGATCTTCCCAACCCAGGGACTGAACCCAGGTCTCCTGCATTGCATGTGGATTCTTTACCAGCTGGGCCACCAGGGACGCCCTGGGCAGGACGAAAGCAGCCCAAAGAGCATGTCAGCTCCTCGGGCTGAGGTCTGTTGTTCTGAAGAAGCGTGGACTGTGCTGTCGCAGGACCAGACAGGCGCTCCCTCTGGAAGACTGTGTGCATTTCCCACCCATATTGGCTCCTACTTGGAAAAAAAATTAGTCGATGGCCTGTCACTAGCAAAGCACTGGTGTGCACTGCAGACATCAGGTGAATAGGTCTGAGAGTCAACATTCAAAGTTAGCAAGGCAAAGTTATTTCACCACACCTCTCAAACTATTAACACAAGGTAGAAAGGGATGAACGCCCCAGAAAGCCTCAAGGCATGGGTGTTGGAACCACAGTGCTTATTAGGTCGCTGCGTCCCTGTGGCTCAGAGGGAAAAGCATCTGCCTGCAATGCGGGAGACTTCGGTTCGATACCTGGGTCAGGAGGATCCCCTGGAGAAGAAAATGGTAACCCACTCCAGTTTTCTTGCCTGGAGAATCCCATGGACAGAGAAGCCTGGTAGGCTACAGTCCAGGGGGTTGCAAAGAGTCGGACACAACTGAGCAACTTCAATTTCCCTTTCACGATTCCAAAGGTTTCAGGAGACAAATTTCGCATGGACCACACTCCGGTACTCGGTAAGAAGGGGAGTCTCACCAGCACACCAAAAGTTGAGAAATCTCAGCCTATATGAGGGGAAATCAGAAGAGGCTGATTCAAATCCCAAATGTCAAAAGCCTGCATAGCCAGGGCCTGAGTGTTCTCCCAGGCAGATTCCTAACGGGAAGCTAACTTATAGAGCGCATGCTGCTTGCTGATGGCAGGATTAGAGCAAGAGGAACTAGCCTGTGAGTCAGACTTTTCAACTACTAAGAACCAATCCATCAAACTCAGGTTATGTCTGCCACAGGTGAAGACGGCAAAGCTCTGTAGGTCAGAGGACCTTTCTCGGCCCAAGGAGAGGCTGCCATCCTACTTCTGCGGCCCTGCAATGTTCTCTGTCCCAGAGCAAAAACATTCCTTCTGGCGGCCCCCTCTTCTCCCGCTCCATCCCCTGTAACTCACTTACCCCCCTCAGCCCTTCAAGTTGGACCATCTCTTCTGAAACAGTTTAGATATTTAGGTTGAATCGACCTTTGATCCCTCTCTTTTAGCCACACGCATTGTCTCCTTACATTAAAAGAATGCTTTGATGTGCCCAGCCTGACCATTTGATTCAAAATATCATAATGTTCACAGTCCCATAAAGATTCAGTTTACAACTTAGATCTCAGATTGTCACAGCAGTCTTGTCCACACCACCTTTGTGGACCAAGAGCCGTGGGAAGCTCAAAAGCAGGAACGTCCCTGGGACTTACCGGAGGGTCCAGGGGTTAGGACTTCACACTTCCAATGCATGGGGCATGGGTTCGACCCCTGGCCAAGGAGTCTAGAAGTGAAAGACAAATATCAAAAGAGCAGGAGAGACCAGGTGGAGAGTTACTGCAATATTCTATTTATTGTTGGCTGTGTGGGTCTTCACTGCTGCAGGGACTTTCTCCAGCTGCAGCGAGCGGGGACTGCTCCCTAGTTGTGGTGTGAGGGCTTCCCGGTGTGGCGGCTTCTCTTGTTGCAGAGCCTGGGCCCTAGGGCGCAGGGGCTCGGACTTGCGGCCGTGGGCTTAGTTGCCCCACGGCATGTGGGTTCTTCCCTGGTGTCCCCTGCATTGCCAGGCAGGTTCTTAACCGCTGGACCACCAGGGAAGTCCCGCTGCCATGACATCCTGCAGGAGTACACACCGCTCTCTGCAAATCAGAGCAGCAGCTGCTGGCACTGCTCAGTCCAGCTCTTCGCGACCCCCTGGACTGTAGCCTACCAGGCTCCTCTGTCCATGGGATTCTCCAGGCAAGAGTCCTGGAGTGGTTTGCCATTTCCAGCTCCAGGGGATCTCTTCTCAGCCCGGGGATCAAACCCAGGTCTCCTGCATTACAGGCAGATTCTTTACCACTGAGCCACCAGGGAAGCCCAAATCAGAGGAGAGATTGTGAAGTTGGGCAGAGAAACCTCACCAAACCACGCACAGGCAGCGTCGTTAATCATTCTTCAGTCTCCACATAGACACTGGTTTCAATCACCTCGCTAGCTCTCGCCACATTTAGCCTACTCTCCACTCCTTTCTTCTAATCCTGGATTTTTCTCCTCAGTTCATACTCTATATATTTGTCATAGAATGGTATACTCTAGACCATTATGTTAAACATTTTCAGAATTCTTTAACCCAAAAATCTACAAATAAATATATGCAACTGACCTCTAGTATGAGCTGAACTGTGTCCCCAGCATTCCTAATTTGAAGTCCTAACTCTTTGGATGGCAGAGTGTGACCTTGTTTGGAATAATGTCATTGCAGAAGTAATTAAGATGAAGTCACACTGCAATAGAGTAGGGCTCTGAACTTCTGCAAGGTGGGATTTGAGGTCAGTCAACCAGGGGATTCTTCAAGAGATGGGCATACCAGACCACCTGACCTACCTCTTGAGAAATTGGTATGCAGGTCAGGAAGCAACAGTTAGAACTGGACATGGAACAACAGACTGGTTCCAACTAGGAAAAGGATATTGTCACCACACTTATTTAACTTACATGCAGAGTCCATCATGAGAAACGCTGGGCTGGAGGAAGCACAAACTGGAATGAAGATTGCTGGGAGAAATATCAATAACCTCAGATATGCAGATGACACCACCCTTATGGCAGAAAGTGAAGAGAAACTAAAGAGCCTCTTGATGAAAGTGAAAGAGGAGAGTGAAAAAGCTGGCTTAAAGCTCAACATTCAGAAAACTAAGATCATGGCATCTGGTCCCATCACTTCATGGGAAATAGATGGGGAAACAGTGGAAACAGTGGCTGACTTTATATTTGGGAGGGCTCCAAAATCACTGCAGATGGTGACTGCAGCCATGAAATTAAAAGATGCTTACTCCTTGGAAGGAAAGTTACGACCAACCTAGACAGCATATTGAAAAGCAGAGACATTATTTTGCCAACAAAGGTCCATCTAGTCAAGGCTGTGGTTTTTCCACTGGTCATGTGTGGATGTGAGAGTTGGACTATAAAGAAAGCTGAGCACCGAAGAATTGATGCTTTTGAACTGTGGTGTTGGAGAAGACTCTTGAGAGTCCCTTGGACTGCAAGGAGATCCAATAAGTCCATCCTAAAGGAGATCAGTCCTGAGTGTTCATTGGAAGGTCTGATGCTGAAGCTGAAACTCCAGTACTTTGGCCATCTCATGGAAGAGCTGACTCATTTGAAAAGACCCTGATGCTGGGAAAGATTGAGGGCAGGAGGAGAAGGGGACGACAGAGGATGAGATGGCTGGACGGCATCACCGACTCAATGGCCATGGGTTTGGGTGGACTCTGGGAGTTGGTGATGGACAGGGAGGCCTGGCATGCTGTGGTTCATGGGGTCACAGAGTCAGACACGACTGAGTGACTGAAGGGAATGGAGCCAGCGGATGACTGCCAAGGGAGTAGAGTTCCTACTCACAGCTCACTGGAAACAAGAGGTACAGCACACACACGGAGAAGCACTGGGTGGGTCGGGAGGCAGTGACTGAGGGACCGGAGCCTCCCCTGCGCTTCGCTGGGAAGGAGCAGTAAGGGAGGGAATGGGAGGACCAAGTGTGGGCTTGGCTGGCGTGAACACTGTAGCTCTGGGCTCTGGGATGCAGAGGGTGCCCTAGCTGACTGACGCCTGCCCTGTTGTGATTGGGCCAGTGGAATATCACCTCCTGTGGGGAACAGCCAGGGCCAGGGAGAGGGGCGGATCAGAGCGTATCCAAGATGTGCCGGCAGGCCAGCCAGCTACTGTCTGCAGCCCTGGGTATAGGCGAGGGGTCGGGGTGGTCTCTCCAGGATTAGCAATGGCCCAAGGCGTCATCGCAAAATACAGAAAAGAAAAAAGCATGATTATCGCAGCCTCTAATCGAACAGAGGCAACGTGGCCTGAGGCACACGGTCAGGGAAACACAGCGTGAAGATGAGGGCAGAGATCTGGCTGATGCTTATACAGGCCAAAGGATGCCAAAATGGCCCCCAAACCTACCAGACACTGGGCATGAGGCATGGCACACATGCTTTTCACAGCTCGCAGAAGGAAGCGACCTTGCTGATATCTGACTCCCAGACCTCCAGCCTCCAGAAATGTGAGACAATACAGTTTCGTTATTTAAGCATTCGTATTGCGACCCTTTGTTAGGCCAGTTCTCAGGATCAATCACAAATTCTCATGTCTTCAGCTGAAGTTGCCATCCACCACGAGTGGTTGTCATTCCTACTCCATCCAGAGACAGTGTGTCAAGTGCTGTGGGAGAAACAGAGAGGCTACAGAGTCCCTGTCCTCATAGACTTTACAACCTGAGAGGAGAGATGGAGAATACAGGGCCAAACTAGAAGGCAAAAACAACTGCTACAGGGACTTTTTTTCTATTAAAGTAGAAAACCAAGAAAAAATACATGCATCCCAATGTTCCTCACAGTGTCTGACCCATGGAAGCAATCTAAACGTCCACAGGCAGATGAATGGATAAAGATGTGGTACAAATACTCACTGGAGGCATAAAAAAAGAATAAACCAACCCCATTACAGCAACAGGGGTGGACCAAGAGATTATTATACCAAGTGAAGTCAGACTGACTAAGTGAAGTCAGACAAAGACAAATAGCAGATGATAACACTTATATGATGAATCTTTTTTTTAAAAAAAGATACAAATGGACATATAAACAAAACAGAAAAAGACTCACAGGTATTGAAAACAAACTTACAGTTGCTAAAAGTGAAAGGAGTGGGAAGGGATAAATTCGGAATTTGGGATTAACAGACACTCATTACTATAAAATAGAAATGAACAGCACAGGGAGCTGTCAACATTTTCTAATAGTCTATAATAGAAAAGAATATGAGAATGAACATACACGTCCACACGCATACTCGGCTGTTCAGTTGTGCCCCACTCTGCGACCTCAAGGACTGCAGCCCCTCAGGCTCCTCCGTCCATGAAATTTTGCAGGCAAGAATACTAGAGCGGGCTGCTGTTTCCTAATGCAGGGGATGTTCCCGACACAAGGATGGAACCCATGTCTCCTGCATCTCCTGAACCGGCAGGCAGATTCATTCCTTCCTCACTGAGCCACCTAGGAAGCCTGTACACACACACACACACACACACACACACACACACAC
>ML660776.1:5185947-5260020 GCA_007570785.1 Antilocapra americana | reverse complement strand
ACACACACACACACACACACACACACACACACACACTCACACACACACACGTGTGTGTGTGCCGAGTTGCCCAGTCATCTCCAGCTCTGTGACCCATGGACTGTAGCCCACTTCTGTCATGGGCTTCTCCAGGTGAGAACGCTGGAGTGCGTTGCTGTCCCTTCTCCAAGGGATCTTCCCAACCCAGGTCTCCTGCGTTGCAGGTGGATTCTTTACCATCTGAGCCACCAGGGAAGTCACACACACACACACACACACACACACACACACACACACACATCTGAATCACTCTGCTCCCAGCGGAAACTCACATAACATCTCAAATTAACCATACATCAATAGAAAGTTCAAAGCACTGTGAGTGGAGGAATTCTAGCTGTGAATACAAGCACATCCCTGTCCCTGAAATCACATGACCACGTGAGCCCCAGATAGGATGGCAGCACCTTGCGGTCTGGTGCTGTGAACGCGGAGACGTCTGAGCAGTCAGTCCACACCTGTGAGGCTCAGTTTCCTCACCCAAATTGAGGAGACTCCTCTTACACTGGTTGTCAGGTACATTAAATACTTTGGAGGATTGTGATGTTACCATTTCAGTATAGCCAAGGATATTGAATCAGAGTGCTCTGAAGTCAGGAAAGCATCCTGCTCACGTCAGACATCTTTGCTCGGCCACCTAAAGGAGCGACCGCACCCTGGCACTGGTCTGAAATATCGGTTCTAGCATACTTGTTGAAAAACATCACGGAGACACTGGAGTCATAGCTGCTGAATTTTTATAAGCCATCTGACTTTACGTGTCACATATGGTAAAGATGTCTTTGGACATGTTTCTCTTGAGAGCATTTTACCTGTACAGTACATAATACCTGCTTATGCCATAGTTGTCTATTTTATTTAAGCACCAAGTAATTAGACATGAATGGTTCCTTCTCTGGTTTCTGGGACTCCTAGAGCTGACAGTTTCAAATTACAGGAAAATGGGCCAAAGAAACTACTGCGTGTGGTCAGGTGTGAGGCTGTCAGTCACACCCAGTTGCAGGGGGCTGAGAGAATACCCCGCCTTGTGCCCCAAACCCTGCCGTGCGCTGCAGGCAGTGTGAAGTCAGAGACGCCAGGTCGGCCCAGCCGTGTCCCAGCCCTGGGGCTTCGCCGAAACCCTGCGGGCCCTTCACATGCTACAGATGAGGAAGGCAGACCCAGGTCCAGCATTGCTGTGATGGTGAAACGCAGGGATGGCACGGAACTCGGCCGAGGGTACTGCACGGCCCACCAGTGCTCACCCACCACAGCAAACCCTCCACCGAGTGTGGGAATACTCCGTTCTTTGAATTAGAAAATCCTCATTCAGAAGAAGTGACATTTAAAATACCTGAAAACCAGTACTGCAGGGTTCCTTCGTTTGTTAAGCTTTTATTATTTTATATGGCATTAGAGATGATTATTGGTGGGCTTCCCAGGTGGTGCTAGTGGTAAAGAACCCACCTGCCAATGCAGCAGGCAGGAGACGCGAGTTTGATCCCTGGGATGGGAAGATCCCCTGGAGGAGGGCACGGCAACCCACTCCAGAATTCTAGACCAGAGAATCGCATGACAGGAGCCTGGCAGGCTACAGTCCAGGGTGTCACAGAGTCAGACATGACTGAAGTGACTTAGCACGCGCAGAGGTGATGGACAAGGCTGTTACCTTCAGCTGTTCGGCAAAGTGATTCAGTTAGTCACACACACATATCCATTCCTTTTCAGATTCTTCCCCCACTTAGGTGGTTAATAATACAAAGCAGAGTTCCCCGTGCCACGCAGTAGGTCTCCGTTAGTTATCCACCTCATAGCAGCGAGTACATACGGATGCCAGACTCCCTAACGATCCCTCCGCCAATACTTCCTCCCTGCTAAGAAGTAATGCCATTTGCAGCAACATGGGTGAACCTAGAGACTGTCGTACTAGGTGAAGTCAGTCAGACAGAGAAAGGCATTTTCTGAAAGGCAAAAGCAAAGTCTATTGCTCATATATGGAATCTAAAAAAGAATGATACAAATGAAATTATTTACAAAATAGAAACAGACCTACAGACTTATTTCTTCTTCATAGGTCAATTATGTTGGGTCAACCAATGAGTTACCTAACCAATGAGTTACCTGTGTATCCAACAGCTGGGAAAAGGTACTTTACAAGGGGAGGACCGAAACTTGGCCACACACATTCATGCATATATCAAGTGGAGAACTGGTTTTTACTTTAGGCTCATTGTGGAGGCAGCTTTAACTCCCAGAAACCTTACCAAAGGGAGCAGCCCTTCTTGAACTACTGCTTAAGTTAAGGCAGTTAGCAGTGACCCACGGCAGCTGGGAAGTGACCTTGGGTTAAGTGAAAGTCACTCAGTCATGTCCAACTCTTTGCAACCTCCATGGAATTCTCCAAGCCAGAATACTGAAGTGGGTAGCCATTCCCTTCTCCAGGGGTTCTTCCCAACCCAGAGATGGAACCCAAGTCTCCCAGATTGCAGGTGGATTCTTTAACAGCTGAGCCACCAGGGAAGCCCGTATCTTGGTTGAAAGTAGCTACGAAGCAGCAGCTGGAGAAACCCAGCCTCCAGGGCCAAAAAAGAGATGGCGGCAGCATCCAGACCACAAGGAGCTCCAAGCGACCTTACGTGACAGGTTACCCCGGACCCCAGTTCATCCAGGCATAAAGCCTGCAGTCTGCAGGATCTCATCCACTGAAGGACATTATTTAGGAACTGACTGTGGTTTACGAGACACTCCACCAGGTAGTGAGGTCAAGGTGCAGACAGACAACAGACATCACCACAGGCAAAGCACCGAAGATGCTGTAGTTCATCGTGTAGCCATTAGCCAAGCTGCTTGAAAACGTTTTGTGGTGCCTGGAGACCTGTCTGTTTCCTCCTTCCGTGTACCCTTTTTTAAAAAAAACAACTGTGGAATGCTGAACAAGTTCCCCTGCAACCCGACAGAGATTATTGACACCTTCAGGAAGACATAATTTTAGGGACTAAACTACATAACTTTAGTTATGTTAGATAGCATATTGAAAAGCAGAGACATTACTTTGCCAACAAAGGTCCATCTAGTCAAAGCTATGGTTCTTCCAGTGGTCATGTGTGGATGTGAGAGTTGGACGGTGAAAAAGGCTGAGCGCAGAAGAATTGATGCTTTTGAACTGTGGTGTTAGAGAAGACTCTTGAGAGTCCCTTGGACTGCAGGGAGATCCAACCAGTCCATCCTAAAGGAGATCAGTCCTGGGGGTTCATTGGAGGACTGATGTTGAAGCTGAAACTCCAATACTTTGGCCACCTCATGTGAAGAGCTGACTCATTGGAAAAGACTCTGATGCTGGGAAGGACTGGGAGCAGGAGGAGAGGGGATGACAGAGGATGAGATGGCTGGATGGCATCACCGACTTGATGGACATGGGTTTGGATGGACTCTGGGAGTTGGTGATGGACAGGGAGGCCTGGGGTGCTCCGGTTCATGGGGTCACAAAGAGTGGGACGCGACTGAACTGAACTGAAAGTACATGACAGCGACCGACGGGAGAAGAGTCAGGGGGTGCTGCTTTGGTGATGTGAACCAGACAGTCCGTAATTCTTTCACCCTGTGAGGAAAACATGAATAAGATGGACACAAAGCTGGGACGACTGTGTTTGCTGTATGAACTGGAGTTCTGCCATTTGAGAATAACTCCTTGGAAGGATTCAAACAACTCACGTTCCTAAGAACCAATTAACAAGTAGTTATTGAGTTTTGATTCTAAATTCAGATGTAAATAAAAAGTCAGTTATAAATTACAGGCTACTCATGTTGAAAATATAAAATCATGACTTAATTTGGGGAGCAGTGTAATCCAACCAACATCAGTACAAATGAAGACATACGTCTGTGACTGTCTATGTGTGTCCGCCTCTCTGTGTGTGTGCAGGCATACCTCGTTCTATTGTGTTTTACTTTATTGTTCTTCACAGACACTGCGTTTTTAACAAATTGAAGGTTTGTGGCAACTGTGCATCGACCAACTTGAGCAATATTTTTCCAACGACATTTGCTCCCTTCATGTCTCTGTCCCATCGTGCTAATGACTGCAATATTTCAAACGTTTTCATTATTCTTATACTTGCTATGGTGATCTGGGATCGGAGATCTGTGACTGATCTTGATTCACTGAAGGCTCACATGATATTATTTTTAGTGATAAAGTATTGTTTAATTAAGGTGAGTTCACTGTGGTTCTTAAGACATACTTTGCATACTTAATAGACCACAGTGTAGTGAAAACATAATAAGGACTGGGAAACCAAAAAAACAATTATGTGACTTCTTTTATTGGGGTGATCTTCTTGTATTGGGGCGGTCTGGAATGAAACAATATCTCCGAGAAATAAAACACACACATACACCCAAACATAACTACATATATATCTGTGCATTTAATGTATGATATATTTGCATGTGTATGTACATGTGTTACATCGCTTCAGTTGGGTCTGACTCTTTGTGGCCCCATAGACTGCAGCCCACCAGGCTCCTCTGTCCAAGGGATTCTCCCAGCAAGAATACCAGAGAGGGCTACCATGTCCTCCTCCAGGGATCTTCCTGACCCAGGGATCGAACCTGTATCACTTCATGTCTCCTGCATCGGCAGGTGGATTATCTTATTTGTATATATTCATATATAATTATGTCTAGTAATTTTCAGAGAAAGAATAAAATGTCCTAGGAATGACTGATTATAGAAAGCTCCCCCAGGAAGGGAAAAATATTGAAGTTTTGAAATAGCTTATTCTTAAATAAGCATATTTAGGCTTATTGTAAAAAAATATTAAGACAATTAAAAATGTATAGGGAAGAAAAATTAAACAAACATATTCTGGTTTATGTTCTATAGTTTATACATAGGTTCACACCGGGTAAGTAATGTTAAATCGGTTTTAACATAATTCTGACTATTTAACGGTCAAACAAAATAAATGTTTAATTATTGATTTTAAAATCCCTTGACTATTAGGTGTTTAGGTTATTTCACATGTACCTACACTCATGATTGTTTTAGAGTCTTAGAAAAAATACGAGGTCGAGAACACAAACATATTACCAAACCGTTTACAGTGAGCACCAGTTTACAATACTGAGGTAGTCTACGACTGTAAAAATGTTACCACTGCTTCCGTACTGCGTACATGGAGACCTCATTTATAAGTGGGATTCTGCTTTAATTTGGAATGGTTTGATTTAAAGGGAAGCTTAATTTTTCTTACTTCTCTGTCGTTTTTGGCTTCTTCTGTAAACTGCCTGTGCACATTATTGGCTTATGTTTTGCCTGGAATGTTTTACTCCTATGTATATCCAAGAACTTTTCAGATAACAGCAATGTTGTTATCGGAATTTCATGTTTATTAAAATATTTTCCCAGAGTTGTCATTTGCCTCTTTTTTATGCTTTTATGGCTCAGAAACATTTTGTATCTATATAGTCAAACTTTAAGTGATGAAATTATTATGATTTATTTTATCGCTTCAATGTTAAAAAGTGCTCTCCACCTCAAAATTTAATATTTGCCCACATTTTCTCCCAGGATTTATTCCATTGCCTTTTTTTGCCCTAGTAACAAATGATTAAAAATTTATATTTCTATAATAGTTGCTGACTCTCAACATTCTAATATTTTATTTTGCTGATGTACTAATTCTTTACTGCTTTCGAGGAGATTTTTTAAATATAGATTTTTGTCTAGAATTTCTTTGTCTTTAATGCAAGGACTCATCTGAATTACCTAGTTAGCCATGACTAGAAGCCTCACACTTTGTCCCAATCATCAAGAAAGATAGTGCTCTATCTGTGGAATCTAAAATATTAAACAAACCAGTGAATATAACAACAACAAAAAAAGCAGCAGACTCACAGATACAGAGAATACACTAGTGGTAATTGTGGGGAGAGGGAAGGGAGAGGGCCAGACAGCGGTAGAGGGTGTTGTGATAGTCTCTCGATCGTGTCCAACTCTTGCGACCCCACGGACTGCAGCCCTCCAGGCTCCTCTGTCCACAGGATTCTCCAGACCAGAACACTAGAGTGGGCTGCCATTGCCTTCTCCAGGAAGGAATTAAGAGGAATTACGAGCCATGTCTAAGTTGGGCTTCCCTCATAGCTCAGTTGGTTAAGAATCCGCCTGCAATGCTGGAGACCTGGGTTTGATCCCTGGGTTGGGAAGATCCCTTGGAGACGGGAAAGGCTACCCACTCCAGCATTCTGGCCTGGAGAATCCCATGGACTCAAAGAGTCAGACACAACTAAATGACTAAGCACAGAACAGCATAGTTTCCTTAGCTGTGCAAAAGCTAAGTTTAATTAGGTCCCACTTGTTCATTTTTATTTCCATTACTTGAGGAGCAGGTCATAGAGGATCTTGTTGTGATTTATGTCACACAGTGTTCTCCCTATATTTTCCCCTAAAGAGTTTCATAGCTTCTGATCTTACATTTAGGACTTTAATCCATTTTGAGTTTATGTTTGTGTGTGATGTTCTGAAGTGTACTAATCTACAACACGCCCAGAATCTAGAACGATGGTACTGATGAACCTATTTTCAGGGTAGCAATTGAGACAGTTGTAGAGAACAGCCTTATGTGTATGAGGGTGGGAAGGGGAGGGAGAGGGTGGGATGAATGTAGAGACTAGCAAGGAAACACGCGTAAATAGATCGTCAACGGAAATCTGCTGAATGACCCCGGGAACTCAAACTGGGCTCTGTTGGAACCCAGACAGGTGGGATGGGGAGGGAGGCTCAAGAGAGAGAGATGTTTACATATGGCTGATTCGTGTCGATGTATAGCAGAAACCAACTCATGGACATGAGTCTGAGCAAGCTCTGGGAGCTGGCGATGGACAGGGAGGCCTGGCGTGCTGTAGTCCATGGGGTCGCAGAGAGTCAGACACGACTGAGCGACTGAACTGAACTGATAGTAGAAACCATCACGGCATTGTAAGGCAATTACCCTTCAATTTTTAATTTGAATTTCAATTTCAATTCGTAAACTTCTTTGAAATTCGCAATAGATTTGGTGGACATTCCCCACAAAGACGCATCTGAGGCGCTGTGCTCACGAGCGAGCTGCCCCGCTCTCCTAGCCGTCTCTAGGATTGTCAGGCCCTGTCTGTGTTGCTCCCTCAGTGTTCGCAATCTAGCCAGCGGGTATAAACAAGCCAAGAACCAGAGGACGTTCTTCACAGTCCATACGTGACTCAGTCATTGATCATTTTGCCCTGACACAATTCATTTTATAACCTATTCTTCAAGTAATGCCCGGCAAAGTCACACTTGAATTTTATGCAGCTACTTTAACTCTTAAGAGACTTGACGGCATCTTATCAATAAATGACATCTTATTAAATAGTACTATATATCCATAATTCCTATTAGAAATCTCTAGGACTAGACAGATCTTACAGAATATTGTGGATTTCATGATGATAATATACGTAGGATACATAATGTATACAATGGTAATGAAGTATGTGCGTCGCGTCTTACATACAATACTCTCGGCTCTCTCCAGCCCAGTGACTCATAATGCAGCACATTAACATTCTGCATCAAGCATATGAGCACACTAAGTGTGATACATGAGCAGAGTTTTGATGGTCGTGGATCAACTGAAGAAATGGTTTTCCACTAAAAGAGCTTTTGTAACAAACAAAACATCTGAAATCTTTGGTTCCAGGGATCTATAGATTTTGGAATAGATAAACAACTCTGGGCCTGAACTCTATATCACTTTTCCCAAGTCGGAAATCAAAGATGAATTTTTTAAATACCTTTTTCTTCTTTTCTTGCTACATTCAATGCAGTACATTAGTCCCATATTCTAATTATCTCTCAGTGTGTTCTCCACTGTCACTGCCTTAACGTACACATGAACAGTCATAATTATTTCCTAATAGTTATCTCTGACTCTAATCTCAATTTCAATCAAAATTTTAAAGTAAAAATTGCAGATAGTTCAACTGGAAACACTGCCTTTCAACGTAAACCACCAAAGGAATCCATCTCCCACAGGTAAAAAGTCTTTGATCATCTGGATCCCTCCCCTTTTCTAGATTGGTAAAAATACTTTTTTTTTTTAATACACAAGCTATTCCCAAATCATATTAATCTTGGAATTTTCCAAATACACGATTATTTTTCAAACTTCTGGGTCTTCATGTGTGTGGTTGCCTCTGTAAGGATTTCCATTTTCTCTCTCAATCATGTAAACTCTTACAGACTCATTCACTGTTAAATCCCTGAAGTCCTTAACCATTCCATTCCCATCGCAAACCATGACCACCATCAACACTTCACTAAGCATTGTTTCTACAATGCTATTATAGTGACTTGGATGTTATCTGTTGTTGTTTATAGAATTTAATCTTTATTAATATTCATCCCACTTCCACAGGTACGGTTTACTTATAATCCATAGAGACATTACTTGGAAAATGCATTATCCTCCATTTTTCCTTCAGAAAAAAAAATGATTCTCATGTAGACAATTAAAATAATCTCCAGAGAACAGAAACATAAAAGCCTTCTCTCCTCTTTCACATGGTAGATAAGTTTGTCCCAGGACACTGCAGCGACATCATGTGATCAGATCTAAACTACTGATCCACCGCGCTGTCTAGCTGGAAGCATGTATGTATGTATGACACACACACATAAACACGCAGACCAAGGAACACGCACATGGATGCACACCGGACACACGCACACACAAACGAATGGATCCAGATCTGCAAATATATACTATGCACTTAAGAAGAAGAAGATTAGAGTGATAAAAATTTTTCCTATTTTTACTGTTTTCAGTAGAAGTAGTAAAATTATTATGACAAAATTTCTGTATTCATTGTCCAGCTTTAGCAATTGTAAATTTATGGCCAATCATGCAGGATTTATACTCCTATTCGGTTCCTTACTCCCAATCGCATGTATTTTGATGCAGATCCCAAACATCATAGCACTTCATTCATAAATACGGTAACCAGCATGCACATTAACATTTAGTAAGGATTGCTCGGAGTGTTCTTAACACTGAAAATTCTCACAAAGTTTCAAATGCACAGAGGCAATTTTGATAAATGATGGCTTAATTTCATTTTGCTTTATTTTATTGAGATTTCTAATCACTTCAGGCCTTCTGAGAAAAAAAAGATTTCTTTGGAGCTGTGTGTTTTGATCTTTTTAATAAAAAAGACAACTCATTTGTTCTTTTTAACTTCTCAATAGAGACATTCGAATGCTGTGTAGCCTGCATGGCTGACAAGCACAAAATTACAGAATAGATGAGCAACAGGGCGGTGCGAGCTCTGAAACAAAATGACTCTAAATATAAATTAGATTCATCTTCAGATGATTGATGCAGTTTAAACTGTCTTCTTTATTCATGAAAGGCTCTAAGATATCCATGAAATAAATGCCTCTATGGCTGAGTAGAGATGTGGATGCCCTCAGTAAACACACAGAGAAACCACAGCTTTCCTGGGATCTTTTTCAGGACTATTTATACCCAAGTTTTCATTAACCGCCCTCAATTCTGCTGACCAGAAAAACCCTGTAGTCTTCACCAGCCAACCTCAAATTTAAAAGAAAAGTCAGGAGGATGACAGCTTGATGGATGAAGAGGATGTGTGTCCACTTACTTAGAAAAATATCATAAAGACATTCAAAGTTATGAGGTCAAATGTATTCAAATTAAGGGCCCTCAAAGGTGAAGACCATCTTCATATTTCTCAATACGGACAACGGCAGCAAGAAGTGAAGCAGCCAGCTCCACTCTGAACTCGTTCTCAGTCTGGCTGGGACTGCACTGGGCCTGCATAGTCAGAGACTGCAGGGCAGGGAACTGGCTACGCGAACCGGGGGAGCGTCCGTCTATAAAACGGGACTACCAGCATACTGCTGCAAAGACCAAACGAAAGAACAGGGGTCAGAGAGCTTTTGCAAATTATATGACTAGTAAAGTGTGACTTTCATTCATTACTAGGCAAGGTAAGGGCTTCCTTGGTGGCTCAGTCAGTAAGGAACCCACCTGCAATGCGGGAGACCTGGGTTCAGTCCCTGGGTTGGGAAGATCCCCTGGAGGAGGGCATGGCAACCCACTCCAGTATTCTTGTCTGGAGAACCCCCAAGGACAGAGGAGCCTGGTGGGCTGCAGTCCATGGGGTCCCGAAGAGTTGGACGTGACTGAGCAACTAAGCACAGGCAAGGTATTTAAAATTTTTGAGGACAGAATAATTGCTCTGCATTACTACTAAAATAAGAACAAGGGGCCTTTTAAAATGACAGTGAAAATCTTGAGACTAGTAAAGCCCCGTCTGCTGGTTGTTGTTTGGTCGCTAAGTTGTGACCCCATGAACTGCACACGGCAGCCTTCCCTATCCTTCACTAGCTCCCTACGTTTACTCAGACTCGTGTCCATCGAGTCAGTGATGCCATCTGTCTAACTCATCCTGCCACCCCCTTTTCTCTCCTTCAATCTTTCCCAGCATCAGGTTTTTTCCCAGGTTCTTCACATCAGGTGGCCAAAATATTGGAGCTTCACCTTCAGCATCAGTCCTTCCAAAGAATATTCAGGGTTGATTTCCTTTAGAATTGACTGATTTGACCTCCTTGAAGTCCAAGGAACTCTCAAGGGTCTTTTCCAGCACCAGAGTTCAAAGGAAAGGCATCAGTCCTTCAGCACTCAGCCTTCTTTATGGTCCAACTCACATATCCATATATGACTACTAGAAAAACCATAGCTTTGAATAATGTGGAATTTTGTCGACAAAGTGATGTCTTTGCTTTCTAACATGCTGTCTAGGTTTGTCATAGGTTTTCTTCCAAAGAGCAATCGTCTTTTTTTTTAATTTATTATTATTGTTTTTGCCATACAATGCCATGATATCACCATGGGTTTGCATATGCTCCCCCTCCAGAACCCCCCTCCCTCCTCCCTCCCTCCTCCCTCCCCCCGGGGAATCTCGCTGCACCCGCCCCGAGCATCACTCCTGGGCTGGCGATTGACTAGACACATGAGCAACCGTCTTTTAATTTTGTGGCTGCGGTCACTGTCCACAGTGATTCTGGAGCCCCCAAAATGAAATCTGTCACTGTTTCCACTTTCCCCCCAACTATTTGCCATGAAGTGATCAGATGCCATGATCTTTGTTTTTTCAATGTTGAGTTTTAAGCCAGCTTTTTCACTCTCCTCTTTCACCCTCATTAAGAGGCTCTTAAAGTAGTGTCAACTGCATATCTAAGGATGTTGATATTTCTCTTGGCAATTCTGATTCCAGCTTCGGAGTCATCCAGCCCAGCATTACATATGATGTACTCTGCTTATAAGTCAAATGAGCAGGGTGACAACATACGGCCTTGACATACTCCTTTCCCAATTTAGAACCAGTCTGTTGTTTCATGTCCAGTTCTAATTGCTCCTTCTCATTCTGCATACAGGTTTCTCAGGAGGCAGGTAAGGTGGTCTGGTATTCCCATCTCTTCTAGAATATTCCAGTTTGTTTTGATCCACCCAAAGACTTCTGCATAGTCAATGAAGCAGAAGTAAATTTTTTAAAAGTTCTCTAGTATTCTTGCCTGAAGGATCCCTTGGATGGAGGAGTCTAGTAGGCCACAGCCCACGGGATCGAAGAGTTGGACACGACTGAGTGATTTCACTTTCACTTGCTTTTTCTTTGATCCAGACTGTGCTCATCTAAGTCCTCGCTGTTGACATCATACAACTCAGTTAATATGACATACTTTGTCCTCTTCATGTGGCTTTGCTTTAATCATCTGATAATCATCCCTCAGGTCATCTTTTATGCAATCACCCTTTTTCCCAATTCAGTTCCGCTTGCAGAAACCAAGCAGGACCCTGCAGGGACCTTCCTGGGGCAGAAACCCCTCACGTTGCATCCCCTCCTCTTGCTTGTAGAAAACATTCAGCCTCCTACACTTTCCCCAATGATCCAAAGAACAAATGTATTCAGAGAAGTGAGAAAATGCAGACACAAAGGAAAACAGTCCAGCAAGAGGGAGGGATGATAGTTTAGCCATAAAACAAAGTCGAGGGTCTTTAGCTCCTTCTCAAGAGCAGTAGATAGCATTCGAGTCCAAAAGTCATTCTGCAGATACTAAAGCCCCACCCGGGGAGAAGTGAACTGCATGCTGCCATCAGCACAGAAGAGCTCAGACTGGAGCCAGGTTGGGGGCTGAGGTTCCAGAAACATCACCCAGTAACCTCGCCATCCACCAGTCGGAGAACCATGCTCCAGCTGATTGGACACCTTGCGACCCTGCTCCTCACACCGTCTTTACAAACCGTTCCCCGAAAGCCACTGGGGAGTCTGGGTCTTTGAGCTTGAGCCGCCCGTTCTCTGTGCTTGGCCTCACAGTAGACACTGCGCTTTCTTCTCTGCAGCCAGCTCACGAGACCGGCTCTGCTGTGCAGATGTGAGCAGAGGCACGTTGGTTCAGCAGCAGAGAGATGCTACTGCTCTGATTTTTAAAGAGAAATTACGGGCTTACTTTCTCTGATCTATAATTTCTGGTATAATATCACTTCCATTTTTGAACATGAGGTCTATGACCATCATATGCCAGATCTCTGCTTTCTCATGAGCCCTACTTCAATTTTCTTTTTTTTTTAAATGGTGCAGGTGCTTTTATTTTTATTTTTTCAATTTTCTGAAGCAACATTTAGGCTTTAATTATAAATGTTTAACAGATAAGACAACTAATGACAAATCTAATGTGTTCTGCTCTTTTTCTCCATGTTTTCTACATCGGGATTCTTTGCTGTAGAATTTATTGGTAATTTTCATAGGGCACTTATGGCTTTTGGCAAACTGACCTAAACTGTGCTTCTAGGCATAGTGTTCAAGAACGCAGGCTCTGAAATGAAATGGTTCTTTACGTATTGCTGCTCATACACTTACTTGCTGAATGGTGTGGCCTTGGATACATTATTTAATTCTCCTGTGCCTCACCTGTAAACTGGGGATGATATTAGTAGTTTATCACATGAATTTTAGGAAAGTTAAATAGGGATGATGGGAAAGCATGCAGCAGGTTCCCTGACTACTAGCAGAACATAATACATTTATCATTAAGCACGTTAAGTACTGTTTATGGAAAGCATACTACTTGCTAGCCAGTGGGCCACACACTAAATACACCTTAATAATCTCAACAAGTCAAATGCACAAGACAAGGAAACAAAGGTACCTAAGAATGTGTCAATAGAAAACAAAGCGAATGAAAACTCTCAATGTTAAACTGAGTATGTGAGCTTAATGATTTTGGAAAAATCATTATTGTTTATAAAATGATGAGATGCTACATAAAGTGAAAGTGAAAGCTGCTCAGTCATATCCAACTCTTTGCGACCCAATGGACTATACAGTGCAAGGAATTCTCCAGGCCGGATTACTGGAGTGGGGAGCCTTTCCCTTCTCCAGGGGACCTTCCCAGTCTACGGATGCTACATAGTTGCTTGTAAACCAAAACATCCAAATAGTTTAACTGACTGATTTTTTTGTTTATGTGGGGTTTGCTTGTTTGCTTTGTTACCAGAAGCCAGCTTTATTGAGTGAAACCATATAAACTCAAGGACCTTGCCTATTTTATTCACCATTATACACTGACTATTCCCAGCTGATACTCGGTTCATAGAACAAACCCACAAATAGTTGTACCAAGGAGGGATGAATCTTAAAGATGAATAAAATCCCGCCCATTTCAAGTATATGCAAGCACTGACTTATCTTGAAGCAATCAAAGATAAACTGGAAGACAGAGGAGAAAGATATTCATATTGAGACAGTAAGATATAAAAATAAATAAATTCAGTGTAGGTATATATCAGAGGAGGGGAATATTATTTCAACCATCAAAAAAGATATCATTAAATCAGAGATTTTATTTATTTATATTTTTCTTCTTCAGTGTAGTCACAGTCTGCCACTGGTCAGCGAAGCATATCCATGTATATATTTCATTTGAGTGAGTGTTTAAAATATTTAAATTTACATGTCTTTAACTGAGGCATGTGTTCTCCATTCTACCTCTCTACTCCGGTGTATCATCGAGACACTTTAAATGCGTTGTCAGCTCTTCGGACCTGAAAGCATGGTAAACAACCTCCAAGGTGAGTTAAACGAAGCTTTGCAGTGATGGCCAAAGGAAATGAAATGGTAGCAGACTCACGGAAGGCACAGTGGAGACACAGTGACACCCGTGCTGGGAGGGGAACACATGTACACCCATGGTGAATTCATGTCAACGTATGGCAAAATCAACACAATGATGTAAAGAAAATAGATAAATAAATATATTAAAAAACAACAACAATGACGACAGCAACAAAAACACTGCAGAAAAGGCCAACAGGTGTGGCAGACCGCTTAAGACCAGTCACGGCAAGATCTTCCTCATAACAAGATCTCATTACTGCCCACAGACGTGCGGCTTGGGAGAATCCGGTCAGCAGGTCTAGGACCTACCGAGTCTCCAGCCCAACCCCATCGACTGGGCACACCTCCCCCCGTGAGGCACCGGAGACCCACCCTGGGGGCCCCCAGGGACCCCTGTCCATGCACGTGGACTCCAAACCCTGCTCATCACCAAACTGGGAGACACACTTCTCTGTCTTCTGTTCTCAAAGAATAAACTGAATAATCAGGATAGCTGATTCCTGAAAATACACCATGTTCCTTAGTATATCTTATTATCCAAGAAAAAATGTCTGGTAGACATCTAATTGACGATGGAGGGCTATTTACAATTATGCATGTGCATCAGTGTGTTCAGTCACTCAGTCGTGTCCGACTCTTGGTGACCCCATGGACTGTAGCCCTCCAGGCTCCTCTGTCCATGGGCTTCTAAGGATAGGGGAATGGGCTGCCATCTCCCTTCTCCAGGGCATCTTCCTGACCCAGGGACCGAACCTGTGTCTCTTGCGTCTCCTGCACTGGCAGGTGGATTCTTTGCCCCTGCACCACCTGGGAAGCCCCAACTTACAATTACAGTTAAAATTAAGCTTTGAAAACTTTTGTCACACTTTCACATCCCTAAATTCATGACTTCATATAGTGATCATTCGCTCCCTTTACTTTCCTTCTTACATTCAAAACTAATTCATGTTAAGTGGCATTGGAGAAGGCGATGGCCCCCACTCCAGTGTTCTTGCCTGGAGAATCCCACAGACAGAGGGGCCTGGCAGGGTGTGGGCCATGGGGTCACAAAGGGCTGGACACGACTGAGTGACTGAGCACTGGCAGGAGCAACTTTCAACCACTAGTTATGGACACGGCCACATAAACGCCAAGTCCCCCAGCCCTTCGGCGTGGGCGACACTGGAGAGGCTGGGGTCTGTGCGGTGGGAGCCGCGGGTCTCCCTCAGCGGCTGTAAGCAACGTTTGCCCCCAAGGGAGCCGCAGGATCAGCCTGAAGACCGCCTTTCCCTGTTTGCTTTCCTTTCCTATTTCTCCGTCGGTACTTTCTGGGCTTACCACCCACAAAAACGGTTTACCTTGTCCTTGTCACAGATCTAACTCTGAGGAACCCCAACTAAGACAGGGTAATAGCAAATTTTCACACGCATCTCAAATGTAGAAAGCATCTCTGCGAAACTAAGCCACATGTGACCTTGTTCACATCAATCAGGCGATCTTTGCCCGTGATGCCAACACACTCAGTGCTAGTGTGTGGCTGTAATGACTTTCGCACACACGCACCTCCTTCCAGCAGCTGACTCTGCATCTACAAGAGCAAGGGCAGGGTTCTCTCAACCACTCCCAGTGCCTTGACCTACCACTGATTCCCAGTGAAATTAAAACCCCTCCAACTACTTCCAAATGCAGTGGTATTGTACCTCCCCAGCGGGGGCCAATGTCAAATGAAACCGAAAGTGGAAAAGAATCTTATCTCTCCAAAGGAAATGGAAATGAATAAAATGTATCTAAGTACTGCTCATTTTATATGGATGACCCCTTTTCCAACTTTAATCCTATAGAAAGGAAAAAAAAAAAAATCCTCAGTTCGTTTTTCAGGAGCGTTTGCTTTTACCACAGCTGGACATGAAAATTATAAGCAAGCTGTCAGCAGGGATCAAGGTGCTCAGAAGCATGGGGCCTCAGCACGACAGGCCACCAAAATCTTGGACTCAGAACCACACAATGGAAAGGCACATCACTGGAGAAAGCCACACGGCGCGAGCAGAGTTCAGCAGCAAATAGCCGAGAATCCCGATTCCTAGAAGATGACTTTTTTTAATTAATTAATTTTTTTCTTCACATTATCGTGTTGGTTTTGCCATACATTGACATGAATCCACCATGAGTATACATGTGTTCCCCTTCCAGAACCTCCCCCTCCTCCCTCCCGATTCCATCCCTCTGGGTCATCCAGCCTTCAAAAGTTCCCTTGCAAAGCTCAGCTGTTTCCTTCTCCGATCTGCAGGTGAGGAAACACTGCTAAGCTGTGGAAACAGTATCGTTGGCAACACGTGGTGTAATCACTTTGTGTCTGTTTGGCAATTTGTCATTAAAGTTACTGAGCGAACAGGAATCTCATCTGTGTACATGACGTGTTTCGCTGTGACTTTCTTCCCCTAGGCGAGCTTTCGACAGCTGCCTCTCTTGCCGTCTAGGTCATCAATTTATAGCATCCTGTCCACATACGAGTCAGTCATCTTTTTATGTTTCATCGCATTTTTTTACCCCCTTTGCTTGTGTTGCGTTTCCCTCTTCCGCATCATCTGTCATTTCCGTATATGGTATGAGTTAGCATCCGTGTTGGTTTTCCTTCTGACTCGTGAGATGCTGCCAGGCCCAGTGACCTTAATATAAACTCCACGCAATCTCCCCACATGACTAATCATATCTTTGAGCTCATTCTCCCTTGACATATTTCTGCTTGCAAATGCCAAGATGAAGGAGTATAGGCTAGACCCCTGCTATTTGGGGTGTGACTGAAGCACAGAATATTCTGGTGGCTGGCTGGAGATGCAGGACCTCGGGCTCCTCACCCCGACCCACTCGATCAGAACGTGCTTGTCATAAGACCCGGACTCACTATTCGTATGTACACGAAAGTTTCTGGAGCTTTAACATAGGTAATTTACGAGGAAATGGATGGGGCTCATAGCTATTTTCACTGTTCATCATTTTCTGCTTTTTACACTTATTTACTTCAATTTTATTTTATATCAGACTATAGCTGATTTACCATGGTGTCTTGGTTTCAGGTGTAGAGCTGAGTAACTTCATTATATAAGTATATGTTCATTCTTTTCTATATTTGCTTCCCAAATAAGTTATTACATGACATTGAGTAGAGTTCCCTGTGCTTCACAGTAGGTCCTTGTTGGTTATCTGTTTTATACACAGTAGTGTGTGTATGTTAATCCCAAACTTCTAATTTATCCCTCCCCCAAGTTTGCCCTTCAGTAACTATACATTTGTTTTAGAAGTCTGTGAGTCTTCCTGTTTTTTAAATAAGTTCACTGTATATTTTTTTCTAAATTATACATATAAATGACATATACTATTTGTCTTTCTCCATCTGACTTACTTCACTTAGTAAAATATTTTCTAGGCCTATACATGTTGCAGCAAATAGCATCATTTCATTCTTTTTTATGAATTCCTGAGTAATATTCCATTGTATATATGTATCCCATCTTCTTTACCAATTCCTCCACTGAAGGTCATTTAGCTTTTATCCATATCTTCAGTCAGCTCAGTTGCTCAGTCATGTCTGACTCTTTCTGACCCCATGGGCTGCATCACACCAGACCTCCCTGTCCATCACCAACGCCAGGACCTTACTCAAACTCATGTCCATTGAGTCCATGATGCCATCCAACCATCTCATCCCCTGTTGTCCCCGTCTCCTCCTGCCTTCAGTCTTTCCCAGCATCAGCATCTTTTCCAATGAGCCAGTTCTTCACATCAGGTGGTCAAAGTATTGGGGCTTCAGCTTCAGCATCAGTCATTCCAATGAATATTCAGGACTGATTTCCTTCAGGATGGACTGGTTGGATCCCCTTGCAGTCCAAGGGACTTCTCCAACTCCACAGTTAAAGAGTCTTCTCCAATACCACAGTCCCAAAGCATCAATTCTTCAGTGCTCCGCTTTCTTTATGGTGCAACTCTCACATCCATACATGACTACTAGAAAAACCACAGCTTTGACTAATGTCTCTGCTTTTTAATATGCTGTCCAGGTTGGTCATAACTTTCCTTCCAAGGAGTAAGCGTCTTTTTATTTCATGGCTGCAATCACCATCTGCAGTGATTTTGGAGCCCAAGAAAATAAAGTCTGTCACTGTTTCCACTGTTTCCCCATCTATTTGCCATGAAGTGATGGGACCAGATGCCATGATCTTAGTTTCCTGAATGTTGAGCTTTAAGCCAGCTTTTTCACTCTCCTCTTTCACTTTCATCAAGAGGCTCTTTAGTTCTTCTTTGCTTTCTGCCATAAGGGTGGTGTCATCTGCATATCTGAGGTTATTGATATTTCCCCCAGCAATCTTGATTCCAGCTTGTGCTTCATCCAGCCCGGTGTTTTGTATGATGTACTCTGCATATTTTTAAATAAGCAGGGTGACAATACACAGCCTTGATGTACTCCTTTCCATATCTTGGCTGTCATAAATAGCTCTGCAGTGAACACAGGGGTGCAAGTATCATATCGAATTGTGGTTTTCTCCAGGCATATGCTCAGGAGTGGGATGACTGGGTCACGCGGTAGTCTATTTTTAGTTTTTTAAGGAACCTCCATGTGGTTTCCATGTTTGCAGCCACATTCCCACTCTAAGTATAACAGGGCTTTCTTTTCCTCACATACTCTCCAGCACTTAACTGTCTGTAGACATTCTGATGATTTGTTCATCTTCAAAGTGTTTGCTACTGGATTTAGGTCCAGTGGTGACTGCAAGGACCTCACAGAAGGCATGAGAAGCACAGGATGGCAGGGCATCCTGGGAGCCCCCAAGAAAAGGAGGGTGCTGAATGCAAGGAAGCACTGAGTTTTCTGAGGTTCCAATCACTTGGCCCAAAGGGCGACACAAATTTCCAATCCAACCCAAAAAGCATCAACTGTCTAAGGACCCAGAGAGGACATACTGGGGTCTGACTTAGGGACCGCTCGACTCGCTCAACATTCAACAACTGCATGTTTTCCGACTCTCCCTGGCTCTTCCTTTCCCCCTCACTCCATTTCCCTTCTTATTCTCAGCATTCATCAATTTCTTGCACTTTTCTTGTCAATGTAGGTCCCCAAATTAGGTGTTAAATGATGCTTCCTGAGACACAATTTGATTCTTCATTTTCTTGATCTCATATCCCATTCATTGTGCAGTTTTCAAAGACAAGATCATCTATGATGACTATCTCTCTACTTCCAAATGTTGCTGGGTACATACACAAGAAATGGGCTGATTGTACTAAGAAGTCACCGCTGATTCTCTATGCTGTGTTAATAAAATAGTATTATCTCTTTGTCTCAAATTTTCAACTGCAACCCCACATTTCTCACACTCAGAGATTGCCTTCACTTTCTTAAAAGAGTCAGGACACTGACACTTCCCCGGTGGCCCACTGGTTAAGAATCTGCCTGCCCATGCAGCGGACACGGGTTCGATCCCACACGCCACAGAGGAGCTAAGTCTCTGCACGACACCCACTGGGCCCGCATTCTCGAGCCTGCACTCCCCAGGAGCCGCCGCCGCGATGGAAGTCCTAGCCGGGCTTGCAGCCGCTGACGGAGCTGCTGCAGTAACGAGACCCAGTGCAGCCAAGCACGCTAACACACAAATAAAGTCTGGAAAAGCAGAGGCCATTGGTACATGTTTTCTCCATGATCTCCTCTCTGCCACAATTCCTAACATATTTACATCCTGAAACTCTTCTTTAACTAGAAGTTCTTCTTTTTCAGTCTTGTTCAACAAATGTTTTTCCTTATTTTTTTTGGGGGGGGGGGTGTTGCTTGCTTGCTTAATTCTAAGAGTTGATTCCCCATTTATACTCTTATTGCATAGTCTTTTCCCTCTAATAGCCTATGGTCCTTTGACAATATGTTATTTATTTAAATCTTGATGAACACTTTAATTTTTTTTAATCTTCTGGTGATACTTAAATTCTTTCCTTTTTAGTACTATTTAGTTTCCCTATTGAGTCCTTCTGTCTGCTTGTAAACACTCTTAGATTTCTGCTGTCTTAAAAAAAAGCAAGAAATGTGTTTTCATTTGTCTTTTGTGGCCTGTATCTGACCTCACCAACAACACTGCTCAAACCCATACTCTACATGCTCAGCAATAATAGAAAACAGATTACTGACATATACAACAATACGAACAAATCTCAAAATCATGCTGAGTGCAGAAAGCCAGGCACAAAAAATTGCCTTCTTTAGTACTAAATGGCCATCCTTACAAGAAATTCTAGAAAAGACAGATGTAATCTGTAGTGAAGGAAAGCGAGCAAGTGGTTGCCTGGGGCGACACTTTCGGGAACTCAATTGAGAAGGATCATAAGAGAACTTTTTGGAGTAATGAAAATATTCTACCTCTTGATTATGGTGGTTTGTATAAATTCATCAAAACTCACTGAGATGCACACACAGAATTGGTGCATACAACTGCATGCAATTCATGCTTCAAGAAAGTTGACTTTTAAAATACTGTGTGCATAACCTCAAAATTAGTTTCTTAACCCCCAGGCTTCTGCACAACTCACTTCCCTAAAACTGTTCCAGTGGATGTCACCCATAGAGTCCTCAGGAGGCAGAGGCCTTCCTAACATGTTCTCCTAGTTTGACTTCCACTGTGAAATGGCTCAGTTACTCTCCTACTTACTTGACTATTTCTTGAACCTCTCTTTCCCTAATTCTTTCTCCTCTACTTTTATTCTGATATTTGGAAGCAATTAAATGGGTTGCAGTCAGGAGGCTCATGAAAAACTAAACCAGAGCTATTTACCGTGACTCAGCAACCCCACTCCAAGGCATATATCTGGGAAACAGAAGAGCTCTACTTTGAAAAAACACACGCACCCCAGTGTTCACTAAAGCGCTGTTCACAATAGCCAGGACGTGGGAGCGACCTAAATGTCCGTCAGCAGAAGGATGGAGGAAGAACACATCCTCACAGGATGGGAAACTGCTCAGCCGTAAAAACTGAATGAAACATTATCTGCTTCAATGATGAACCCTGGGATTATCATACTAAGTGAAGTGAGTCAGACAGAGAAAGACAAATATCAGGCAACGTCACTTGTATCTGAAATCTAAAAAGCTAATACAAAGTAACTTATTTACAAAACACAAACCTACTCACTGACACAGAAAAGAATTCATAGTTACCAAAGGGGGTGGATGGGGAGGGATAAATTAGGAGTTCGGGATGAACAGATACATAATATTGTACATATGCTGGAAATCCTGCTTGCTAGGCTTCAGCGTTCCCGAACCGAGAGCTTCCAGATGACTGAGCTGGGAAAGGCAGGGGAACCAGAAACCAAATTGCCACCATTTCTCTGGATCACAGAGAAACCAAGGGAATTTCAGAAAAGCATCTACCTCTGTTTTACTGACTACACTGAAGCCTTTGTGTGGATCATAACAAATTGTGGAAAGCTCTTAGAGACAGGAATATCAGATGATCTTCCCTGCCTCCTGAGAAGCCTGTATGCAGGTCGAGGAGCAACAGCTAGACCTTTGCATGGAACAACCGACTGGCTCAGGATTGAGAAAGGAGTACGGCAAGGCTGTTCTTGTCACCCTGTTTATTTAACTTATACCCAGAGCACATCATGTGAAATGCCAGGCTGGATGAGTTACAAGCAGGAGAAATATCAACAACCTTAGATATGCAAATGATACTACTCTAATGGCAGAAAGTAAAGAGGAATTAAAGAGCCTCTTGATGAGGGTGAAAGAGCAGAGTGAAAAAGTGGGCTTAAAACAACAGTTAAAAAGCTAAGATATGGCATCCAGTATCCAGTCCCATCACCTCATGGCAAACACATGGGGAAACAGAGCAAACAGTGACAGGTTTCCTCTTCTTGGGCTCCAAAATCACTGCAGATGGCGACTGCAGCCATGATATTAAAAGATGCTTGCTTCTCGGTAGGAAAGTTATGACAAACCTACACAGTGTGTTAAAAAGCAGAGGCACCACTTTGTCAACGAAGGTCCGTATCGTCAAGGCTATGGTCTTTCCATAGTCAAGTACAGTTGTGAGAGCTTGACCGTAAAGAAAGCTGAGCACCGAAGAATTGATGCCTTTGAGCTGTGGTGCTGGAGAACACTCTTGAGAGTCCATTGGACTGCAAGGCGATCAAACCAGTCAATCCTAAAGGAAATCAATCCTGAGTGTTCACTGGAAGGACTGATGCTGAAGCTGAAGCTCCAGTACTCTGGCCACCTGATGCAAACAGTTAACTCATTGGAAAAGACCCTGATGCTGGAAAAGACTGAAGGCAGGAGGAGAAGGGGACGACAGAGGCTGAGATGGTTGGAAAGTATCACTGATTCAATAGATATGAGTTTGCACAAACTCTGGGAGATGGTGAAGGACAGGGAAGCCTGGTGTCCTGCAATCCATGGGTCGCAGAGTCAGACATGACTTAGTGACTGAACAGCAACTATATGTATATATATATATTACCATGCCACATTTTAAAATATATGTATGTATGCAAAGTGAATCTTAGAAGGGAATATAAAGATGATAAGAGTGGAGGGAGCTAGGGCAAGTTCCAGTAACTGGAATTCTGGAATTCATTTCTTTAGAATTTGAATTCTCTTTACCAATTCAATTGAGCCATCTTAAGCAATTAACTTCTTTTTTTTGTTCCAGTTTCCTAACATACAAGTAAGGTATATAATAGTTACTTAATGTTCATGAGCTTATTGGAAGAATTAAATGAGATAATTGATGGAGAATACATGAACCAGTGTCTGGTGGTGTTAATGCTCAATAAGTTATTAGCGGTATCATTAAGGGTATTAGAGTGATGGTGAATTTTCACATTCTTCTCAGCACATTTTTATATTTCCCATTTTTTGAAATGATAAACAATTAATACTTATCTTCACAACATTACACCTCTATATTTTATTGAAGGCATTCAACTTCCAGTGATAACCCACTTGGACCCAAAAGAACAGCAACAGTTTACAACCAGTTATCTCAAGCATCTTTAAGTCATTTGAGAAGTACATTTGGTCATTCCATTTGAATAATTTAATTTTCCTGTTGTCATCATCTCTTCTGCTCAAAGCTTCATGGTTTAGTATATTCAATTTTACATACATTTCACATGCCTTTAATTTTCTCTGCATTAAAATGAAAAAAGCTACTAACATTACTTTCCACACCCTGAGATGAAAAAATACAACAAAGTTAACAAATCATCAACACTTACATATAGTAAAGAAAAAGAACCAGCGAACGTATCAAAATAAGAGAAAACAGCCTGATTCACAACTGCTAGATTTTTTAAGGACACTTTAAGTTTTGCTCATTAGATACTTTTGTTCCATTCCAAAATTGTGGTGGTGTGTGGGTTAGTCACTCAGTCGTGTCCAACTCCTTGAGACCCCATGGACTGTAGCCCACCAGGCTCCTCTATCCATGGGATTCTCCAAGTAAGAATACTGGAGTGGGTTGCCATGCCCTTCTCCAGAGGACCTTTGTGACCCAGGGATCAAATCCAGGTCTCCTGCATTGCAGGCAGATTCTTTACCATCTGAGCTACAGGGAAGTCCTAAAATTGTAGATCAAAACTGAAGATCTAAAATTGTAAAATCAAAATTGTAGATTGTGCATTAAATACACACAGACACACACACACACACACACATTTATCAGCAACAAGTACAAGGAAGACTTGAGAGGAAAAAGAGGGGGGAAAAAAAAAGCTGAGTCTGAGCAATGAAGTCTGGTCCAAATTACACAGCATTAAGCATTTGGCAAACTTCCTGATTTTCAAATGTACTAAGTGATTTGCAGAATGCCGCTTGCTTTGTCCAGTTTCAGGCTCTCTGATGTCCAAAGTGGAAACATTTATTGCCTTTTAATTTCTCTGTCAACACTGGTCCTTTAGAGAGGAATTTTAATAGCCATTCAAATCATATTCCATCATTTGTATATCGTTAACTCTCTTAAATTATGGTCTCTAATTGAGTAAGTATTTCAATCTATCAAAAAAGTCTACCGTCTCCCTCACCATGAAAACGAACTTGAGGGCCGGCACGGCTGTGACGTCCACAGCCGCATGTGCGGCCGTGGCACTGAGGAGCTGTAACAGAGCCACCTGCCTGGTTGCTGCTAGGCTCCAGACCTTCTCCACGACCTCCATCCTAAGAACAAGCACTCTCCTTTGCTCTGCTGTCCTAAAAGGATTCTGCTGCCTTTTCTCACTTTTATGGGGGAAACTTTAAAAAAATTACTTTTAATATTTTCCCAATTCAAAAATAAATATATACATACATTAGGAGACAAATGGAAAGAAATATAGAAAATTATAAAGAAGAGGTTAACATCTTCCACACTCCAGAAACTCAGAGTAATATTGGGTTGGCCAAAAAGTTTGTTCAGGTTTTTCCATACCATCTTATGAACAAACCAGAATGAACTTCTGGCAAATCCAGTAATTTTCAAATTGGAACGTATTTCTTTCCATTTAGGGTTTGCTCAGTTGGTGAAGAATCCGCCTACAATGCAAGAGACCCTGGTTCGATTCCTGGGCCAGGAAGATCCTCTGGAGAAGGGATAGCCTCCCCACTCCAGTATTCTTGGGCTTGCCTGGTGGCTCAGCTGGTAAAGAATCCGCCCGCAATGCGGGAGATCTGGGTTCAATCCCTGGGTTGGGAAGATCTCCTGGAGAAGGGAAAGGCGACCCACTCCAGTATTCTGGCCTGGAGAATTCCATGGGCATGCAAAGAGTTGTACACTTTGTAGATTAAGTGTAGGCAAAAAGAAAAACAAAAAAAAAGTCGGACAAAGTGAGCGACTTTCACTTTTCTTTTAGTTTGTTCCCATCTTCCCTTTCTCTGCCTCTCCTCCCCCCTTCTCTTCCTTCTTTCCCTAATCCTTCTGAATTTCCATTCAATTCCTGAGGATCCTGCTTGAACCACACCTAAGCAATAAATACTAGATCATCTATCTCCAGACTGAGGCTGTGGGGAAGATTCTATCAGCTATCAGCACACCTGTCACCTCCTCCCAGAAGCCTTCCCTGACCACCACCCCACAACTCGGCCTCCATAGATCTAATCATTTGCTTGTCTGTAACACTTCCACTTCAAGCACATGCTTCTATCGCAGATCAAAGTGAAGCATCATTAGTTTGCTTCCTCAACCACTGTTTCTATTAGATTATAAATACATTCCACCAATCCTATCCATAAATTATGTCATCTCCTGTTCAGTTAAGTAACTGTATGCACTTTGAATCCTGAACACCCAATGAGGAATTTATAAGTAGCAGATACCGGCATGTGTTTAGTGGATGAGTAAACGAATAAACTCACATTGCTGTAATCTGAGACACCCAACGAGCCTAACTGCTCACTCCTCAAAGGAACTGCCAGCTCATGGGCTCAGAGCATCAGCCACAACCCGAAAGGGGACGGAAGGCTCGGTGCGCGGGGCCCAGGCCTCTGGCGGTGCGGTGCTCAGCCTGCCTGCCTCCTGGCAACCCCGCTCACTGAGGCCGGGCCGGCTCCTCTGGGCATGGGACTCCCAGGTGAGAACACGAGTGCGGGCCGTTTCCGGCCGCAGGGCATCTCCCCGACCCGGGGGGAACCTGCGTCTCCGGGGCTCCCTCGTCGCCGCTGCCCAGCCCGAGGGCGCCGGCCCGCTCGCCCGTCCTGCCCGGGTCCGTTGTGCCCTCACACCTCGCCTCCCTGCCTGCTCCTTCTCGCGCTGGCCTCGGCTGCTCTGTCTGCGGTCTCTCTGATCTTTTTACTCGGGCTTGTCTCTTGTCTGAGGGATTCGGTCCTGGCCCACCCCAAGAAGTCTCGGAACCACAGACAAGATTCACTCTGCGCATTGAGCTGCACACTCGCACCCGTTCGGACGTGCCAGCTGCAGGTCTGGGGTTTTCCATTTCGAAGTCTGCAGCCCTTGGCCCTTAAGGAATTTGCCTGCTTCTTTGGCTCAGGAGGAATATTACATCCCACACCCATCCTTTCCTGGAAGGGAGCAAAATTCATTTCTGTTGTTTTACCTTAATTGAGGACAAAGGGAGGAATACTTACCACAACTTTTTTCTCAAAAAAAAAAAAAAAAAAAAACCAACAAACTACCCAGTGGTTACTACATCTTTTACAAGGCAATGCCCACTATTTGCAATCCCAGACACAAGGGACAGATAACTCTTGAGTATGCTGAATACAAGACTTAGTCTTGTATTTCATCACAGTAATATTTATTGTAAAAATGCTTCTTCTGAGAAGAGAGACAGATATTCTAAATATTTCCATCCTGAGAAGTCGAATATTGTTTGTGGACAACACTAAGGGAGAAATTTTAAATTTAGGACAGAAAGCACTACAGTCCGCTCCGTAGTTATCAAAACACAGCTACAAATTCAGTGGAGAAAGGACAGTCTTTGCCATAGACAGTCCTGGAGCAACGGGACGTCCACAAGTAGGAAAGTGAACCCTAACACATCTCATGTATCTCATTTAAAACGTTAGCTGAAAATGAGTCATAGGCTTACACGTCAAATGCAAAAGTATAAAACATCGAGGCAGTGATAGAAGCTCTTTGCGACCTTTGTGAGACAAGACGTCAAAAAAAGCCTGCTCTGTAATAAGAAATAGTAAATTGGACTGTCAGAATTAAACGCTTTTCGTGAAAGCTCTGTGAGTGTTTCTGTTAAGAGAATGGAAAATAGACTGCAGATTACAAGAAAATATTTGCAAATTATACACAGGTAAAGGATTAGTATCCAGAATATATAAAGAACATTTAAAATTCAGTAGTTTTTCAGTAACAAAACAGACCACTTAAATTTTTTTAAAAATGCAAACAATCTGAACACTTAATCAAAGACGATAAATTAACAATTAGAATAAAATTACAAAGTGGCATTAGTTCTTAGGGAAATGCAAATTTAAACTACAATGAGATACGACTGCACCCCTGCTGGAATGGCTAAAAACCACCAAGTGGAACCCGACAGCACAGCATTCTGTCTTTGCTGTTGCTCAGTCGCCAAGCCGTGTCCGACTCTTGGTGACCCCATGGACGGCAGCGCGCCAGGCCTCCCTTTCCTTCACCATCTCCCAGAGTCGGTGATGCCATCCAGCCATCTCATCCTCTGTCGTCCCCTTCTCCTCCTGCCCTCAATCTTTCCCAGCATCAGGGTCTTTTCCAATGAGTTGGCTCTTTGCATCAGGTGGCCAAAGTGTTGGAGCTTCAGCATTAGTCCTTCCAGTGAATATTCAGGGTTGATCTTTAGGATTGACGGGTTGGATCTCCTTGCAGTCCAAAGGGCTCTCAAGAGTCTTCTCCAGCACCACAGTTCAAAAGCATCAATCGTTTGGTGCTCAGCCTTCTTTATGGTCCAACTCTCACATCCATACATGACTACTGGAGAAACCATAGCTTTGACTGTATAGAGACCTTAGCTGGCAAAGTTATGTCTCTGCTTTTTAATATGCTATCTAGGTCTGTCAAAGTGTTTTCTTCCAAGGAGCAAGTGTCTTTTAATTTCATGGCTGCAGTCACCATCTGCAGTGATTTTGGAACCGAAGAAAATAAAGTCTGTCACTGTTTCTATTGCTCCCCCTCTATTTGCCCTGAGGTGATGGGACCGGATGCCAACAATGCAAAGGACTGGGCCTTTCACTCATTCCTGATGGGAATGCAAAACAGTACAACCACTTTCAAAACCAACGTGGTGGTTTTGCTTTTATTTTTGATAAAGTTGGACATACATTTACCGTGTGTGCGCATGCTCAGTTGCTCACCAGTGTCGAGTTCTTTAGAACCCCATGGGTTGTAGCTCATCAGGCTCCTCTGTCCATGGAGCGTTCCAGGCAAGAGAATAGGAGTGGGTTGCCATTTCCTTCTCCAAGGGATCTTCCTGATCCGGGGATCGAATCCACACCTCTGGTGTCTCCTACACTTTGGCAGGCAGAGTCTTTACCACTGGGCCCTCTCGCAATCCTACTCCTACATTTATTCATCTAACAAATGGGTGCATATTAAACGCATTTTGTTGAGTAAAAGAAGCCAAACCCAAAAGGGTACGGCATGCCATCACTTACAGGGCATTCTGAAAAGGCAAAATCACAGTGAAAACAGATCAGGAGTTCCCAGCAGTCGGGAGAGGAGTGCTGACAATATGATGGCCACACCCAGGAATTTTTAAGGCAATGGAAATGTGATCCCAGTGGTGGATACATGACTATGAATTTGCCAAACCCATGCAACTGTATGCCACAAAGAGGGAATCTGATATGCAGTTTTAAAAAGCAAAATGAACTGATAGCAGTCGATCCTAGCTGCTAACTTGTTAATGCAAGTTGTTGAAGCAAATCCAGATGCGCTGCAGTCTTTTAATCTGACCGCCCTGTAGGGGCTGGGGAACACAGAGCAGATCTAAGTCATCCTGGGAAACGGCGTTTTGAGTAAACACTGCAAGGCTAGACATGAGATGAACTGTACATCATTACTGTATGGATTCATAATCCTGAAACTTCTTTACACATAGTTTAGGGCTAAATAAATACATGCATTGTAGTTAGTGGAGCCATGTTTCACATATTCAGAAAGAAAAGTCCCAAGTAAGCGAAGAAGGAAGGCTGGACCGAGCCCTGTGCTGCTAAACTGACTCAGATATTAACTATAAAATGTGTGCTTATTATAAGACAAACAGTGATGTCACACACATGTGGGCATTAGCACATGAGCTCAGTCACCAGTGGTGTCTGACTCTTTGCAACATCACACCGCCAGGCTCCTCTGTCCACGGGATTCTCCAGGCAAGAATGCTGGAGTGGGTTGCCATTTCCTTCTCCAGGGAATCTTCCTGATCCAGGGATCAAACCTGAGTCTCCTATGTTACCAGGTGGTCTTCTTTACCACTGAGTCACCAGGGAAGCCCCCATATGCCCATATTTATCTTAATAAGTGTTTGAGTTCCTAAGTAAATGCAGAAGGCTGGATCTTTCATAAAGAAAAATTTCAAATGATAAATGTAAAAGGAAGGAGAGAAGTAGAAAAATCACATGATTGGAACGTCTTAGGAGTAATTGATGCGGGTAAAATCCATGCATAGATGATAAAATAGGGACAAAACTCAAAGAAGGATCAAAATATTTGCTTATCCTTAAAGTATATTAAGTACCACAGTGTCTTTAACACTTGTCTATTAATCCTTCACTGTTTCCCTGCTGGTAGGGGTTAATACTCCTGCCCCGAGTGTGCGCTAGACTTCGTGATGCACTTCCAAACAACTGAGCACAGAAGCGGGAGGGGAAGGGAACCTTAAAGTAGAGAACCCGCAGATACGGCCTTCACCTGATGACCAAGACCCACCACCAGTAATGAGCTATGCTGACGTTACGTAAACCCTGCACTGAAGGGAGCGGAGGGCAACTTGGCTTCTGTAGTATCGTCCCCCAAACCAATAATGCCAGTGTAATCTGGAGAAAACCTCAAATGCAAAGCAAGGGACAGTCTACAAAATACCTGACCAGTCCTCTTGGAAAATGTCAAGGTCATGGACAAGAAAAGATAGAAGAACTTTTGCAGATTGGAAGAGATTAAAGAGACATCACAATGAAATACAACACAGTGTCTTGGACCAGATCCTGGGACATAAAAGGATATCATTGGGAAAAAAAGATAAGTAAGATCTGAGTAAAGCCTATGATTTAGTTAGTAGCAGTATACCAATTTTAATGTCTTAGAAAAGCATCTGATTTGAAATATATGATTTGACAAACATATCATTATGTAAAACGTTTACATTTTGTCAGGTAGGTGGTGCCTACATAGAAGCTTTCTGTTTTGACTACACAACTCTTCTATAAATCTAAGCTTATTTCAAAATTATGTTTAAAAGAGCAGAAATCCAGAATTTCTCCTAGAAGCCATGTGTGTTAACAACAGTGTCAGAAAATCACTTCACATAGCTGATTGAAAGTTTAGCTATACACTGTATAAATGTATTTTGAAATATAGATCATAAGGTGGTCATGCAGACCAGGGCAAGTAATCAATAAATAGACTAATAAAATGTCCTAAAGCTGTGGGCTAGTCCCCTGCACCAAGAACCAGGCTGCGCCCACTTAGAAAATAAACACTTTGTGTTTACATGATACGAATCTATTGTACAAACAGTTAAATTCTAATTTTCCCAACCTCCAGATTCTGCCAACTCCTAGAAAAGTGAGTTGCTCCCTCAGCCAAAGGAATAAATCAAGGTTCAGTAGCAAAGGAAGAAACAATTTACAGCATAGGATATTTTACAAGTCAGAGTTCAAAAACAAGAGAAGTGATAGAGTTGTAGAGTCAAAAGTAATTGGCCTGCATCGCTGAAGTCAGTGAGAGATTTGGAAGGAAAAAGGAACTCTCAGTATACAACTGGACTCTCTATTGTAATACGGACAAGGGGACACTTACCCTGGGACTAGGCAGTTTAAAAGGAGTGAAAAACACCCCAGGCGATACCTAGATGAGTACCTAGCTTGCCTAAGAAGCCTCATTTATATACACTTTCTAGCCTTCAAAACACACCTCTAAATTAGCAAGCTCAGGGGTGACACCGAAATACCAAGAACTACTGCAAACAGAGGAAAATGACAGAAGGAAGTCACCACCCATGATTCTGTGTTCTGTTCGCTCTGCGAGCAAAGCTGAAGCTAAGAAGTGAACACAGACACAGCTTCCCTGTCACTACTACAGCCTTGACTGAGAAGTGCAAACTCACAATATGGTTAAAGTGGGGAAGCAAGTTCCTTTATGTACAAAGAGGAAGTTGTAATGGGAAATCACGCTGTAAGAGACTGAGATCTTGGCTACACTAATGATGCAAGTCTCCACTAACGATCCATTGAAGCGATCCTCTGGGGAAGGTGGTCCAGATTCCTGGTGTCCCCAAAAGCAAAATTGATACTTATATCTCCTGAAGACGGTTTCTTTGGGAACACAAGATTCCTTAGGGAATACATATGTATGGAAAGTATCATAAAAGCAGCACTAAAAAGAAAGGAGAAAGTGCATATTGTCAGAATCATTAAGTAGTTTTGTCCCTCCCTTAAAGCTAGAATCTAGAGTTTAAGAACTATTTTATTCCATTAAGTAGCTGTATTTGTATGCATGCTATCAATATGTTTTTTAAAAAAGTCATGTTACTAACAGTCCTATAGTGCATCCTGGTTGCAGGAAGAGCAAAGCTTTTAAAGTCGTACTGCTGAGAGAAGGACAAGCAACACGCCTTGGCTGGGCACTGTCTTCTAGGCACTATGTGATTCGTCATTTCACTTTCAAGACAGCCTCACAGGGCTCTTATGTCACTTTACAGATGAGGAAACAAGCTAAAGTTGAGAGACGTCAAGGTCCCTCTTGACTCCACACTTTCCTACCAGCCTAAATAAATATTCTTCTCCTGGGTAGGCAGGAAACAACCCAGAATACCAAAAATAACCCAAAGGGCTGTCCTATTTCATCAGCACAGTTTCAAGTGCGTTACCTGTTCTTCAGAGTTGATTGGCTTTTTTGCTCAATCAAAACAAATAAATGATTCTTAGCAGTTACGGAAGATGCAGTACTAGAAAATGTGGGAAATGCAAAGAAAAATAAAATTGACTGTCTAACCACAAGAACTTTAAGACCTTTGGGGGGGAAATAGAGCAAAAACAGAGAAGAATAAAGATTAATATCTTTAAGTAATTTTGAAGACCGTAATACGATGAAGACCCTAAGAGATAATTCACGATTAGGCACTGCCTGAGCTGCCCACTAGTTCGCCAGTCAGGGCTGAACGGACGGCAGAGCCCTTGCCGGGGGGCTCACCGCCGGGCGCTCGGAGCCCCAGCCCGCCGGCCGCCGCGGAGGCGATGCTCGTCGGAGGGCGGGCCTGCGGGGCCGCGGGAGGATGCTGGGCTGCAGTCAGGGCGCAGTCCGGACACCCGAGGGACCGCCCGAGGCTCCCGCCGCAGGCCGGGGCTGCCGGGCAGGCCTCAGGAAGGGGACCAGCTCCGGGCTCGGCGATGGGGCGCCGCCCGGGCGCTGAGCTACCATCAGGTAGGTTCACACCGTTCGGCTCTGCTTCTGCTCAGGAAGAGCGGCAGCGGTGGTATCTCACTGTGATCTCTTTCTTTAAAAAAAACCAAAACTGTCAACTTTATATTGGAGTACAGCCAATTAACAATGTTGGGCGGTTTCAGGTGGGAACCAGAGAGACCCAGTGATACATATACATGTCTCCATAAAATAGTATGTTTTATACTATGTGACTTTTCCCACAATGTTAAAAATATTTTAAAAAACCATAAAAATAAAATAAAGACTTCTCTAGTGATTTGACAGGATGCTACTACTGATTCTTGGAAGATATTGGACTCAACATTTTAATACTTTGGTATTATTTCTTTCATTTTATAGCCATTCATTTTTATGCTGTTTTATAAAAGTATCAATCTGTAGCCAGTTGGAAATAAAAACTTTAAAAACATACATAACCGGTCTTCTGCCACTGACAGTTCGAAACAGATCCCCCTAAGCACTTGGCCATTGGAAGAGAGTTGTCCTCAGAGAAGGCTGTTGAGAAAAATCTCAAGGCACAAGTCCACCTCAGTCACACGTCCTTAGGAGCACAAGGTCACAAGCCAGCCACCTTCAGAGAGTCAGTCGTGAGGGAAACCTTGAGCGGAGTGTCTAATTACTGTCTTGTCTATGTGATCCCTCTCCTTCCCTACTCCAGTACGTGGATTATCAGCCAGACTGAAAAACGGAAAACATAGGTCCCAAAGGTCTACCCATTTCTTTCTGTCTTACACCTAAACCATCAACATTCATGCTTAAGTGCTAAGAATATACTGAAGTGCTGTAAAGTCTGTGCTTCCACAGTGATTTTTGACCGGACAAGTACTTGGAGACTTCTGTTGAATTCTTTAAGCAGGGTGCAGAGGCAGGGCGTGTCTGGGTTTGCAAATTAAGAAAATACTTTCAGCTGATAGGACAGACCTCACTTTTATTAATTAATACTCAGAAATATCCCACTACAAACAAATGATAATGTCTGTGTAGCTTCAGCAAATTATTCCAGTCTGTGTAGCTTCAGCAAATTATTCCAGTCTGCATTAAAGATTCCATAGAAGAAACCAACTTGGAGAAAACAATAGAAGAAACTTGGTAATTGTGTACAAAGAGGAAGAACCTCTACAGGGTGGTCTGAATATCGGGGGAGCTAAGAAACGGGGAACAGTCAAGCATCTCTGCCGCCTGACGCTGTGTCCTCCATCCACACTGAGATGGGTTGGGGCCTGAGACCCTGGCCTGCAGTGATGCACCTAGACAAACGTCTCCGTGAGCAGCAAAATACGAAGAAACCGTAAGGGACTAAAAAGAACTGCGTGCATGCACAGAGGGACAGATGACGGACAAGGAGACACAGAAAGACCAATGAGCCACTTCTGAAGCGCTGGGAGCAAAGACAGATGTCAGGCTCGGAAGCAGGACATCGTGCACGCCCCTGAACTCAGCACCACCGGAGGGGCGTGCCGACCACCCAAGGCGCGCCCCTCGGCCTGACCCCTGGACACGGCCCTGCACGCGCTCTGTGTATGGCCCAGCCCTGCACGCCCTGAGGAACAAGACAGCAAGATCACCCGGCGTTGCTCTCCTCCCCCTGGGCAGCAGAAGCCCGTGGAAAGCCTTGCCTGAAACTTTGGTCTGGCCTCTTACCAATACCTGTTGACTAAGGAAGCCAGGAACCCCGGTCGGTCACAATGTCGTGTTCAGCATGTTGTCCCTCATGAGCAAAGTCAACAGTCGGCTGCTGGGCAGTGGAAACTGCAGCAGTGGTGTCGGTACAGTCCCATCAGTCTCACGATACGCTTCCGTGACGTGAATTTCCTCAGTGAGCAAACCTGGGTCTACAGCATCACTGTGTGGAAATACACAAAAGGCTTCTTTCAGGTCTGACTAAGCAACAGCCCACTCTGTAAGTCTGCATCATCCAGTCCATATCATCCAGTCCTGGAAATTATCATCCAAAAGGTTCCTCATCACTGGAAATATTGGGCGGTATGTCAGCCTGTTTGGGTTAATCGAGGTGGCCTGCGTCTCCCTAGACCATCAAAGAGAAGCATTAAGAAGTCAGTTAACACGGTCAAACACGCCAGACTCTGCCTGTGGCTCTCAACCCCATGGCCTCACTAATCCTGAAGCCTTGAAGCTCAATATTTCAGTGGGAGAAACAGGGAGTTGTCAAGGGTTAGATGTGAATATTTTGATATTATGATAAGAAAGCAATGAGGCCCTGAATTCCAAACTAAAAATAAACTTCGTTATCTGCTTAGCAATAGGGAGTCATTGAAGATTTCTGAGCTAAAGAATGAGGTGTTAAAAGGTGCGTATTGAAAGGTAGGTCGAGTCAGTAAACAGGGAGAGGAATCAGTCTACTATTACGACACTGGAAATGACGTGAATCCTTGCCACCACCACTTTGGGGCATGGGGGTGAAAGACAAAATGCTCCAGAGTGCTTAAAAGGCAAGAACAGACCTCAGAGGCTAACCGGATAGTTTGAAAGGGAAGCAGAAAGGGCAACTCTCAGGCTTTGAGCCTGGCAAAATGGTTATGTAACAGCAAAGAACAAACTTGACTCCCGTTTCTCCAGCTAGTCCCTTTCTCCAGCTTACTCATGCTCACTGTGCATCTTTTGTAAAAGACAGTAGCTTATAGCCCAGAATATACAGGACAGCATGTTCTCAGGACTCTGATCTTTAACAGTCCAGTCACATACAGATAAAAATTTGCAAAAGAGAGAATAGCATCTGTTTTACTGGAGATTTACACGAACGTGGTGATATGATCTATGAGGACAGCTGCAAGAACAAAGGATTCCAACACCAAGACATCTGCAGCCACCAGCCATGCCCCTACCTCGCCTTGCCTTTAAAATTGCTTTGCTGGCACCCTTTGAGGAGTTTGGGGTTCTCTGAGGCATGAGCCACCCAACTCCTTGCATGGCCCTGCAATAAACCTTTCTCCGCTCCAAACCTTGACATCTCCTTGTTGACTGGCCTTGCTGTGTGTCCAGCACACAAACTTGTGTTACATAACAACGGGGCAGGTGAAGAGTGTGGTCTGGGTTTAACAGAAGATGTTCAAACTTTGGTCCTGGCAAGCCTGGAGTTCAGTGCTCCATCCAGGCAGAGCACCTTTGGGATTTGTCCATTATTTATTTCTAACAATGATAACTAGAAATTTACAGTCCATGACCTTAGCCAATCTTTCATTTAGTAAATCACTTCCTTGAGTTAGCACTCTTCCATCAGAAGAAAGTTACTGAAAAATCTCTTGAGACTTTTTTATTTTCCTTTAGCAAATGAACCTCTATAGAATCTAGAGTTCCAAAAAGTGTTAGTACCCTGTGCAAGCACCTTCAAAGGGAAAAAATTGAATAAGTAAGCCATTATTAAACTTTTTGCTCCAGGGTTCAAAATACCCTCAGTTTGCCGCTATGTGTTACTTTGTTATAACCACCTAAGTTTTGTGAAGCCATTTATCTTGAAATTGTGTTAGTATTTGGAGAGTTTCAAGATATATTTCTTACATAACTTTGAAGCAAAGTAATACCAGGCAACTGAACATGAAAAGCCATTGAAAATACAAAAACACTGAAAAGTAGAGTGTAATAAATATGAAGTATATTCTCATTAGGATGTAGAATTTCTTCTTTATCTTTTGCCTCTTAACAAATACTCCAATCAAAGTGAACCTCTTAAGTGCCTTGAATCAGGATCATCGCATCTAAAAAGAAAGGTTAAGAATGATTAATATTTCATGTCCCTTCCAGGCACATCAGTTCTCAAAGTACAATTGATAACTTTGAAATAGGGTTTCAAACTGTGTTTAATATCCCTTAAATACAAATGACTTGACTCTGTAACTTCACAGTCTGTACACTGAATTTAGTATTTCATGGAACTTTCCAACACAAGTATTTCATGCCTCACAGGTATATTTAAAAGTAACAGAAGGTACTAGGAACCTTCTACTTGCAGCTGTTTCTTCTTTTTTTGGTAAAAATTTCTTTGGATAAATGTTTTAGCTCTTCTGCTATACAACTTGGCCTGGCAGGTACCCAGATGAATAAACATCAGATCACTGAGTCTTCCAAGGTCTCAGTACCAGCTGTGATTTCTAAAATTTATGCTTGAGGAACTGTGACCTTGGCATATCCCAGATGCAAGATGGTCTGCCTTATTTTTTTTTTTTTAAGTTGTCTGCACTTGCATCAAAATTGCCAAATAAATGAGGAAATGGTTTCCAAGTGGATAGCTCTATGTTGCATAGCTCTGTAAGTCTGAATTCAGCGGTGTGTTATGGGCTAACGGCTTCCACCCCTGCTGAGATCCTCGCCACACAGTGACGGCATGAGGAGGGGGCCCTCGGGGAGTCCGTGAGGTCACAAGGACGGGGCTCTCATGATGGGATGAGGAAGACAGTGAAGACTTCCTCGTCTGCTCTCCGAACGTGGGACACACAAAGCCGGCGTCCGCAAGCCAGGAAGCAAGCAGCACAGACACCAGGCATGCCAGCGCCTCAACCTTGGCCTCGCCAGCCTTCCAAGCGTGAGAAGTTCATGTCTGTGATTTCAACTGCTGAGCTGACTAAAGCTCTCCTGCAAATTGCATTCAAGAAACTGTGAGGTTCCAGAAGTTGAGAAGAAGGCAGAATAAACAATGGACTCATTTTAGTCACTTTTAGGTTATTCTCTCTTTTTTCTTAGGCTATTCTTAATATAAAAGTTTTGATTAAAAGAGGCGTCACAGTAAAAAGAGAGATGGCATTTATGTCTTGATTTCTTCCACCAGCAGCCTGGCTCCCACGTTCCTTCCACATGACACAAGAGTCCTGAGGCTGGTCCAGCTGTGACTTTCGTTTTCCAAGGCAAGCAGCCTGTGGGGTTCATCGCAGCAAATTCCACATAAACCAGTGTGTTCCCTCATATTTAGAAGCAGTGTGATATGACTCAGCTTTTTGACTTTCCAAGGACAGTATAGGCAAAAAAAAAAAAAAAAAAAGAAAAAAAATCAGAGAGCTGAAGGGCACATCTGCTTCTATTCTCCTTACTCAGCATTTTAAAGTCACCTGGTGAAAGCCTTTTAGTTTTTAAATGGCAAATCTGTTTAAGATTCAGCAGCTGCCCACAATATACAATAGCTGGATAGGCACTGTTCAGAAACTTTGAAGGGCTTAGTGAAAACTGCAGAGAAGAAATTGGTGTAACAAACTGATCAGTTTCTTTCTTAATTGTGTGTGTGTGTTGGGGGGGGAAATATTTAGATGCACCTGCCTTATCAGAAGGATGATACATTTTCCAAGTCTACCGCAAATTGGAAGGAAATGTGATTGAAGTTGTCTCGACGAACCACTCTAATCAAGTAATAATCACTCTAAATCGCTTCCAGGAAAATCTGCAAAGTGGCTTGCATTTAAGCGCCGTGGCTCCTTATGAGGGCGAAGTCTCCATTCCAACCAGCCTCAGGGACGGTGACGGCATTAGAGGCAGCCCGCCCCTGCTTTTGCTCTCTGATGCGATATTTGGCAAGAGGATTTCAACATCATGATAGATGCTGGGGTCAGAGCCACGAAACCCTGGATAATGAAAGAATGTTTTAAACGTAAAGTTTTATTCATGCATCTGATGACAATTATTTTAATGGTTCACACAAAACAAGATATATTTCTTTTCAAATCTCTGTGCTTCTCCAGAATATATCTCAACAGGATTTATGCCTTTCTAGAGGTAACAGCAAACTTATTTTTCAGTTCTTGATTTCCATACAAAAGGGCCATGTTGTTTTCCCTTCCTTTGTCCACTCCTAAGCATGTTGCCTACCTTGTGTGTTAAAAAATCACCTTTCTCAATACTGGAAAACAGGGATTAAATGACTAACTAGTGGGTGGCCATCCAAAACCCCACAGCCAAGTTTGCCAAAGGAAACAATTCACAGCTGAGCACCATACTCTGAACCACACTGATGAACTTGAAAGACGGGTTTTCTTTAAAGCCAAATTCCAGTACTGATTTTGTTATGAAACTAACTGAAAAGCTCAGGACCACTGTTAACTCCGTGATATTAAGATTTGAGGTTAGTACCTGGACAGCTTGACATGCAAACTAAACCATTCCCACTTCGAGGAGCTTTTCTTTCCCTAGCCTCCGGGGAAAGGGGAAAGGGGGGCAGGGAAGAGAATCACATGTTTTTAGTTCCATCATGAAGATCTGAAAAATGGGCATCCTTTCAGAAACAACTCTGAGAGATACTCTACCCATTAACTCACTCAGTTTGTCTTAACTCTCCTATTCCCCAGCCTTTTTTCACTTTTTCTGATACATAATGTCTGTGCTTCTTGAGAAACCTTGGCATTCTAATTATTAGGCTTAACTCCTCAAAACTGTTTTCAGAACTAACATCAGATATCTGAGCATCTGTCACGGCCGTTTTCTGGCAATTACATGCACACACACAACACTCACTGTTCAAGTTTTAAACATATCCGAGTTCACGCACATACACCATTTCATTTATATGCTTATATTCTTAAAGTTTTATTTAATACACACTCAGAATTTCACTTGTCTTTTCTATTAGGTTTTAAATTTCTAAGTATTGGGAAATTGAACTCTGTTGGTTATTTCATTCAATTATCTTGGGTCATAAAATACAGCTTTATTTCCTGTTTTGTTAACTGTGTCCTTTAGAGTGCTAATTTTTTAATATATTAAGCTGACTGATTACTGGAAAAATATACTTTGGTCAATAGTAAAACTGAAAACATTTTTCCTAAATTAAGTCTAAACACTTGAGTGTGTATGTTCAACATAAATACAACGAAACTTAAGTTAGATTTTTAATTAAATGAAAAAGCTGCTGATGACTCATTTAAGCTCTATGCAACCTACACCTACAATTATGTCAATGAAAAACATGAGATCTTGAAAACACATATTTTGATGAAGACTGGTTAGAGATGTTTTGGAAACCAGTGCTGTCCCTGAAAGTCACCCAAATTAAGCTGATTTTTTGGTTTTTCAATTTGTATACAATTTGAAATCCAGTTTGTATACAATTTGTATGAAATTTGGATACAAATTTCTTTTGTATATGAAAATACTATTCTCTGATAGGATAACTTGTAAGGCAGAATTCCCACGTACTTAAGAGTATATGCACCAAACTAGCATTTCACTCTATTCTCTACATAAATAAGTTAACAAAACCATATAATGAAGGTTTAAGTCTACAAAAAATGTGACAACTGTTCGGTAGTCCTGTACTAAGGTGACGCAGTGGCTCCTTAACCACACAAGCTTGTTCTCTGAAGATTCTGTCCTCCAGAATCAGGCAGGCCTCAACATTCAGCACTGCAGTGTAATCAAGGGGACGCTAGTCAGGCGTTCACTTTGCTGATGGAAGAGACTTCTAACAATCACCAATCAGCTGCAACAGGCATAATGACCACACATCCTCTCCAGGACCAATCAGTGTGAGTTCTAACCGGGCTTGATGACATTAAAGTTTCATTCCTTCCTGTGTTCAATAAATATTTATTGAGCTCCTAATTTCAGCTTTGGGGAGATAAGGAAGAAAAAGAACACAGTCCTTGCCTTTCGTGAAGTGCCAAAGAGCGAGGCAGAAAATTAAAATGACACGAATAATTAAAAACAATCAAGACCAGGATGCATAATAGAAATAGAAGTCTCCAATATAAAAAAAAAAAAAACTGTGGCATACATTTGCTTTACAATGTTGTGTTAATTTTGTGTACAGCAAAGTGAATCAACTATATATCTACACATGCGGCCTCCTTTTGGACCTCCTTCCCACTGAGCTCACCGCTGAGCGGCTTCACCCTGGGTTCCCGTCAGTTCCGTCTCACACGTAGTGTTAGCATGTACCTGCACCTACCGACCCATCCCACCCTCCTTCCTCCTCTGGTGCCCACGTCTGAGCTCCACGCTTGCAAACAGGCTCATCTGCCCCACTTTTCCAGATTCCACACGCCCGTGTGCCAGGTCGCTCAGTCACGGCAGACTCTCTGGACGGAAGCCCGCCAGGCCCCTCTGGCCTGGGCTTCTCCGAGCAGGAATGCTGCAGCGGGCTGCCACGCCCTCCTCCAGGGATCTTCTCCACCCAGGTCTTGAACCCGTGCCTCTGTGTCTTCTGCCCTGGCAGGCGGATTCTTTACCAGCAGTGCCACCCGGGACCCCCCAGGTTCCACATACATGCATCCACATACAACATCTCTGTTTCTCTTTCTGACTTACTTCCCTCTGTATGACAGGGAAGTCTCTCTGAACTGGCTGGCATTACCCTGCAGGAGACCCAAGCTTCGGGATTTAGATCCTCTTTTTCTCACTTACTTGCACTCTGAACTTGGGCAAATTATCCCACCTCCTTAATCTCCACTTCTTCAGCTCCACAACAGGAATGAAGCCATTGCTCTGGAGGTTTTCCAGGGAGACTGCAGACTCTTCCCAGACCTCCCAGGAAGAGGGGCGGTGAGGTCCCCTCAGCTGAAGCGAGGCAGTGAGTGCTGGGAGCCCTTCACCCCAGAAGTTGAGCTCAGCTCCCCAGGAGACGTCGGCAGAGTCGCAAAGCCTCTCCTGTCTCTCCTGGGTGCTCCTTCTTGGAAGGGATCCATCAGCAAGAGAGAGCCTCCGCGGAGAGGGGGAGGTTGTCTGTAAGTTCTCTGATGTCCCAGCCCAGCTCCCTCTCCTGTGAGTGGTGAAGTCACTTAGAAGTAGACATTCCAGAAGCTTTTCAGTTCCGGTAATCCCCCTTCTGTACTTTTGCTGTCATAGCCCTCCCCCCAAATCATGGCTAAAAAGCTTCTTTCTTTGTTATCTTCTAGATGTTTGACGATTTCAGGCCTTATATTTAACTCTTTAATTCATTTCATCTTAATTTTTGTCTATAGGATGAGAGTCCAATTTCATTGTTTTGCATCTGGATACGCAGTTTTCCAAGAACCCTTTGGTTTCCTCTTTGTTTGGGGTATACTTGCTTTATGGTGGTTGTGTCAGCTTCTGCTGTACAGCGAGGTGAACCAGCTATGCGGACGCATGAATCCCCCTCTCTTTCGGATCTCCTTCCGTAGGATCACCAGAGAGCATCGCGCAGAGGTCCCGTGCTGCCTGGCAGACCCTCACCAGTCGCGCGTCTCACACACAGGGTCACCACTGCAGGTACGTCAGCCCCGATCTCGACCCCCTCGGCGATCATGCGTTTGTCCTCTCACCTGGGTCTCCATTTCTGCTCTTTATTAAAGAAGCAGTCGTTTCCCCACTGAGTATGCTGGATGCCCTTACCAAAGACGAGCTGACCACAGACGTGCGGGCTCATTCCAGGGCTCACCCTGCTGCTCCGTGAACGCACATGTCTCATCGTATGCCAGGGCCCCACTGCGCTGATCACTGCTCTGTGCCCTACTGTGAGGCCAGGGGGCATTATTCCTCCAGCCCTGTTCTTCTGTCTCAAGATCAGTAGCCCTGGTAGTTCTACTCCAGACATTCCACGTGCTCCCAACCATCTGAGTCCCACTTGTGACCCCAGACGTGTGGAACAGACAAGCCGCATCCATTCTGAAGCCCTATCTTAGCCCCATCACCATGACAGCAGGAGAGTCTCCTAAGCATTGACCTAGTACTTTTCTACCCCCGGGACATTCCACCACCGAAACTCCAACCTGTCTTTAAGGGATCTAATAATGTGAAATACTGTTTCTGAAGTGTGTGACTAGAAGAACACAGTGCACACCTTATCAGGCATTGCTCTCTCCTAAGGGTGAGGTCAGCAGTTTGATTTTCTGTGCCGGGAATCACTAAGGAGAGAGATTGGTACACCATTGATAAATCCATAAATAACTGTCGAGCAACAGCAAGAATTTTTGACAAACACTTTCAAAGCTCCAAGAAGTGTTCAAATGTGCATTAACTGAGGTTATGCTGAGCTTCAAACTTTTCAATGTTGGAAGCTAAAATAGCGTTGCCTGCATTTATATTTAGGTCCACAGGAGTCCACCTGAAACGTGAGAGGGCCGTGTACATGCCACATCAGCACCCCTCTGCAGGGAAGCCTCCCCGGCACGCGCCAGCACGGTACTGATCACTCCTCCCGGGCAACTGGGCACCGCGTTTGTTTCTCATGGACTATCAGCCAAACGACCCAAAATAACTATATAAAATGGAACCTTACTTCTGCCAAAACACAAAACTCTGTCTTCATATACCACAGTTAAAGGAAGCCTATTTTCTAAGTATTTACAGTTATTCACTCTTGAATTTGTCATTTGGGAAAGAACAAGGCAAGGATGCAATAAAGCTTTTTCCCTGAATTTTATTTTTATATAGCAAATCACAGTGCTGTCCAATCATATAAGATACAAGAAAAAATCAAAAATATCTTTATGGAGAAAGATCAAATATTCTGAGTGGCTTGCATCCTGGTTTTGTTTTCTTTTCAACTGCAAAAAGCCTTGAACATGTTTTATTCTTGTTTTAATAGTGTTGTTAAAACAAATTAATCAAGAAAGATTTCAACAAACAGGGTGATGATATTTTTAATGAAGTTTAGTTGATATTCAATATCATATTAGTTTCAGATGTATATCATAGATTCTCTTCCCTTACAGATTGTTACAAAATACTGAGGATAGCTCCCTGTTATAAAATAGGTCCTTGTTGGTTATCTATTTTATACACAGTAGTGTGTACAGTATAAACTGTATCTATTTAATCCCAACCTCCTAATTTATCCCTCTCCCCAGCTTTTCCCCTTCAGTAACTGTAAGTTTTGTCTATGTATATCAGACTCTTTCTGTTTTGGAAAAAAATTCATTTGCATCTTTTTATTTTAGATCCCACTTATAAGTGGTAGCACAGGGGAGTTCGCTCCCTCTGTCTGACTTATCTTTACTACGACCATCTCTAGGTCCATCCACATTGCTGCAAACAGCATTATGAGCTGATGATCTTTTGCCGACAGGCATATTCCTGGTCATTGCCCTTCCTAGGCTACCCCTATTTTTTCCAGAAAAAAAGTGTCATTTTCTCAGATTGGAATGATTCTGCTTCTATGGTCCTTAATACTCCACTTGCTCAACCAGACAGTACATAAACTGTACATGCTGCAGAAGAATCGCCTATATAATTTGGAGACACAGTGCAAAGTGAAAACATGGGCCCCGGTTCCAAAGTTAAGACTGTCAAGGCTACAAGAAGAGGCTTAAACAGGCAGAGAGTCCTGTGCTGCTGGACGGGTCATGCATGCCTGAAACCAGCTTTGGCTGCAGAATAAAGGTGATAAAGGCTACTGCACAGGTGTAAGCAGTTACACAGAGAATGCATCAACAAGCTCCTACTGTACGGCACAGAGAATGACACGCAGTATCCTGTGATAAACCATCACGGAAAGGAACACTTTTAAAAAGGATGTACATCTGGTCCCATCACGTCATGGCAGATAGATGGGGAAACGATGCAAACAGTGACAGACTTTATTTTCTTGAGCTCCAAAATCACTGCAGATGATGACTGCAATCATGAAATTAAAAGACACTTGCTCCTTGGAAGAAAAGCTATGACCAGCCCGGACAGCATCTTAAAAAGCAGAAACATTACTTTACCAACAAAGGTATGGTTTATTGTCTAATCAAAGCTATGGTTTTTCCAGTAGTCATGTGTGGATGTGAGAGCTGGAATCTAAAGAAAGCTGAGTGCTGAAGAATTGATGCTTTTGAACTGTGGCGTTGGAGAAGACTCTTGAGAGTCCCTTGGACTGCAAGGAGATCCAACCAGTCCATCCTAAAGGAGATCAGTCCTGGGTGTTCACTGGAAGGACTGATGCTGAAGCTGAAACGCCAATACTTTGGCCACCTGATGGGAAGAAAGGACTCACTAGAAAAGACCCTGAAGTTGGGAAAGATTGAAAGTGGGCAGAGAAGGGGATGGCAGAGGATGAGATGGTTGGATGGCATCAACAACGTGATGGACATGAGTTTGAGAAAGCTCTGGGAGTCAGCGATGGACAGGGAGGCCTGGTGTGCTGCAGTCCATGGGGTCGCAAAGAGTCAGACATGACTGGGCAATTGCACTGACCTGATGCATATGTATGTATAACTGAATCATGCTGCTGTCCAGCGGTAACTACCTCAACACCATAGATCAACTATGTTTCAACAAAGTCTAAAAATACAGCATGAACACTGACCAGCATAAGGCAGCATGCTCTGGCAGTGCAGAGTGAGGGAGGCTGACCTGTGGGTATGCCAATAGTTTTTTAATTAAATCCTTCTTGCCAAGAAAACTTTCATCTGCAGAGTCCAAAACCTCATCAAGAACTTAACTGGGGTTTGAAAATCTACCGAGCATGTCAACAAAATGGGTTTCCACCCTCGTCTGCCCATCTGAAGACCCTCAGTGCACCCATCTTGAGATCAGGGCGATGTCAAGTAATGACTCTTATTTTTGTTTTTTAAAGTAATGACTCTTGTCTCAGCAAACTGCAAACATTCAGCCACAAAATGCATTAGACTACTGAACTACTTGTGATTTCAATTTTAATTCAAATGAAGAAAAATTAACCAAAGATAAAAGATTTTTGCTGAAATAATCAAGACCACAGTTAATCACCCAGAAAGTGTGAGAGCTTGAAGTAGATATGTAAAATTAGTGTCCCTGCTTAACTACCATCCTTACAGAAGTGTCAACTATAATCGTTCTTCAGTGAGTAATTTAAGATGAGCATTTCTTGTTTTCAGTTTTATAAGAGAAATAAGAACCCTGCCATCAACAATTCCTTGTTATTAGCTGTATGAAAAATCTCTGCAGATGGTAACTGCAGTCATGAAATTAGAAAATACTTGCTCTGTGGAAGAAAAGTTATGACCAATCTCAGTTCAGTTCAGTTCAGTCGCTCAGTCATGCCCGACTCCCTGCGACCCCATGGACTGCAGCACACCAGGCCTCCCTGTCCATCACCAACTCCCAAAGCCTACTCAGACTCATATCCAGTGAGCCAGTGATGCTAACTAACCATCTCATCCTCTGTCGTCCCCTTCTCCCACTTTCAATCTTTCCCAGCATCAGGGTCTTTTCCAATGAATCAGTTCTTTGCATCAGGTGGCCAAAGTATTGAAATTTCAGCTTCAGCATCAGTCCTTCCAGTGAATATTCAGGGATGGTTCCCTTTAGGATGGACTGGTTGGATCTCCTTGCAGTCCAAGGGACTCTCAAGAGTCTTCTCTAACACCACAGTTCAAAAGCATCAATTCTTTGGCACTGAGCTTTCTTTATGGTCCAGCTCTCACATCCATACATGAGCACTGGAAAAACCATAGCTTTGACTAGACAGACCTTTGTTGGCAAAGTAATGTCTCTGCTTTTTAATATGCTGCCTACGTTTGTCATAACTTTTCTTCAAGACACAAGCATCTTTTAATTTCATGGCTGCAATCACCATCTGCAGTGATTTTGGAAACCAAAAAATGAAGTCTGCCACTGTTTCCACTGTTTCCCCATCTATTTGCCATGAAGTAATGGGACTGGATGCCATATTAGCTTCCTGTATGTTGAGTTTTAAGCCAAGTTTTTTACTTTCCTCTTTCACTTTCATCAAGAAGCTCTTTAGTTCTTCACTTTCTGCCATAAGGGTGGTGTCATCTGCATATCTGAGGTTATTGATATTTCTCCTGGCAATCTTGATTCCAGCTTGTGCTTCCTCCAGCCCAGCATTTCGCATGATGTACTCTCTATATAAGTTAAATAAGCAGGGTGACAATATACAGCCTTGACATACTCCTTTCCCATTTTGGAACCAGTTTGTTTTTCCATGTCCAGGTCTAATTACTGCTTCCTGACCTGCATACAGATTTCTCAGGAGGCAGGTCAGGTGGGCTGGTATTCCCATCTCTTGAAGAATTTTCCACAGTTTGTTGTGATCCACATGGTCAAAGGCTTTGGCATAGTCAATAAAGCAGAAGCAGATGTTTTTCTGGAACTCTCTTCCTTTTTTGATAATCCAATGGATGCTGGCAATTTGATCTCTGGTTCCTTTGCCTTTTCTAAATCCAGCTTGAACATCTGGAAGTTCACAGTTCACATACTGTGGAAGCCTGGCTTGGAGAATTTTGAGCATTACTTTGCTAGTGTGTGAGATGAGTGTGATTATGTGCTAGGTTGGCATTGCCTTTCTTTGGGATTAGAATGAAAACTGACCTTTTCCAGTCCTGTGGCCAGTGCTCAGTTTTCCAAATTTGCTGACATATTGAGTGCAGCACTTTAACAGCATCATCTTATTGGATTTGAATTCTAGCTCAACTAAAATTCCATCACCCCCACTTGCTTTGTCTGTAATGATGCTTTCTAAGGCCGACTTGACGTCACATTCCAGGATATCTGATTCAAGGTGAGTGATCACACCATCATGATTGTCTGGGTCATGAAGATCTTTTTTTGTTAGTTCTTCTGTATATTCTTGCCACCTCTTCTTAATATCTTCTGCTTCTGCTAGGAAGCAAGGGAACATTTCATGCAAAGATGGGCTCAATAAAGGACAGAAATGGTATGGACCTGACCAACCTAGACCAGCATATTCAAAAGCAGAGATATCACTTTGCCAAAAAAGGTCCATATACTCAAAGCTATGGTTTTTCCTGTAGTCATGTACAGATGTAAGAGTTGAACCATAAAGAAGGCTGAATACTGAAGAATCGGTGCTTTTGAATTCTGGTGTTGAATAAGACTCTTGAGAGTCCCTTGGACTGCAAGGAGATCAAACTAGTCAATCCTAAAGGAGATCATTCCTGAATATTCACTGGAAGGACTGATGCTGAAGTTGAAGTCCCAGTACTTTGGCCATATGATGAGAAGATCCAACTCACTGGAAAAGACTCTGAGGCAGGGAAAGATGGAAGACAAAAGGAGAAGGGAGAGGCAAAGGACGAGATGGTTGGGTGGCATCAGTGGCTCTGGACACGAATCTGAGCAAACTCCAGGCATGGTGAAAGACAGTGGAACCTGGCACACTGCGGTCCATGAGGTCATGAAGAGTTCGACATGACTCAGCAACTGGAAAACATAGGGCTCTATTCCACACACACACACACACACACACACACACAAGCAACTCCTACATACATCAAGCCTTGATTGTGTGCAGCCCTTTCTCTAACCATTTCTTTACTTGTGAATCTCTGAGTCTCTGCCTCATTTTTAGAAGTTTCTCTGCCTTTAGCTTAGACCAAGGTTTCTAGGCTTAGGTACAACCTTTGGACATGATGATACTTGGTTGTGGAGGGCTCTCTGGATCCTGTCCCTGATCAGGACCTCTGGCCTCTACCCACTAGCTGGAAGCAGCACCCCACCCACCTCCATTGTAGGAACCAAAAATCCGCCCAGACACTGCCAAATGTCCCGCCAAGGGCAAGATTGCCTGCCGTCTCCTTTGAGAACCAGGGCCTTGGACCTCCTTCTGAAGGAAAGTGAACAGAACTGTGGTTCAGAGTTTGGCTGAGATTCCACGGGGACCACTGTCAGATCCACATCTATCACTCGGATATCGTATGAACCTGGGGAACTCGCACGGCCACTTAAAGTTCACTATCTTCCTTGCAAAACAGAGTTTGTGAGATTTACTTCATCGGACTGTGGCCAATGCTGAATGGATAATGTTTGCAAAGTGCTGAGCTTAGTATCTGGCACCCATTAAATATTCAATAAGCGTTATTTAAAAACTGCAATGGAAATGCAACCTAATTCAAATCAATGAAATGAGAATAAAGAACTCAGGGAGGAAAAAGAGAGATTGATACATTTCCAGAACTAAAGACTTGTTTTCTTAGGTTTGAATGTGAACTTTAGACTGCGATATTCTTTGCTTCAGAATCAAAAACAAACCAAAAAAAATTGAGGAAGTTTTAAGCAATTGTAAGCACATGTTTTAGTCTATCCTTGTAAAGGTAAATTGGAAGGAAGAACACTGATGATTAGATTTCATAAAACGAATTTTCCTCAATTTGGAAATTGTTTGATATTCATTCATTTAATCAGAAAAGAGTAAGCAGTCACCAGGCTGTGGGGGAATAAATCCAAAGGAAAGAAACTTAAGATGCATATCCTATCTTCTTATAAATCCAAGTCTTGAGGTGGGATTGATGTGATTAAGTGTCCCATTGTATCACAAAGTGATATGATACAGGTATAAACAGAATCAATGGAGCAAAGATAAGAAAGTGGATGTTGTCAAAAGTAGTTACACAGAAAACAAACTTATGGTTACCAAAGGGAAGGGGAGGGAGAAGGAAAAAAAAATTAGGAGTTCTGAATCAACATGCATACAGGGCTACCAAAAAAAAAAAAAACCAAAAACCAGATAACTAACAAGGATCTACTGTGTCTCACAGGGAATTATACTCAACATCTTGTAATAGCCTATAATGGAAGAAAATGTAAACAGACACATTCTCCCTGTGTCTCTACAGCGTGCATGTACTGGGCATGGAAATGGCACCCGCTACAGTGCTCTTGCCCGGAGAAGTCCTTGGACGGAGGAGCCCGACAGCCGTCCACGGAGGCGGGCACACTCGAGAGACTAAGCCATCGCCAACTACCAGCCTGGCAGCTGCCCACGTAGTGCTGCTGTTGAGTCGGCAGTCCTGTCTGACTCTCTGCGACCCCAGGGACTGTAGCCCGCCAGGCTCCTCTGCCCGCGGGGTTCTCGAGGCAAAAACACTGGAGCGGGTTGCCATGCCCTCCTCCAGGGGATCTTCCCAACCCAGGGATCCAACGTGCGTCTCCTGCTTGGAAGGCAGATTCTTCACCACTGAGCCACCAGAGAAGCTAGATATCTATAAATCCATAACCGAATCACTCGCCTATACACCTGAAACTCACACAATGTTGTAAATCAATTATATTTTACTTTTTAAAATAATTTTAAGTGACTGCCATTGTGATTCTTAGGAACTAAGCATTGTGATGAGCTCTTTACACATTACCTCACTTAACTAACACTGTCTGGGGAGCAGAGGAAGACAGCAGAAGCTGGCCCCTCAGTACTGAAGAATGACTCAAGTGCATCCAATAGAGACAGAAAAGTTAGAGAAGGGCATTACAGGAAAAAGAAACAGCATTTGCACGTAGGCCCTAAAACGTTTGGCATGTTTGATTAAGTTGAACAAGTTAGTGTGGCTGAAGCACAGGTGGATTTCTGAGTCGAAAAGACAGAAATGAAAACCAAGAGTTTTGGCTGGCTTAAAAGAAAGTGCTTTTATGATTTACAGTTGCTATGATACTGAAGTCAAAGTTGAAATTCAAACTCAGTGAACTAGTCAGCCCAACTGCTCTCCTGATTCTCTAGCTGAGCAGTTTCAAAGACAATAAACCAGTGCTCATTTACTGTATAAACTTAAAAATAGGTACACACAAAAAAATTGTAATCACCAACACCTTTAGGCAAAATCAATCTGACATTGATCAAAACTGTACCAATGTCTCTTACTCTAGGCTTTAATTATTGCTGTTGTTCAATTGCTCAGTGGTGTCCCACTCTCTGCGACCCCACGGACTGCAGCACGCCAGGTTTCCCTGTCTCTCAGGAGCTGAGTTTGCTCCAACTCCTGTCACTTGAGTCAGTGATGCCATCCAATCATCTCACCCTCATCCAAGCTTCAGTGATAAAGAGATCCCTTTTTATCTTTAGACAGCAGAAGTAACAAATGGCTGTTTTAAATCCCAGCACACCGTAAACTCTTAGTCTTAAGAGGATGTTGGTGACCAGCGTGAAACAGAGTGAAGGCTGAGAAGACTGGGGGTGTCGGAGAAAAAGAAGAAAGGCCTTCTGGACAGACACCCACCTCCTGAGCCAGGACAGAATGGAGAGGCCGTGTGACAGCAACGGAACCGAACAACGCCACGCAACAGCACGCCCGGGGAAGACGCCAAGCTCTGGTGCTGGGGAGGCGCCCGCGGAGGGCTGTCCATCACGCTGTCGGAGACAACTGTTGAATCTGGACGATGGAGTAGGAAGGGATTAGGACAAAGACACGGTGTATAAACTCTCGTGGAATTTGTGTCTGAAACCGCATGGTTGCAGGTAATCGGGAGGGTAACTAGGCTGGCAAGTTCACCAGGTTTGAGTTTCAGCTTTGACTTCAAAATCACAGCAACTGTAAACTATTAAAGCATTTTTCTATAACCCAGCATACCTCCAGTTATAACAACTGGAGCATTTTCAATCAGCTATTAACAGTAGATCTCCTTTAAAAATGGCGAGGGTGATAAACAAAGTTCTGCCTAAAGGCAAGACTGTTCACCTCCTCATGATATGAAGATACTCACCGATGACAAAATTCCAGTTTTCTGGTATGAAATTTTACAGGCTTAATGAAACTTAATTTGAAATCTCAAGCGAAGATAGTTACTTAGGGATTTTTGTCATTCATTCAAAGTTCAGTCTAAAAGAGTAACTGGAAAATAACAGCCAAGAAAATACTGCAGTAGAACACATTAGAAGTATGATCACAGAAACAGCACAGCACTGGCGCAAGAAAGCTGACTGCCGGAACACAGACAGTCTGGAAACACTCGTGAGCTTGGAAGAGCAGCGTTCCAGATTGGTAGGAAAAGAAAGCACGACTCAATCCGCGCTGCTTTGACGATCAGGAAATTAAAGTGAAATGGGTTCCCCTCTTACCCAATATGCCAAATTTTAAAAAACCTTTTCCTAAAGTTAAAAAAAAAAGAATTTTTGGTAGTTATGGCTACCTAAAAGCTATCTTTTCTGTATGTTTTTTAAAAACACCATAAACAAAAAGCATATAACCAGGGAAAATATTAACATATATAATCTGTTATATGTTATATAATCTAAATATAACATATATAATCATATATATCTTAACATATGAACATACATAAGGCCCACAAAGCATCTGAGGACCTTAATACACACATTTCCCTATGATCACCTACAGAGAAACAACCTCTTCTGGAGGCAGTGCAGTGTGAAGCATGGCTCAACAATTTTTTAGGAAAGGAATGGAAATGAGTAATACATATTTTATAACTTCTGAGTCTTACTAACAATCACAATTATGCAAATTAAAAAGAAATGAATAATCCGCTTATTAAATGGACCAATCTATATGCACATATTTAATTTCCCTTCTCAGTGTAGACAGAAGACGTTTGTGTCAGACTGGTGTCCCTTCCACTGAGAGCCGTCTCCTGAAGTGTTTGACGATATCCAACAGGACTAGCTAATCCACACATTTTCTTGGACCTAGTAAGTCCCTTCTGGGCTTGTATTAAGGTTATTTTTTTTTCCATTTCTTTATACATTTCACCGTAAAGTATGTTTTATTTCCTGAATATACAAGTAAATTTTATTTATTGCATAAACTTTATAAACTTTGAAAATTCAAAAACAAATTTTGTAATTTTGAGTGCCATTAGGCAAGTCAACACTCACACTAATTTTATATTCATGTAAGATCTTCACCCACACATGGGATATTAAAACATTGGTCTTTTAAACTTCTACTTTCTCCTTCCTTTATGTAATGTGGACATCAATAAACAGCAATGCATATCACTGTTTCCCTTCTGGGTGTGTTTCATCCTTTAGATATAAAATAATCTGTCTAAATACTTTAGCATTTGGGGCATTTCTTTTTCCTATTGTCTGGATAAATATTACTGGATATATCCCTTTGTAAACTTTTCAATAATGTAAGATAAACTTTTAGCAGTAGAATTGTTCTGTCAAAGGTGGTTACTGGACTCATGGTATGTAGCAAAAGTACTGCACGCAGACTTCCTCTTTCGTCACTAGGATAATAAAAAGATGCATACACTTAAGGTTTGAGATTTATAGAAGAACTGAGCTTTACTGCTGCATAGGAGGAATTCTTAAATGGAATCAGAGGAATTTTAGGGCCCCGAAACACTCTACATGGTCTCAGAATAATGCATACCTGTCATTATACATTCGTCTGAACCCATACATGTCCAAATTAAGAATGAACCGCGGTGTGTCAGTGGGGGTTCACTGGCCATAACCGATCACCCAGCCTGGTGGGGATGCTGACGATGAAGGAGGCTATGCATATAGGGGGGCTGGCAGGAGGTATGTGGGAAATCTCTGAATCTCCTCTTCAATTTTTCTGTAAACTTAAAACAACTGCTCTTAAAAAAAAGTCATAATAAAAAAATTATTTGCACTCAGTATGAAGAATCCAATAACCACTAGTAGAATTGGTGCCATGGCCTTGATCTGTGCTAAGTCCTGACACATTTACCACTCTCGTTTTGTTGACTATCCCTGGAAATGTCAATACAGTAAAAAAGAAAAAAAAATTAAAATCATAGTTTTATTACGAAACAGTTTTCCTCTCTCAGGCTCTGTAGAAGAGAAGTGCCAACCTTGCGCTTCCCTACTTTCAAAATCCACATAAAAGAGAAAGGGGTTGTTGGGATAGAAATCAGTAATAAAGAAAGCAAAAATTTAATGTATGAAAAAGGTACCTGGTATGTACAATTAATAATGTCAAAATCCAATTAATCAGATCATTGTGAATATGTTCCCCTCTCAATTGTAAGTTAGTCAAACACATTTGACTCAGGCTTTCTGGGCTAGTATCATATTTAAGAAAAATTCAATATATTCTAATAAAAAGCTGGATTATTGTATTAAACAAAATTCCAGTAGAATTGGTTTTGATTGGCTGTAAATCACTTTGCAATCTCCTCTAAGATGAATAAAATAGGTAGGAATTGGATAGTTAGATATTTTAAGATTTCTACTTAATACTGAACAAGGCTTCATTAATATAATAGTTATAAATCTGTATGCTCTCAAAAAGGAAGCATTTTTTACTCTAACATAAGAAATATTGTCTCTTTTTTCCCATATAAAAAGGCTAATCCAACTACAAAATTTTGGTTATGGTTGTAATTTTAAACACTGAAAGATTAATTTATCAAAATCAAAAATTATAGCAATATTTTCAATTTGGAAGAGTGTTTTTACCAGTTTTTCTATGAAAATAATAGTCAGGCAATATGTTTAAGAAAACTAGTTATTATGCTACTACTTCATAATTATATTAAATATATTTTTCATGGAATCCTTCAGAAACTTAAAATTTTAAATGGCATTTTTATATGACTTAGATGAGGACAGTCATTTGACTGATATGTATGAGAAACACTCTAAGATTAACTAACAGCATTTCTCCCAGAATCATTATTTATCTACCTACCTACCTACTATTTTTCTATTCACTGGAAAAGATGCTAATGCTAGAAAAGATTGAATGCAAAAGAAGAAAGGAGCGGCAAGGGATGAGATGATCAGATGGCATCACTGACTCGGGGGACATGAGTTTAAGCAAACTCTGGGAGACAGTGGAGGACGGGGAGCCCGGCGTGCGGCGGTCACAAAGAGTTGGACATGACTCAGCCTCTGAACAACAGCAAGAACAACCTACCTGCCTACTTACATTTATATTAGCCCCAGCTCCCTGCTGTTCTACATTCCTCAAAAAGCAAAGAATAGAAAAGGAGTAAGATGAGACTGTGATGTACTTAGGTAGTTGGAGGAGAGAGAGAAAATAGTCAGAGGCACTGCAAGAGCCCAGTTAAAGGCGGGGTGGGGAGGGGTGCAGGATCTTACCAGGAACGTCATTCCCACCATGTATGTGCTCTGTGTACCAGAAATTTACACAGCACTGTATGCCAACTGTCCTGCAAAATTCAAACATCTTATCCATCTCAGAAGCTGGCCTCAAGTGTCACCTAGGTTCTCGAGAACTTATGGTTGCCAGGGTCAGGGGTGGGAATAGTTAGGGAGACTGGGAGGGATGTGCACACACGGCTACATCTAAAATGGATCACCAGCGAGGGCCTTCTGTACAGCACAGGGAAGCCCGCTCATGTTACGTGAGCACCTGGATGGAGGGTAGTTTGGGGGAGAACAGATCCGTGGATATGTATGGTTGAGTCCCTTTGCTGTCCACCTGAAACTATCACAACATTGTTAATCAGCTACACTCCAATACAAAAACAAAAGTTCTTAAGTTGTCTTTTTTAAATTTTTTTATTATTATTTATTTTTATTTATTTTCTTTACATTATAGTGTTGGTTTTGCCATACACTGACATGAATCCACCATGGGTATACATGTGTTCCCCTTCCAGGAACCCCTTCCCACCTCCCTCCCGATTTCATCCCTCTGGGTCATCTCGGTGCACCAGCCCTGAGCACCCTGTATCAAGCATCAAACCTGGGCTGGCGATTGATTTCACATATGATAATTTACATGTTTCAATGCCGTTCTCCTATATCATCCCACCCTTGCCCTCTCCCGTAGAGTCCAGAAGATTGTTCTATACATCTGTGTCTCTTTTGCTGTCTCGCATACAGGGTTATCGTTACCATCTTTCTAAATTCCACATATAGGCGTTAGTATACTGTACTGGTGTTTTTCCTTCTGGCTCACTTCACTCTGTATAATAGGCTCAAGTTTCATCCACCTCAGTAGAACTGATTTGAATGTATTCTTTTTAATGGCTGAGTAATATTCCATTGTGTATGTATACCACAGCTTTCAAAATTCATATGCTGATGGACATCTAGGTTGCTTCCTGGCTATTGTAAACAATGTGGCGATGAACACTGGGGTACACGTGTCTCTTTTAATTCTGGTTTCCTCAGTGTGTATGCCAAGCAGTGGGATTGCTGGGTCATATGGCAGTTCTGTTTTCAGTGTTTTAAGGAATCGCCACATTGTTCTCCATACTGGCTGTACTAGTCTGCATTCCCACCAACAGTGTAAGAGGGTTCCCTTTTCTCCACATCCTCTCCAGCATTTATTGCTTGTAGACTTTTGGATGGCAGCCATTCTGACTGGTGTAAAGTAGTACCTCATTGTGGTTTTGATTTGCATTTCTCTGATAATGAGTGATGTTGAGCATCTTTTCATGTGTTTGTTAGCCATTTGAATGTCTTCTTTGGAGAAATGTCTGTTTAGTTCTTTGGCCCACTTTTTGACTGGGTTGTTTATTTTTCTGGACTTGAGCTGCAGGAGTTGCTTGTATATTTTTAAGATTAACTGTTTGTCCGTTGTTTCATTTGCTATTATTTTCTTCCATTCTGAAGGCTGCCTTTTCTCCTTGGTTTCCTTTGTTGTGCAGAAGCTTTTAATTTTAATTAGGTCCCATTTGTTTACTTTTGCTTTTATTGCCAGTATTCTGGGAGGTGGGTCATAGAGGATCCTGCTTTGGTTTATGTCAGAGAGTGTTTTGCCTATGTTATCCTCCAGAAGTTTTATAGTTTCTAGTCTTATGTTTAGATCTTTGATCCATTTTGAGTTTATTTTTGTGTATGGTGTTAGAAAGTGTTCTAGTTTCATACTTTTACAAGTGGCTGTCCAGTTTTCCCAGCACCACTTGTTAAAGAGATTGTGTTTTCTCCATTGTATATTCTTGCCTCCTCTGTCAAAAATAAGGTGTCCATAGGTGCATGGATTTATCTCTGGGCTATCTATTTTGTTCCATTGATCTATATTTCTGTCTTTGTGCCAGTACCATACTGTCTTAATGACTGTGGATTTGTAGTATAGCCTAAAGTCAGGCAGGTTGATTCCTCCAGTTCCATTCTTCTTTCTCAAGATTGCTTTGGCTGTTCGAGGTTTTTTGTATTTCCATACAAATTGTGAAATTATTTGTTCTAATTCTCTGAAAAAGATCTCTGGTAGCTTGATAGGAATTGCATTGAATCTATAGATTGCTGTGGGTAGTATACTACTCATTTTCACTATATTGATTCTTCCAATCCATGAACACAGTATATTTCTCCATCTATTTGTGTCCTCTTTGATTTCTTTCATCAGTGTTTTATAGTTTTCTAAATATAGGGCTTTCATTTCTTTAGGTAGATATATTCATAAGTATTTTATTTTCATTTTGATGGTGAATGGAATTGTTTCCTCAATTTCTCTTTCTGTTTTCTCATTGTTAGTGTATAGGAATGCAAGGGATTTCTGTGTGTTGATTTTATATCCTGCAACTTTACTATATCCACTGATTAGCTTGAGTAATTTTCTGGTAGAGTCTTTAGGGTTTTCTATGTAGAGGATCATGTCATCTGCAAACAGGGAGAGTGTTACTTCTTCTCTTCCAATCTGGATCCCTTTTATTTCTTTATCTGCTCTGATTGCTGTGACCAAGACTTCCAAAACTATGTTGAAAAGTAGTGGTGAGAGTGGGCACCCTTGTCTTGTTCCTGACTTCAGGGGAAATGCTTTCAGTTTTTCACCATTGAGGATAATGTTTGCTGTGGGTTTGTCATATATAGGTTTTATTATGTTGAGGTATGTTCCTTCTATTCCTACTTTTTGGCGGGTTTTTATCATAAATGGATGTTGAATTTTGTCAAAGGCTTTCTCTGCATCTATTGAGATAATCATGTGGTTTTTACTTTTCAATTTGTTAATGTGGTGTATTACATTGATTGATTTGTGGATATTGAATGATCCTTGCATCCCTGGGATAAAGCCTACTTGATCATGATGTATGATCTTTTTAATGTGTTGTTGGATTCTATTTGCTAGAATTTTGTTAAGGATTTTTACATCTATGTTCATCAGTGATATTGGCCTGTAGTTTTCTTTTTTTGCGGGATCTTTGTCTGGTTTTAGTATTAGGGTGATGGTGGCCTCATAGAATGAGTTTGGAAGTTTACTTTCCTCTGCAATTTTCTGGAAGAGTTTGAGTAGAATAGGTGTTAGCTCTTCTCTAAATTTTTGGTAGAATTCAGCTGTGAAGCGATCTGGTCCTGGGCTTTTGTTTGTTGGAAGATTTCTGATTACAGTTTCAATTTCCGTGCTTGTAATGGGTCTGTTAAGGTTATCTATCTCTTCCTGGCTTAGTTTTGGAAAGTTGTACTTTTCTGAGAATTTGTCCATTTCATCCAGGTTGTCCAGTTTATTTGCATATCGTTGCTGATAATAGTCTCTTATGATCTTTTGTATTTCTGTGTTGTCTGCTGTGATTTCTCCTTTTTCATTTCTAGTTTTGTTGATTTGGTTTTTCTCCCTTTGTTTCTTGATGAGTCTGGCTAATGGTTTGTCAATTTTATTTATCTTCTCAAAGAACCAGCTTTTGGCTTTGTTGATTTTTGCTATGGTCTCTTTTGTTTCCTTTGCATTTATTTCTGCCCTGATCTTTAAGATTTCTCTCCTTCTACTAACCCTAGGGTTCTGCATTTCTTCCTTTTCTAGTTGCTTTAAGTGCAAAGTTAGGTTATTTGCTTGAAATTTTTCTTGTTTCCTGAGGTAAGCTTATATTGCTATGAACCTTCCCCTTAGCACTGCTTTTACAGTGTCCCATAGGTTTTGGGTTGTTGTGTTTTCATTTTCATTCATTTCTATGCATATTTTGATTTTTTTTATTTATTCTCTGATTTGTTGGTTATTCAGCAGCGTGTTGTTGAACCTCCATATGTTGGAATTTTTAAATGTTTTTCTCCTGTAATTGATATCTAATCTCACTGCATTGTGGTCAGAAAAGATGCTTGGAATGATTTCAATTTTTTTTTAATTTACCAAGGCTAGATTTATGGCCCAGGATGTGATCTATTCTGGAGAAGGTCCCATGTGCGCTTGAGAAAAAGGTGAAATTCATTGTTTTGGGGTGGAATGTCCTATAGATATTAATTAGGTCTAACCGGTCTATTGTATCATTTAAAGTTTGTGTTTCCTTGTTACTTTTCTGTTTAGTTGATCTATCCATTGGTGTGAGTGGGGTAGTAAAGTCTCCCACTATTATTGTGTTGTTGTTAATTTCCCCTTTGATACTTGTTAGCATTTGCCTTACATATTGTGGTGCTCCTATGTTGGGTGCTTATATATTTATAATTATTATATCTTCTTCTTGGATTGATCCTTTGATCATTATATAATGTCCATCTTTATCTCTTTTCACAGCCTTTATTTTAAAGTCTACTTTATCAGATATGAGTATTGCCACTCCTGCTTTCTTTTGGTCTTTATTTGCATGGAATATCTTTTTCCAGCCTTTAACTTTCAGTCTATATGTGTCCCTAGGTGTGAGGTGGGTCTCTTATAGACAACATATATAGGGGTCTTGTTTCTGTATCCAGTTGGCCAATCTTTGTCTTTTGGTTGGGGCATTCAACCCGTTTATATTTAAGGCAATTATTGATAAGTATGATCCCGTTGCCATTTACTTTATTGTTTTGGGTTCGAGATTATATACCCTATCGGTGTTTCCTGTCTAGGGAAGATTCTTTAGCATTTGTTGGAGCCCTGGTTTGGTGTTGCTGAATTCTCTCAGCTTTTGCTTGTCTGTAAAGCTTTTGATTTCTCCTTCAAATTTGAATGAGATCCTGGCTGGGTACAGTAATCGGCGTTGTAGATTATTTTCTTTCCTGACTTTAAGTATGTCCTGCCATTCCCTTCTGGCCTGAAGCATTTCTATTGAGAGATCAGCTGTTATCCTTATGGGATTCCCCTGTGTGTTATTTGTTGTTTTTCCCTTGCTGCTTTTAATATTTGTTCTTTGTGTTTGATCTTTGTTAATTTGATTAATATGTGTCTTGGGGTGTTTCACTTTGGGCTTATCCTGTTTGGGACTCTCTGGGTTTCTTGGACTTGGGTGATTATTTCCTTTCCCATTTAGGGAAGTTTTCAACTATTATCTCCTCAAGGATTTTCTGATGGCCTTTCTTTTTGTCTTCTTCTTCTGGGACTCCTATGATTCGAATGTTGGTGCATTTAACATTGGCCCAGAGGTCTCTGAGATTGTCCTCATTTCTTTTAATTCCTTAATCGTTTTTTCTCTCTGTTTCACTTATTTCTACGATTCTGTCTTCTACCTCACTTATCCTGTCTTCTATCTCTGTTATTCTACTGTTAGTTCCCTCCAGGGTGTTTTTGATCTCATTTATTGCATTATTCATTGTATCTTGACTCTTTTTCATTTCTTCTAAGTCCTTGTTAAACTTTTCTTGCATCTTCTCAATCCTTGTCTCCAGGTTATTTAACTGTAACTCCAATTTGTTTTCAAGATTTTGGATCATTTTCACTATCATTATTCAGAATTCTTTATCAGGTAGATTTCCTATCTCCTCTTTTGTTTGGTTTGGAGGGCATTTATCCTGTTCCTTTACCTGCTGGGTATTTTTCTGCCTTTTCACCTTGTTTATATTGCTGTGTTACCTCTTTATTGTAGAGGTTCCTCACTCTGGGTGGGGTTGGACGTGTGGTTTGTCAAAGTTTCCTGGCTGGGAAAGCTTGTGTCGGTGTTCTGGTGGGTGGATCTGGATTTCTTCTCTCCTCGAGCAACAAAGTGTCCAGTAAAGAGTTTTGAGATGTCAGTGGGCTTGGTGTGACTTTGGGTAGCCTGTGTATTGAAGCTCCAGGCTATGTTCCTGTGTTGCTGGAGAATTTGCTTGGTTTATCTTACTTTGGAACTTGTTGGCCCTTAGGGGGTGCTTGGTTTCAGTGTAGGTATGGAGGTGTTTGATGACCTCTTATCGATTAATTAACTCCTGGATCCAGGAGTTCTCTGGTAGTCTCAGGATTTGAGTTTAGGCCTCCTGTCTCTGGTTTTCAGCCTTATTCTTCCAGTAGCCTCAGGACTCCTCCATCTATATAGCACTGATGGTAGAACGTCTAGGTTTGTGATGAAAAGTTTCTCCAAAGTGAGGGACACCCAGAGAGGTACACAGAGTTACATGGAGTGGAGAAGAGGGAGGAGAGACATAGAGGTGACCAGATGGAGAAGAGAGGAATCAAATTGTGAGAGAGTGAGCTAGCCAGTGATCATTTCCACAGTATGGATCCCTCAGAGATGTTCACAGAATTATACTGAAAATAGAAGAGGGAGGAAGGAAACAGAAGTGGCCAGGGGGTGGAAAGAGGGAATCAGATGGAGAGAGACAGATCCAGCCAGTAATCAGTTATCTATCACAACTCATAACACTCAAAGAGATTCATGGAGTTGGGTAGAGAAGAAAGAGGGGAGGGGGTTGATAGAGGTGACCTGGTGGAAAAAAAGGAGAGTCAAAAATGGGGAGAGAGCAGGTGAGCCAGTGATCTCACTCCCAAGTAAAAATGGGTACTGAAGATTGGGTTCTTAAAGATACAAAGTTGATAACAAATACTAAAAAGCAAAGATGAAAAATCTAGAGTAAAGGTTAGATTCTCAAAAATACAATTACAAACAAAAGAAGAAAAAAAAGAAAAATTTAAAAAGGAAAAAAGAGGAGAAAAAAAAACAAGCGAACAAAAATAGCAACAAAAAACAGAGTCACAGAGTCACTGAAATTCTTACACACACACACACACACACACACACACACACACACACACACACATATATATGAAGCTTACTTAAAAAATAGGGTCCTTTTTTTTGCTAGGTAATAGATGGTTGTAAAAATGAAAATTGAAGGAGTTATAGAGGACTCAAAAATTAAAAAATAAAAATATAAAAGTTAAAAAAAATAGTATTAAAAAAAGTTTTAAATTTTTAAAAGATGATCCTAGTAAAATATATATCTAAGATTTTTCTGGAGCTGTTGCTCCATTGCTTTCTTAGGTCTACTGATCTGTTTGATGAATATTTGCTGGATGACCTAGTGAATAAAGGTACACCCAGCAATGAATTGCACTGCAATGAAAAAAAAAGTGTCAATATCAGAAATGAACATTCAGCTCTCTAAAATTCCATTCTCCCAGGAGAAGGGGAAGGATTCAAATAACTGCACTGAGCTCCTTCCAGACCAGGGTCTACAGCTGCCTCGGTTTGTCCTTGTCAATCTTCTATTCCAAACTTCTCAGAAAATGTACAGTTTTTTTTTTTTTCTTTCAACATGGGTTTTATATGCCATGAACAAAACTAGGTGCTTTGGAGAGAATAAAGATGGAAATAGACCTGACCCCAATTCTCACAGCATTTTACAGACTATTGAAGGAAGAAGGTGCTGATAAGTGAAAGTGAAAGGTGCTCAGTCGTGTCCAACTCTGTGACCCTGTGGACTCTACAGTCCATGGAATTCTCCAGGCCAGAATACTGGAGTGGAGAGCCTTTCCCTCTCCAGATCTTCCTAACCCAGAGACTGAACCCAGGTCTCCCACATTGCAGGCAAACTCTTTACCAGCTGAGCCACAAGGGAAGCCAAGAATCCTGGAGTGGGTAGCCTATCCCTTCTCCAGCGGGTCTTCCTGACCCAAGAATCAAATCGGGGTGTCCTGCATTGCAGGCAGATTCTTTACCAGCTGAGCTATAAGGGAAGCCCCAGTGTTGACAAATGGAGCTGCAAAATGTGGTATTCACCACGGAAAGAGAAACACTACAGCCAAAGGTGACCTAGCTGGATAGGATGATTAACGAAGACTTGTTGGAGGAGGTGATATTCAAGCTTAGAACATTTAAGGATCAAAAAGCCAATGGTAGAATCACTTTTAAATGAATCAAAACACTTAAAGTTTCATCATGAAACTACAAAATCTTTTTGTGGAACATTACTGGCAAATGAGTTTAAATAAGCTGTTCCATATCTGAACAATAAACACTCGTTAGGTAGAAGCATTTAAACCTCTCCAGTTCTCTTAAGGTCTCCACATCCCGGAGGAATAGAGGTGATTAGAGAGGAAAGCAAATTGAACTCAACTGACCTTGTCACCATCAACCTAACACATCACCATCAACTCAGTTTCTGTCATGGGAGGATTATGGCACGAGGCCTATGAGTCAGCAGTCTAAACCCACCAAGTGATAGAATTATGGGCATAACCAGAAGGCACAATCAAAAATGAATGACTTTGGTCCATCAACATGCTGGGACCTCTTCAAGAGAGGGAAACTCTGCTGACCCAATACCTGCTGCGTGTTAGGCACCTCGCTGTTTCCACTGGGCCTTCTCATTTTAGCCTCTGTGCAGTAGGTACCACTTCGACAGGTAGAGAAGAAGGTCACATAGAGGTTAGTTAAGCCATTTGCCTCGGCATCAAATAACTAGTATGTAAGTTATGATTTGAATCCAGACCTATACAGCTCCAAAATTTGTTTCTTTCAATATTGATATGCTATCCTCTCTGTTTCAGAACAAAGCTAATTTTACAGCCCAGCCTGGCCTCTATTTTTCCATCTCTAAAATGAGTGAGCTAGCTTAAATTCACTCAAATAAATCTTACAGCTCTGGATTTTGTCAGTGCCTGAGGTTTCCCTCCACACCGCTGTCACCCTCAGAATTCAGCAATTTACAGAAGCACTCTGTCCATTTGGTCCTTAATACCTGTCACTGCCTCTTTCAGTCCGAAGAGAGCTGGGTCTGGGAGTTCACAGCAGTCATGATACTTATTCTCATCTCTCCAAAATGGCGTGCCCTACAGGAAATAAGGAAAGCAAGATATTCGTCTTCACTCAAGCTCATAATACTTCTTAATGTCCTCCTCTTAATTAGAATGATCTCTTAATAACAGTCACTCCTTTCCCCCCTGGGAACTAGAGCTTAAACAGAACCAGGAGGTAGAGGAAGAGGTGTGTTGATGAGACTTGTTCACAAGTATTGGCTTGCTGACTGCCATCTTGCACTGAACCATTACACTGAAGAGGCTACTAGGGCGATTTTAATTAATAACAATACCTGGGAAAATAACTGAGAAGCTTGAGAAACCAGTGAGAAATTAGACAGGTCACGTTAACAGTCTTAGGAGAGTTTGCCAGCCAAGGACGCAACTGAGCCGTTACGACAGGGGAGCAGAGGTATGAGACGGAAATGTTCTAGTCCTGCTGCAAAAGTGCTGTCTCTGTAATCTGATATGTATTTATATTTCATGTCCCAAAGGAACACTCTCCTTGGCCACTGCTCTAAACTTTATCATTATGTGATAAAGGCTGCTCAAATTTTATTCAGGAGGAAGCATTTGAGCAGATGCCAAAGCACAGGTACCTGCGTGCTGTCGGTTTATCTCTCTGGGAAAGGCAGTGCCATCCTATTCACATAACTAAACAAAACAAATCCGTTTTTCTACCAAAGTTATGTAATAACAACTCTAACGCCAATGCTTTGACACAATATTCTGAACATCCAGAGTTTACACGCATCATTTAAAGCAAGAAGCTACTTCCGAGTTTTAATTTGTAAAACATAAAGAAGACAATGCCCTTATTCAAACACTTTCATAAATGAACTAAGCTAAGTCCTGGGTTTCTTCAGAGGACTCAGAACGAGAGTTGAACGTTCAACAAACGTCCAGAGAAAAAGCACCTGGGAAGCAGCTACCGTGTGTCCCAACTAACTCAATGGGTCAGGTTTACAGGGTAAACAGCATCCATGGTCTGGACCACTCTAAGCAAAAGTTCTGTAGGTTTATATCCTCGGATTCATCGTCATAATCTAAAAGAATCAATCTCTTAATTCCTAATCCTAATTGAAGCCTGTTTTTCAATATATTTTACCACAGAATATGATTTTTAAAACTGTGTATTTAGATGCCATTTTTATTTTAGGAAACAAAAGGTCAAGAAGAATTTTCAAACTTAACAGTAATTATAAATCTGTCTTATTTTAAAAGGTTTGATTTTCCTACTGTCAAAAATTAGAGTTTCATTGAAAATAAGATCAATAGTCAAGCCAATACCTCTCAGTAAGAAAGACAGGCTCACAACCCCAGATGAACAATAACAGAAAGATTAAGAAAAAATTCCTTTTAACATTATTAAAACACCATTATTTTTATTTTAATTACACTTTTCTTTAATTTATTTGTCACATTAAAAGAGTCTGTGCAAATGATTAATTGCTTTTCCTAATGCACTTCCAGATTAGGGAACGTGTACAATCAAATGCTCTATTTTGATATCATCTATTAAATTATTAAAAACAAATTAAGCTCTAAGTAATTAAACTGATAAAAAAATACTTGTGCAAAGCACACTTTTCATATTTTATGTGAAACAAAATAGAAGGCAGTAAAAAGCATTGATGGAACAGGATAAATATTGAAAGTATACCCACCTGCGGTGAAAAAGTAAAACAAACATGATTTCTTAATATTTTGTTTTTTTGAGTCTTGGAATCCCAATAAGTGAAATAAAGCTAATATTATTTCTCTACCTTTTCAATTATAGTGGGGGTATGCACTATAAGAGACAAATTATTATGTAAATTTATTTTGCCTTCTCAGGGTATGCTAAATAATTGCTAACAAAAATGCATTATTCAGCCTGGGGACATGAAACAACAAAAAATGGAAATAGTAACCACTGCGACTTCAGGAATGGCAGCCTCAGCTTTCCAGCACTAGGGCCACCAAACCCAGCCCAGGGCGCTCAGCAATGGTGCAAACCAGCCTCGCTCCTTGAAATAAAGAATTATTTACCTTCTAATCTGACTGAGACCATTTGAAAATTACGTGACTGAAATAACTGATTTATTTTCTTTCATTCAGTTTCACTGCAAATGTTATATCCAGTATATGAAAGCATTACAGCGCAAATCTTTGCATGTAATATCCAAGCTAGTGTTGATGTCTATCCTTTGTTTGAACAGACACTGGCATATTTTACATCAAAGAGTTAAATAAGAAATATTGTACACTTTTCAGGTCAGAAGGTCCCTGCCATAAGGGCTCAGCCCCTGCCATTTTAGCATAAAACAAACTGTGGGCAACATGCAAACAAATGGGCAGGGCTGTGTTCGATACATTTCACTGTATAATATAAAACACATCTGGCATGGGCTACGGCTTGCAGACCAGCCACAGGCAGCAGGACAGGCGGGAGGGAGATGTGCTGGGCTGGCCAAAGACTTGGCTGAGGCTTTCCTGCAAGGTGTTATGGGAAAAGCTGAATGGACATTTTGGCCAACCTAATAAAATGGTTAAGAACTGATGCTTCTGAACCGTGGTGTTGGAGAAGACTCTTGAGAGTCCCCTGGACTGCAAGATCCAACCAGTCCATCCTAAAGGAGATCAGTCCTGGGTGTTCATTGGAAGGACTGATGTTGAAGCTGAAACTCCAGTACTTTGGCCACCTGATGTGAAGAGCTGACTCATTGGAAACGACCTTGGTGCTAGGAAAGATTGAAGGCAGGAGGAGAAGGGGATGACAGAGGATGAGATGGTTGGATGTCATCACCGACTCAACGGGCATGAGTTTGAGAAAACTCCGGGAGTTGGTGATGGACAGGGAGGCCTGGCATGCTGCAGTCCATGGGGTCATGAAGAGTCAGACATGACTGAGTGACTGAACTGAACTGAACTGAACACCCTTCAATGTCTTTACTGAAGTGACTCCCCTTGACATTCCTCCCCGCACACCTCCTCTGTCTTGAACCAGGGATCCTGCCATCTAGCCATCTAATCAGTCTCCTGCTCATTCATTTCTTTATATCCACTGATTTTAAGTATTAGAAACACATTTTGTAACACACTGACTCTTTTATTTTGGGTTATTATCATCAAGGAATCATAATAACAGTTTCCTTTTACAAGAGGGAAGGATGATTCAGGAGGAAAGAGAAAGAAAAGGAAGAGGTAATATTTTTTAAGATATTGGAGAAGACTAATTTGGGTTCATTTTCCACACAATCCTATCTGGCCATTTATTCAAAAATGTCTTTCTGTCATGCAAATATTTCCTTTAAAATGTTCAAAGACTTTCTCAGACAATTTCAAGAAAAATAAAGCTGATGGCACAGAGGAAAAGAAATTTTCCATACAATAAAACAAAAATTTCCAGCCATGCCTTTCAAGGCCCTGCTTTTGTGGTCCCAGCCTACATCTCTGAATTCATCACCACTTTCCCCCAAAGCCCTGAGATGCTTCCGGCCACACACCAGGTTTGCATTTCCTGAAACACAATTTCATTCCCACTTCAAAATCATGCACTTCACCTCTCATCTTCAAACACTTTTCCTTCAGACCTTCCCCAGTCTGCTTCCTTTCATCATTTAAGCGTCTGTCACTCCCCAGCCCTACCCATCAAACCACCAGTCAGGCTGAACCATTTTACCACATTTTATGTGTTCAGTAGCTGAAACTATCTTAATTTTCATCTTATAACTTTCTTTCCCTCTGGGGATGTAAGGTCCTTGAGGGAAGCGTATCTGTCTGACAGTTTAATTCTATATTCCTCATCTCCTAGAACAGTACTCAAAAGGCACACAGGAAATACACACTACCGATCAAGACTGAACGGTCACGCCACCCTCACTGCCGTCCTCGCCTAGGTGTGCTTCCCGGGTGCTCAGGAAGCAGTGACCAGTGTTCTTTATGGATAGCAGCAGTCTTCCTAAGCCTGTGTTTGAATTTAGATAGGGTATTCTGAGGTCTACCACTGTGCCATCACCATGAGCCCCTACTCACTAAACTTGGTGCCGCATTTCCTTTCCGGATAATTGTCAAAAGACTCACTGCTTAGCGGATCCGCTGTGTTTGTCCTCTACGGACCACAGGTGAATTACTTTTTGACTCATCTGGCTTTGTCATGCGTAAGCTCATCTTCAATGTCTTGAGCACGTCCTAAATATCCGTGTCTTTTCCAGCACCAGTCACACACCACCTGGACCTCTCTCGCATCAGCAGACCTCATCTACAATTCACAGAACTGGAGAGTAGCCCCCACTGAGTCACAGTCAGGTGAGATGGGAGGCTGTGCAGTGGACGATGCAGTTTCTCACTTAAGGACATTATTTTCCTACAGAAAGGGGAGAGAGACCTTAGTCACCATCAAATGCTACCTCTGCCCAAACATATGCTTTGCTTTTGGTAATACTCCCTGGAGAGTGAGCTCAGTTAGCATAGTCATGAAATCTCCATTACCTAGCATTTCAAACTCACTGATTCTAACTTGAGAATCTCAAATCTACCTTTACCCTGGAATGTGCATATCTAAAATAGATTTGTTTTATTCCATTTTATCTTCTCCTTCTCAACAAAACTTGTGCTCCATCAGGCTATAGCACATAGGAGAAAGAAAAAGAATATGTGATAAAGATATACTTGTCTTTGTCTTCCCAGAAACCAACATTAGAATCAAATATTTTTGTCTTTTTAAATGGATATTATGGAGAAGATACTATTTTTCATCATAATAGAACAATGAGGACACTGTAATATCTCATAAAACTTTATATGGAAGACAAATTAATGATTCATAGAAAACCATAGGACTGGAAATAATGATTGAGACAATAAGTTTATTGAAGACCATTCCGAATGTCCAGCATAGGCCCCTAAGGAGACATGGGTAACCCAACCTCCTTCCATCACCTGTGGTCTTGACGCCCTGCCACCTCAGCTTCCTCTGTGTGTGGACTGCCTCCCAAGGTCAACCCAGGCCGCACTGCAATCAGCCTGTCGAGTCCCTCTGGCTCCCTGATAGGTCGACTGACTGACCGTGAAAGTGGCTCCAGCTAGTGACAGCAGAGGTGAGCTAATTTGAAAAAAAGATGGAAGTAAAGTATGTAGGGATGAAACTCTCTGCACTTAATCTTTTCTGTTTAATCATCTAGTAGAAGTAAAAATGTTGCCTGGGATTCCAACAAAGTTATCTTCAAAGTTTTTAAAGTCTTCTTATAGTATACTGTAATAGCCTAAATGGGAAAGGAATTGAAAGAGAATAGGTATGTATATACATATAACTGAATCACTTTGCCATGCACCTTGAACTAACACAACATTACTAACCAACTATACTCCAATAAAAAATAAAAACTTTATTAAAGCTTTTTTTTCTTACTCTCCTTCATTAAAATTCTGAAATAGTCAAGTATATTTTAACTAGACTTCAAAATGACAAAGCTACTAAAAATCTAAAAAGAATTGAAAACACTTATGATCATCAAAATAAACGACAATCAAATTTGGGTAAGGAAGCAGATAAGGGTATACAACAGAGATCAACTGATTCGAGAAGAAGACAAACCCAGTCCTGCTTATTGAAAGGTCCTTTTATTGAGCCCAAATCCCATGAACTCTTGGTTACCACAACCTAAATATCAAATCAAATATGCCACATTTGTCAGTTGGGTTTTATTATCACCCCATTGTCATTTCTCAACTCCTTGAGAATATTCTTTCTCACAAATCCCTAATGAGACTACGTAGAAAAGATGAACGCTTCATCTATAGTGGTGAAAACGTACTCTCAGTGAGGGACATTTAACATTGTATTCTATTTCCTTAAATAATTACTATGGCATTAATCAAAAAAAAAAGTACCCTGATTAGCAAATTACAAATTTGATTAGCTCTTGCAGAATGAAAAAAATATACTAATCAAAGACTGTCAGGAGGGCATAACTAGTCCCCCACTGCACGCCACACCTGCAGACTAGGCGCAGGAGACACAGGCCGGTGACACAGGCTCAGAGCCCTCTGATTGCAGTGGAACCGTTTTTATTCTTCTTTAATCAAGGTAATTGCAGAGCACAATGGAGGTTTACACTGTATTCATCAAGGTAAGAGTGAGATGTTTTAAAGACACAGTTCACTTGTGCTGAGGTTCAAAACACAACATCTCTCTGCCAATCCCAGGACTGAGACTTCTGTTGCTTCAAAAACTTGAAAGCCATATAAATACTCTTATCTAAGAAAATACCCTATTTCACCTTGGATAGTATGAATGTTTGAAGTTGGGAAAAGGCAATAGTCATATTTTGATCAACTTTAAATATAACAAAAAATTCACAGCCTTATGTGATATCAAAAGATTCCCCAGGCAGAATGCCAATAGGGACAATATTCACTAAATTTGCATATTACTTTTTCTTTAAAATTAGGAAAATGGAAATGGCAACAAAACAAACAAGTAGATTTGTTTCTTCTTGAATGAATTCAATATTGTTCATACTAAGCATTTCCATACTTCCGAGATATTGGAAAAGAAATGCTAGGACTCAATGCTTTGCATCAGTTCAGAATTTAGGTTGGAAAGAGTCACCTTCCCAGAAGTATGTACTTTAACTGTCCTAGACACTGTGATTTATGACAGCCACTCTTACGATTTATACCTCAGTAATGCTTTGACAATGCTCTCCTTGGCACAGGGATCCTACACAGACATAGAAGGTTTCAGCAGACACCTACTTGAACCGAGAATCATAAGACTGACATTTGAGACCCAGTTCTACCAACCCTTCAGCCGTGGAAGCTCAACTGAACCATTCAAAGGTACCAAGATGAATATTATTTTTAAAAACTAATGATGTGTATAATAGGCTCCAGTTTCATCCACCTCAGTAGAACTGAGTCAAATGTATTCTTTTTAATGGCTGAGTAATATTCCATAATGTATATGTACCACTGCTTTCTTATCCATTTGTCATTTGATGGATATCTAGGTTGCTTCCATGTCCTGGCTATTGTAAACAATGCTGCAATGAACATTGGGGGTACACGTGTCTCTTTCAATTCTGGTTTCCTCGGTGTGTATGTCCAGCAGTAGGATTGCTGGGTAATATGGCAGTTCTGTTTCCAGTTTTTTAAGGAATCTCCACACTGTTCTCCATAGTGGCTGTACTAGTCTGCATTCCCACCAACAGTGTAAGAGGGTTCCCTTTTCTCTACATCCTCTCCAGCATTTATTGCTTGTAGACTTTTGGATGGCAGCCATTCTGACTGGTGTAAAGTGGTACCTCATTGTGGTTTTGATTTGCATTTCTCTGATAATGAGTGATGTTGAGCATCTTTTCAAGTGTTTGTTAGCCATTTGTATATCTTCTTTGGAGAAATGTCTGTTTAGTTCTTTGGCCCACTTTTTGATTGGGTTGTTTATTTTTCTGGAATTGAGCTGCAGGAATTGCTTGTATATTTTTGAGATTAATTGTTTGTCCGTTGCTTCATTTACTGTTATTTTCTCCCATTCTGAAGGTTGCCTTTTCACCTTGCTTTTAGTTTCCTTTGTTGTGCAGAAGCTTTTAATTTTAATTAGGTCCCATTTGTTTATTTGTGCTTTTATTTCCAATATTCTAGGAAATGGGTCATAGAGGATCCTGCTTTGGTTTATGTAGGAGAGTGATATACAGAGTGAAGTAAGCCAGAAGGAAAAACAACAATACAGTATACTAATGCATATATATTAAATTTAGAAAGATGGTAATGATAACCCTGTATGCAAGACAGCAAAAGAGACGCAGATGTATAGAACAGTCTCTTGGACTCTTTGTGAGAGAGCAAGGGTGGGATGATATGGGAGAACAGCACTGAAACATGTAAATTATCATATGTGAAATGAATCACCAGCCCAGGTTTGATGCATGATACAGGGTGCTCAGGGCTGGTGCACAAGGATGACCTAGAGGGATGGAATCGGGAGGGATGTGGGAGGGGGCTTCTGGAAGGGGAACATATGTACACTCATGGCAGATTCATGTCAATGTATGGCAAAACCAACATGATAATGTAAAGGAAAAAATAAATAAATTTTAAAAAAATAAAAAGTAAAAAAATAAAAAACTAATGATGTGCTATTTTACGGATTAAATAAGAAAATGGATTTGGGAAATGTTGGGGAAAAAAATCACAGAAAAGATACATGATTTTCTCATCTTTACCATGTGTTTTGCAACTGGTGACACACGCCTCTTCATTTTCTTTGTTCATTACATGAGATAACTGGTCTTTGCTAATTATGGAGGGAACTCCCATGGAAACCAAAAATTATCACTATGGCAGGGGAAGAAATACAAAATGGCATCATAAAATAAAGGGTAAAACATTAGCTCTCTTCCTGTTCTAACATTCTGGACCTGAAAATAGATGGTATGATCAGAAATAATAAGAGATCACAGTTACTTCAACCACGTGTTCACTTTAGTTTACACAGTTGATAATGAAAAAGAAAAACTACGAGCACAAATTATCTAAACATAATATCATATATCATTGCATTGAAATACTTGTGCTTATTTTTTCTATCCTTACAAAGCATGAGACTGCTCAAAATTCTCATTCTTGGCACCAGATTTTGTTTTGTTGCACACCAAACTATCTTAAAACTGCCCAAAACATAAGTGAAAAATAAAATGAAAACAGAGCTGGGGGAAGAAGGGCATGTGAAGGTAGCAAAATTAATACTGACAAGAGCGAAGGCAGGGCTATGGACCCCAGAACATTAGAGGAGAAACAGAAGTTAGTACAGAGAAAAGAACATGACATGACCCAGCAACCCCACTCCTGGGCACATACCTGGAGAAAACTATTCTTCCCAAAGATACACGCATCCCAGAGTTCACTACAGAGCTTTTTACAATTGTCAGGACGTGGAGACGGCCTGAGTGTTCATCAGCTGATGAACGGGTAAAGAAGACGTGGCACATGTATGTGATGGAATATCACTCAGCCATTAAAATGAGTGAAATAAAATTCACTTAAAAGAACAGAAACAGACTCACAAGCATAGAGAAAAAAATATATTCATTACCAAAGGGCAAAAGTAGTGGGGAGGGATGAATTAGAAGTTTAGAATTGACATACACACACTGCTGCGTTTTTTGAGATAGTCAACAAAGACCTACTGTGCAGCACAGGGAAGTCTACTCAATATTCTGTAATAAACTAAATGGGAAAAGAATCTGGAAAAGAAGAACACATGTATCAGTTGTTCAGTTCAGTCGCTCAGTCGTGTCTGACTCTTTGCGATCCCCATGGACTGCAGCACGCCAGGCCTCCCTGTCCATCACCAACTCCCGGAAATTGCTCAAACTCATGTCCATCGAGTCAGTGATGCCGTCCAACCATCTCATCATCTGTCATCCCCTTCTCCTCCTGCCTTCAATCTTTCCCAGCATCAGGGTCTTTTCTAATGAGTCAGCTCTTCGCATCAGGTGGCCAAAGTATATGTATAACTTAATCATTTTGCTGCATACTTGAAATGAACACAGCACTGTAAAACAACTATTTTGTTGTTGTTGTTTAGTGGCTGAGTTGTGTCTGGCTCTTGCAATCCCATGGACTGTACTCCAATACAAAATAAAACTTTTAAATAAGATTAACCTTAAAAAAATGTTTAAATGAAGATGCAATGATACTCTTCTCTTGGTTCTCAATTCTCTCCTTTGGCCAGGAAACCAAGTGGTCCCTTTTGTGCAAGGCCTTGGCTCTCTAGCAAGCCCTGTGGGGTCCATCCTTCCCTACACCAGGCAAGGCAACAGCCTGGGTGTGAACTTTTGCACACCCTCCCTCTGCCCACTCCCTACACAGCCATCACCCCACGACTATGGCTCTGTGTGACCCTTGCCCGAGGGGAACCGCTTTTGGGTAGGTTATTAGAAACACCAACCTGGACTCTGACTTGCTATGGTGTCCCTTTAATGCCCAAGAACACCGTGCAAGCCACGGAGCAAACAGTGGAAACGCACTTCATCCACAGAGCGCATATCGACAAGTGCGACGTAAAAGCTGATTCCAATCAGGGAACAGAGTCCCAGTCTTTCTTTATCACCATAATCCCTAGGAGTGAAGGGCCATGAAACTTCTAACATGTAAATTATCTGGATCCAGAAAAGACGGGGTTGAAGCCAGAATCTGCCAAGTCACAGCTGTGTATATCGTTGAGCCAAATATGTGTCTGTTCCTCAGCCTGCTCATCTGTAAACAAGAGGTAATAGCGGTCTCTGCCTTGGAGGACTTTGCAGTAAATGTGATACACTTATCCACCCCTTGGCACGGAGTGTGCAAACACTCAATAAATGTTAGCTGCTATCAAATTCCTCCTGGTGTCCCTGGATTTGGTGGGCCGGTACTGTCTTCCATCCATTTATCCTCACAAAAGGAAAAAAAAAAAGGAAAAGAAATCTCTTAACAGGAATAATACATTTTCAGTCACTTCTGACCCTTGAGTTAATCTGGATCTTTGGGAAGTGGGCAGGGAGTGAAGGTTGGGCTCCTTTCACTGGGTCTAATGCCCTTCAGTGAGTCCATTCACCATGCGTCCGGTCTCTCTGTGATGGGTGGACACTTGGCTACCATTTCAAGACAACAGGAAAATTAACATCAGACATCCTCTTACACTAACATACTACAACTGCATTTCCGCATCCATCAGTAAGAAGGAATATTCCCTATTAAGGATTATCAATAGGCACAGGCATCTTTTAAGGGTCCCAACCTTTCATATGCCATGCGTGGATTCCAGATTGTATGGCAGACCACAAACAGGAGTGACCCTTTCAGAGCCTATAGACACTGACTTGAATCTCACAGGCATAACCAAATGCCTTTTCATTACATGTAAAATAAGAAAAGGGACTTCCCTGGTGGCTCAGCCAGTAAAGAATCTGCAATGCAGGAGACCCGGGTTTGACCCCTGGGATGGGACGATCCCCTGGAGAAGGAAATGGCAACCCACTCCAGTCTTCTTTCCTGGAGAATCCCATGGACAGAGGAGCCTGGTGGGCGACAGCTCATGGGGTCGCAGAGCCTGGCACAACTTAGCGACTAAACCACCACCAAAATAAGGAAAAGGTGAGTAAGAACCAGCCACACCAGGCATCCAGAGCCACCGCCCGCTAGAGCGCCCTCGCTCTGTGCATGAATCGTTCACTCTTCTGGAGAGAACTGAGAGAAGATCAGTCATCATTTAAGAATGGCAGGGCTGAGGAGAAGCATATGAATCTGGCAGGCTTAAAAAAGAAAAGCTTTTTTCTGAGAGAGTCTATTTTGACAGAGCAAAATCAGTTTAGATAAAAGAATATTTTATTGCATTAAAAGGGAAGACAGACAAAGAAGGT
>ML660776.1:5175139-5185847 GCA_007570785.1 Antilocapra americana | reverse complement strand
GTATCCTTAGAGACGGTATCTTCCAATAGGCTGCCTCGTGCCTGCCGTGGGTGCTAAGCCGCTTCAGTCCTGTCCGGCTCTGTGCGACCCCGTGGGCTGTGGTCCCCAGGCTCCCCCGGCCCTGGGATTCTCCAGGCAAGAACACTGGAGTGGGCTGCCACGCCCTGCCCGCCTCCAGGGGATCATCCCAACTCAGGGATCAAACTCACATCTTGCATTGGCTAGCAAGTTCTTAAGACTTCCTTGCGAGTGCTTCTAAAGGAGCAGAAACGTTTGTGTTGATAAGAGCCTCAGCCAGACTTCATCCTCCAGCCCACTCCGCTCTGTGTCAGTTTCACACAGCTAAGCAGAGACCCTTGACTATCACAAATGAAAGGTATTTATTTTCCATTTAGCTGGTGGAAAAATACTGGTGAGATCTGAAATTTGATAGTTTATTCTGTATCATTGTTTCCCCTACAGAGAAGTTGAAAATAAAATAGGGAGAAATTTTCCAATTGGAAAGTGATATCTGCTTTGCTTTCATGCAAAGATTGGTTGTCCGTTTATGGTAATTTGCTCTCATCCAAATGACAAAGCCTCCCTAAGATGCATATTCAGTGGTGGGTTTTTTTTGTGTTTTAGTTGCTAAGTCGCATCCAACTCTTTTGCGAGACCCCCATGGACTGGAGCCCATCAGGTTCCTCTGTCCATAGGATTCTCCAGGTAAGAATACTGGAGTGGGTTGCCATTTCCTTCTCCAGAGGATCTTCCCAACTTGGGACAGAACCTACATCTCCTGCATTGGCAGGCAGATTTCTTACCTCTGAGCTACCTGGGAAGCCCATCTAGTGTTACTGGCATGTTTAATCTTTGAAGCGGTATTTGTTGTAAATCATATCACAAATCATATTGCAGCAAACAGAAGCTGCACATAAACTGAAGTGACCAGATCATCTAGAAATCAAAGAGGTGTTAATACTTCCCCTAGGCATTTCTTTTTAAATTCATTTCCTTTGTAAACAGATAAAGTAAGGACAAACTGAGAAGGTTTGAAATAAGAAACTACAGGAGCATACAGGTAACATTCTAATCTTTCTTGATTCACTGTATTGATTTTTTTTTATAATGTTAAGGCACTATCAGCATTATTATTTATCAACGTACATATAGAACCTGGCAAACACATTTTGGGTCTAACTTTAAGATCAGCTAACTGATTGTTTTCCCGATTCTTCTACAATGTATATTAAATATACCAACACCTGTGCTCCTGTACAAAACATAAGGAACAAAACAACAAAGTCTTGTTTCTAAAAAATACTCAGAGCAAGAGGAGTTCAAATTCTTAAATTATCTGGAAATACTCATTTTGTTTCAATCATGCGAATCAATATCATTTAAAAATTGAATAATGGACTCTCATGCACAAAAACAATATGTTTACTATGAATGAAGTTTCTGTCAGTATTATTATTAGTACCCCTGCCTCATCACAAAGTATGCATCAGTGATCATCGAAAATGTGGATCTAATGGGTACAGAAACTCAATATCAATAAAGTGCTCCAGAACATTCCCCGAAAAGTTGCTTCTCTCCCTCTCTCACACACACTGTCAGCATCCATGAGTGTGATTTTAAATACGTAGTTATTTTCTCATGAGTCACCTCTGTCATAAAAGAGGTAGAAAAATTCTTGCTATTGAAGGCTCCAAGCAAGCTGTCATTTCATTAGGGAACACAACTGAATTCTCAGGAGTACCATGAGGCTTAGAAGGAAGAATTAAAAGGCAACTCTTGTCCCAGGTTTTCAGCCTTGGATGCACTGAAATCACTGACCAGATCATCAAAAAAGGCTCTAATCGAAGGGGATTAAAAAGGGAGGGGCCTTCATTTTCTTTCTTCTCTGACAGCATTGCCTACTCAAAAATCCACAGAAAAGTCTTTTAAAATGTATTTATCATCTATCGTACAACGCATAATGTGCATTATGACAACAAAACACGCAATTTTGAAAACAATAATACTCCTTCTCATTAATTTAACAAAGGTGAATATCGGTTGCTTCTACTCTGAGAAACTCTGAATCAAGTTCTTTAAGGGATCCGTTAAAATCCCCGTTTGGAGTGTTCGTGCTGAATGTCGGGTATCTAAGCGGCCCCCCACTCCCCACACGCGGGCTTTCCAAGTTCAGAACTGTGTCTGAAGACGCTTAGGAAGCCAGTTTGAAGGCCACGTAGACTGTCAGCAAAGGATGCGACGAGGAGTCACCGCCAGGACCCGTGAAGGGCAGCCAGGGATGCTCGGGGGACGAGGGCCAGCAGCTAGCCTCTCGGCCCGGCCCCACCTCTGGTCTGCTCCACTCTCGGCCCCAGCGCTAAAGGAACGCGGGGAGGGCCAGCAGGAGGAGAAGGCCAGAACGGGACACGGGAGCCCTGGAGACAAGCAGGGGCTTTAGAGGCGCAGCCCCGACGTGATGCCCGGACAGGCTGGGCCCTGGGGCGCTTTGCTGCAGCGCTCACACCGGGACCAACGCCTCCTCCAGCAACAAACTGCAAAGACACCAGCAGGGCCTGCAAATCACGACGTGCAGTTGGCACAAATCACAGACAAGACACAGAAAAGGCGGAAAAACTCAGCTGGCGAGTCTGCAGCGCCGGGAGCAGAGTACTGCGCACGCCCCCGCACTCGGCACCCCAAAGGGCGGGCAGACCACCGGACACCCCTGGCCGGCCCCTGGACACACCCTACCCTCACCCCCGCAAGGAGCCAGCTCGCCCCAGCTCGCCCCCGCCCCCGGCCACGGAAGCTTGCTGTCTGCTCTTGCCCCCCACCCCCCGAGCTGCAGCGGGGCCCCCACTGAGCCTCGCCTGCATCCCTCCTCTGGCTTCTTGTCACCTCCTTCTGGTTAAGGATCCAAGAGCCCGGGCAGTAACAGGGCCCGTACCGGCCCGAACGCACCTCTAAGCCCCTCTGTGCCTCAGACACACACCAGCGGCCTCAGGCCAGCCCCGCTGCCCATCATGACAGGCAGCAGGACCAGCGGCTGCATTAGCTGAGAAGATTTGTCAAAGATGCCTCAGACTAAAAAAGAAGCAGAGTTAATTAAAGCTCCATCAGTGAAAAAGCTTCTAAGGTGTATTCTTCAATAAAAATAGCAATGTACAGAAAACTAAGTAAAACTGCAGCATATAGGCTGTGTGAAAGTTTTAAATTTACTTCCAAACTCTTCATAAATATGTTCTTGGCATTTCAGGTCTTGAAAACTATGAGAGCTTTTAATGGTTCTATAGTATTGCCCTGGGTGGATTTGTCAAGATTTTTTTAATGATTTCCACTAACCAATACATTTTTGCATGCCCTTGTAATTATGGCCTTTGGATAATTTCCTAAAAGAGAAACAACATCAAGGCAAAGCATATACACATACTTCCCAACTGCCTTCTAGAAACACAACAATGGCAAGAGTGCACGGAAGCCCTTTTCCGTGCATCCTCACCAAAACTGGTATTTCTGTATGCATTCATCCTATCAGCATCTAACTTAACAAATGACCACTCATGTATGCTCATTATGTATTTCTTTATTACTACTAAGCATAAATATTTTTCATGTATGTGAATACAGATCATATTTATATTTCACAAGTCACATACTAATATCCTTTGCCCACTTTTTCTATTGGGTGTTTTAATCTTTTCCCTTTAATTTATAAGATGACTTCAAATACTAAAAGTTCTGATTTTTGTCATTTATTTTGCAAACTTTCAAATGTTTTACACTGTGCAATTTGATATAGTAACCAAATGATGCCTCCCAAATGTTAATGAATTTTTGTTGTTATTCAGTCACTCAATCGTGTCTGACTCCTTGAGACCCTATGGACAGCAACACTGTCCTTTACAATCTCCTGGAGTTTACTCAAATGCATGTCCATTGAGTCAATGATGCCATCCAACCATCTCATCCTCTGTCCTCCCCTTCTCCTCCCTCCTTCAATCTTTCTCAGCATCAGGGTCTTTTCCAATGAGTCAGTTATTCATATCAGGTGGCCAAAGTACTGGAGCTTCAGCATCAGTCCTTCCAATGAATATTCAGGACTGATCTCCTTTAGGATGGACTGGTTGGATCTCCTTGTAGTCTATGGGACTCTCAAGCATCTTCTCCAACACCACAGATCAAAAGCATCAATTCTTTGGCGCTCAGCCTTCTATACGGTCCAGCTCTCACATCTGTACAGGACTACTGGAAAAACTATAGCTTTGACTCTATGGACTTCTGTAGGCAAAGTGATGACTTTGCTGATGAACTTCGCATCTAACATCTGTATCATATTCTAAACTCTAGTAGTTTCTTGGGTCTTTTTCCTGTTATTCATGTGCACAGATCTCCCCATATTGGCAGTTTATTTCTTCACCTTCCTTCCCTCCGTCTCTTCTCCCTCCTTTTCCTCTTGCTCCTTCCTCTTTTTCCTCCTCTCTCTCCTTCCCTCCATCTCTTCTCCCTCTGTATTTGTCTTGCTCCTTCCTCTTTTCCCTCCTCTCTCTCCTTCCCTCCATCTCTTCTCCCTCTGTATTTGTCTTGCTCCTTCCTCTTTTTCTTCCTCTCTCTCCTCCCCTCCCTCTCTCCCTCCTCCTTTTTCCTCTTGATCCTTCCTCTTTTTCCTCCTCTCTCTCCTTCCCTCCATCTCTTCTCCCTCCATATTTGTCTTGCTCCTTCCTCTTTTCCCTCCTCTCCCTCTCTCCTTCCCTCCATATCTTCTCCCTCCTTTTTCTTCTTGTTCCTTCCTCTTTTTCCTTCTCTCTCTCCTTCCCTCCATATCTTCTCCCTCCTTTTTCCTCTTGTTCCTTCCTCTTTTTCCTCCTCTCTTTCCTTCCCTCCATCTCTTCTCCCTCTGTTTTCCTCTTGCTCCTTCCTCTTTTTCCTCCTCTCCCTCTCTCTTTCCTCCCTCTCTTCTCTTCCTCTTGCTCCTTCCTCTGCCTTTTTCCTCCTCTCCATCTCTCTTTCCCCCCTTTCTCATTCTGTTCTGCACTTCCTCCTCCCATCTTTCTTCTAGCTCCCCTCTCCTTCTCATGTCCTTTCAAGATCTGCTAGTGATTCTGGGTGCCATTCTTAGCACCCCTCTGGGGGTCCTGATCAGGGCAAAGCACCCAGCACTTCGCTGCTGCATCAACAGTGTCTGATCGTGTCACCAATCTGAAGATCACAAATCCATCTCCAGTGACGAAGCCGGAAGGGGGAAGGGCAAAAGCAAGATGCAGCTATGTTTGTTGGTGGCGATGGTCCACCCATATTAAATATCAGGTCATGGCAAGCTGAATTCAGCTGACATCTAAGCTTTATACATGTTCAATATTTAGTTGCTGATTTCACATCGTCAGTGTTCTGATGATTTTAACTTTATTTCTATCTTGTTAATATAATCCTTACTTTCACCCCTCCTCCCCTCAACCTTATGCTTCTTTGTCAAAAGGGTCTTCACTATTCCTTGATTTCTTTTTCCAAACAAACTAAATTTTGAAAAGAATCCCCCACAAATTGAAATATTCATTGTGATTTGCTAAAAATGTACATAGATTTGGAGGAAAATGTTATACTGTTATATAAAATTTTCATTAAAGCTTATTACCTACCCCTTTGTGTGTTTTTAAAATCATTTCGGTCCTACATATTTCTTGATAATCTTATTTCAAGGTACATTAATTTCATAGTAAATTATTAAATGAGTAATTTTCTATCCAATTTTATATCCTACCATCTGTAAACTTTAATACCATCCCTATCTAGCTTTTATAATTAAGTACACTACTGAACTTTATTACCAACAGATTTTAGTTGATTAAGTATGTTATTTGCACATAATGATGATTTTATGTTATTCATTATAGTAGCTAAAATGATTATACTTTTTTACTGTCTTATTGCATTATCAAGAACATTTTGAGCTGTTTTAAATATTGGGGAACTTGTGCTAATGGGATCTTTGCTCTTTTTAACTTTATTAGGAATACTTTCTACTGAATGATAGAATGCTTTATAACATTTTGTAATATTGAAAGTTTTCTGCATTCTTAGAATAAACCCTATTGCTTGTACACTGTTCTCTTAATATGGAAAATTAAATTTTAATATTTTGTTTACATACATATTTATTTCAACTTTCACATGTAAAACTGATCAGGAAATTTATTTTCCTCCACTATCATCCTCAGATTTTGGTATATAAACCATGATGGATTTATGAAACTGATTAAAGATTGGTTAGTCTTCACACAAAATAATCATACTTTGTTCCATTAGCTCCATGAGAATACTGGATATTGGATTTTTCCATGAGTTTTGGATGAACTCATAATACCAGTTTCTGCTTTAGACTGAATACTTGTGTCCCCCAGAGTCACAGGCTGAAACCTTCGCCTCCAACATGATGATATCAGGAGGTGGGGCCCTTGGGGGGACTGGGTCATGAAGGTGGAGCCCCGATGACCGTGACGAGCGCCCTCACAAAGACTCAGATGCTCCCTCCCCCCTTCTGCCGTGCGCGGTCACAGGGAGAAGCCGGCCTCTCCTGAACCAAGAAGCAGGCTCTCATCAGACGCTGAATCTGGCAGCGCCTAGACTCCTCAGCCTCCGAAAGTGTGAGAAACAGACGTCCGGTAAACCAGCCCCCCGCAGCACTTTAGTTACAGCGGCCCAGGTGGGCCACGACAGTGCGAACTGCCGGGCTCTGGGACCCCCGGCGGGGCAGGAGGGGAGCTAAGACCCTGCGGTCCACGCCGTGGGGCACTCCTGCAGCGCAGTCACAGCCTTGAGTGGGCACGGGGGCGCGGGCCCGGAGACAGTGGAGCGTTACTCAGCCGAAGAAAGAACGGGGTGACGCTCCTTGCACCGGTGTGGATGGACTCAGAGGCTGTCCTGCTGGGTGAAGCAGGCCAGCCAGAGAAAGACAAACATGGTGTGATACCGCTTACACGGGGTAAACCGAGGCTTGTGATTCACATATACACACTCCTGCATATGAAAAATCAAAAAGGACTACTACATAGCACAGAGAGCTCGGCTCAGTATTCTGTAATGACCTGTATGGGAAAAGCCTGAAAAAGAATGTGTACACACACACACACACACACACACACATATATATAAACTGAATCACTCTATTATACACCTGAAACCAACACAATTTTGTAAATCAACTATACTCTTAACATAAAATAAAAATTATATTAAAAATATGCTTTTGAAATTTTTTTTGTTCTTGTTGCTCTTTGTTTATAAAGAAGGGAATAAGGAAAGTTTATCTTCTGAGCCCAAACACACATGTAGAAATTTTGGTCATTGTTGCCTTATAAAACAAAATGATGTATATTGTAGTTCTTATGCTTTTATCTCACATTTATTTAAATATTTTGAATATAGTCTGGAATTAAGTGTTATACTTAATATCTATTTATGGATGAACAGGTTGTAAGCTTTAATTTGGGTATGTTTTTGTTAGTTCATCCTTAAAGATAACTGCCCCATAGGGGGACTACCTGGAAAATTCTGTAGACCATTACTTGAAAGTAACTTGCCTGAATAAATGTCAAATGAAAAATTTGGATTTGATTAAAGCTTTACATGGCCAATTCAAAGATAAGGAAGAGGGTCATGTACAAGTAGAATATTGCCATAATTTCTATGGCAAACCTTTTTCTGTATTTGATGGCCAGAAATTAAGAAGGATATACTAAAGCCACATTCCATTCCTCACATTTTTTGACTCCCTGGTCTACTTCCCTTGTTCCCTAGACCCAAAAGTCTACAGAAACACTGAAATTGAGAGATGATTCTAAGCAGCATCTGCGGTATTTTTTCAGTTCTGGATCTCCAAGGGAATGTGGTTTTGTGTTTTCCCCAGCCTGGTTACTTGTCCCCAACATACGATGCCAATGACTTGAATAAAGTATAAGTGCAACTACATGATTTATCAGCTCCATTGCTTTAGAAATTTACTTGGGGAAGTGATCAGTTAGTTGTATCCTAAGAAATCCTCTCAGCTATGTATGCTAAACTGTACTCTTTCATGCACAACTCAAATACTGTCTCATCATCATCTGCCCATTGCACATCCCCCCAACAAGTCTGTTCAGAGATTCTAGCCATCACACCCCCCACTGCATGCGTCATTACAACTTCATTGTCCCGGAGAGCCAGAGTGACTGTTAGGGCAGCTGGGAGCAGAAATGCAGTGGGTGCATTGCTATTTCTGGTTAAATTCCAACCGTGTCCATGGATCACCTCAGACAGCAGTCAACATGAGTTCCTAATTTAGTCTTTTTCCTTGTCTCTCCATAAGATGTGAATGTTATACTATTTCTTTGAATGTAGAAACTCCAGATGTTCTCTGTCCAGTAACTAACCTGATACTTTTTCTTGAGCCAAAACAACAGACCACTCTCTGCTCAGTGACACCCTCCCAGTAACCGTTCCTACAAATGAACTGTGGGCATGTTCAGGGTTATGCCTGGCGTAACATCTGGGCTCAGGATAAGCTGGACATCACTCCACAGTGGTATATGTGACCAGATATGGTTCTGATTCCAAATGAATGTGTGTCTGGAGACTCCCCTCAGGCATTCCACAGCCCCATGTCTGCATGCTGGCCATGGTTCTCAGAGCTGGTCCCAAACCAGCAGAGTCCACTTCACCATCAGCATCACCGGGGATCTTCCCACACCAGAAAATGCACACGCACCACTTCAGAACCGCTGAATCAGGAACCTTGGGTGTTGAACTGTTGACCATCACCAAAAAGTCTACAAAAAGCAAATGCTGGGCAAGGTGTCGAGAAAAGGGAACCCTCCCCCACTGCTGGGGGGAACGTAAGATGGAGCAACCACTATGGAGAACAGCACGGAGGCCCCTTTAAAACTAAGAACAGAACCACGACACGATCCACTATACGGTCCAGTCCCACTTCCAGGCATATATCAAGAGAAAACCGGAATTCAAAACGATACATGCATCCCAATGCTCATTTCAGCACTATTTACAACAGCCAGGACATGAAGCAACGTAATGTCCATCAACAGACCAATGGATAAACAAGATGTGGTATACAGATACAACAGAGTGCTATTCTACCATAATAAAGGGAATAAACACATTGGCAGCAACGTAGATGGACCTAGAGATGATCAGACTAAGTGAAGTAAGAGAGAGAAAGACAAGTAACATATGGTATCACTTAAGTACCAAAAAAGTGATACAAATGAACTTATTTACAAAACAAAAAAGAGACTCATAGATTTTAAAAGCAAACTTGTGATTACCAAAGGTGAAAGGGAGGTGAAGGATAAATTAGGAGTTAGGGACTGACATGTGTATCATTACTACACACAAAGCAGATGGTCATCAAGAGCCTGTTGCATAGCACAAGGAAGTCTACTCAATATTCTAGAATAACCTATATGGAGAAAGAATACGAAAAAGAGTGGATACATGAAAAAGTATCCACTTTTCACTTTTCATCGAAAAGTGAAAGTGTTGGTTGCTCAATCGTGTCTGACTCCTTGTGACCCCATGGACTGTAGCCCACCAGGCTCCTCTGTCCATGGGATTCTCCAGGCCTGATTACTGGACTGGGTTGCCATTCCCTCCTCCAGGGGATCTTCCTACCCAGGGACTGAACTCCAGTCTCCTGCACTGCAGGCAGATTCTTTGCCATCTGAGTCATCAGAAAGCCTGGATATATGTTTATGTATAACTGAATCACTTTGCTGTATACCTGAAATTAACACAACATTGTAAATCAAAACCATTCCGGTAGAAAATTTAAAAAAAAATTAAAACAAAACAAAAAAGAAGGCTCAGGGCGAGACTCAGCAACTTGTTTCAGATAATTCAAGTTTACAAATACCAGTGTAAGGATTCAGCTGTATTCCTTATATATTTGTTCATTTTGCCTATTTAAAATTTTTTCTTCAGTAATTTTTTTCTTCACACATTTCCTAGACTCTAATACTTACTGATACTTTTTCCCCCTAATTCATTGTATTCTCTCATGTATTGGAGGGAGCACTGAACACATATACTCTGATGCCTTGAGGTCATGGTAAAGATGACCTTGCGGCTTCACTGCGAGCTCCTCCTGGGCCAGTGAGAAGGGCAGCATAGCAGGGTACCCTGGAAAAGTGGCTCTACTAAGAAGTGGATGCAGGTTTCATTCCCCACGACCACTTCCTGTTGGTGCCTCCATACGATCGCTCCTCTCTTTGGTCAGCCTCCTGTGTGAAGCGACATTTCGGTATAGGCCACCCACATCTCTCCTACTAGGAAAACTTGCCTGTGGATCTATTCCTTATTCTATTATTAGGGAATATATTTCCACTTCTTCCTTTTTTTAAAAAACAAGGCCCATGTTACCTTCAGTTTCCTTTTCCTTTTCTTTCCTTGGCTGCACCGCCTGGCATGCAGGATCTTAGTTTGCCAACCAGGGAGCGAACCCATGTCCCCTGCAACGGACGGGCAGAGTCTCAACCACTGGACCACCAGGGAAGGCCCTAGTTCCATTTCTTCGTGAGCCTGACTGGCTAGCTAAGTGGATACACTGATTTAATTTAGCACTGCAAGGCTAAACTAGATCGAATAAAAGAAATCATGAAAGTCAGGATCTGAGTAGGATTTGAAAACTGGTACCAGCAATTTCCAGCTGTGTGTTGACGGCTGTGCTACGTAATGTCCCTAA